>OX578149.1:103318834-103633834 GCA_951213105.1 Amaurobius ferox
AATCACAATCCGTGAACACTGGAAGCCTATTGTTTTTATACGGAATCGAATGTTCAGAACCTCCCTAAATTTTCGAATGAAATTTTGAAAAAATCGTCAAAAAATCAAAACCGCTAATAAAGTTACGCAAATAGACATTTCTTATGTAATTTTTCATTAGAAAACGATTGGCATAAATTTTAGAACCCTAACATGAACCGTTCTCGAGATATTGTACATTTTTAAAAAAAATTATGAAAAAGTCACATAAAAAAAAATTCCTATTGAGAAATATGTTCACTTTTCATATGTAATACCATGCGATAAATTGAATGACATCATTCTCGTGGATCTAGCTCGTTCCATTCATGAAAAAATATGCTTTGAATAATACTTTTGTATTTGAACGCCAATAGTCATTTATCTGCTGTAAGAATAACTTTTTTCTTAGTGCATAACGCTTGGCGACGAATTTGGCGGAATGTCGCCAACTTGGTGACTTTTTGAAATGTTGCCAAATTAATGAAAACCTCGCCAAATTGATAAAAATGATGCTAAATCAATGAAAATGACGACTAATTGTCGAAAATTCAATATCTTGGAAAGAATATTAGTATCTACTATAAGAAAAACCTATTTTTTTACTGTAAAAGTAGTAAATTCATTACATTATATAAGGAAAGTCATGTGTTGCCCACATCAGATTTTTTTTTAAATCTTCCTAAAAACCTAATTTGGGTGAGACATTCAGTATTTTTTAAATCATTTTTTATATTTGATATACTATTTTATACTTATTAAATACTGTTTTTTACATGATTAAGTATTTATATTTTATTTTTAAAAAATCTGATGTGGACAGCACATGACTTTCTATATATAATATGCATTTATTTCTTTAACGGTGAAAAAGTGATGAGAAAACGCACGGCACAGTGTGTATAACGTTAAATTGTACATTTGGTTCTTTTCCGGATGACAAGATGTAAAACTATTTCCTACCTAATTAACTTATATTTTACGCAACTCTAAATAAACAATTATCAATATTGATATCATCCTCAGTAAGCAATATAGTCCATATATTTAAATATGTTAATAATAAATTCATCAATTAGTCGCCATTTTCATTAACGTGTCATCATTTTTGCAATTTTGATGATTATTTTCGTTAATGTGGGTTAAATATCGCCAAGTTAGCGATGATTTCATTATATAAGAGCATTTCTTATATAATGAAAGGTACGTCAATGACGAAATTAAAAATTTTCAAAATATTGCATCCCATCTGGAGTAATTTTTATCAGTTTGGCGACATTTTTATCAATATGATAACATTTTTATCAATTTGGCAACAGTTTCGCCAATTTGGAAACATTTTAAACAGTCGCCAAGTTGGCGATATGCCGCCAAAATTTGTCGCCAGCATTCCGCCAAACGTTACAGACGGATGAATAGGTTATTCTTATGTTCTTTCCAAACTAATGAATTTTCATCAATTAGATGTCATTTTCATTGACTTAGCGCCATTCTTATCAATTTGGAGATATTTTTATCAATTTGGCGACATTTAAAAACTCGCCAAGTTAGCAATATTCCGCAAAATTCGTCAGCAAATTTTCCTCAAGTTTTATGGTCAGAGAAATAGGTTATTCTTATAGTAGATAAACGACTAATGGCGTCCAAATACAAAACTATTACCCAAAGTATCTTCTCTTATAGTAGATTCTTATATTCTTTCCTAGATATTGAATTTTCATCAATTAGTCTTAATTTTCATTGATTTAGCGTCATTTTTATCAATTTAGTGACATTTTTATCAATTTGGCGATATTTTCGTCAATTTGGCAACATTTAAGTAACTTTCCAATTTGGCAATATTCAGCCAAATTCGTTGGCAAAGTTTCGCCAAACATTGTGAATGCAGAAATAGGTTATTCTTGTAACAGATAAACGACTAATGGCGTCAAATTAGAATGCTATTTCCCAAAGTGTCTTTTCTCGTGAATGGAACGAGCTAGATCTACAAGAATGATGATAATAAATTTATCGCATAATATTACATATAAAAAATGAACAGATTTGACAATAGTTAATACTTTTTATGAATTTTATGTGACTTTTTGATAAATTTATTTGAAAAATGTGCAATATCTCAAGAACGGCTGTTGAAGCATTCTAAAGTTTATGTCAATCGGTTTTTAATTTTAGTCAATCGTTTATATTCAGCCAAATTCGTCGCCAAAGTTTCGCCAAACATTGTGGAAGCAGAAATAGGTTATTCTTATAGTAGATAAACTAATAATGGCATCAAATTAGAATGATATTACCCAAAGTGTCTTCTCTCGCGAATGGAACGAGCCAGATCTACAAAAATGACGATAATAAATTTGTCGCATAATATTACATATAAAAAGTGAACAGATTTGACAATAATTAATACTTTTTATGAATTTCATGTGATTTTTTGATAAATGTATTTGAAAATCTCGAGAACGGTTCATGCTAGCATTCTAAAGTTTATGTTAATCGTTTTCTAATGAAAAATTACATTTTGCAAAAAAAAAATCATAAAATGTGAATAAAGCTATAGACTCGAAAACTATAGACTCTAACTGTCTTTTCCTATAAGTGTGGTAAATGCACAATACCTCTCTTAACCTTTTATAAGAAATCTGAAGTGTCGAATGTGAATTTTTCTATATTAACAAACAGAGTTGTATAACATTACAGTGGAAAAATGAAAATACTTTTATAACTCTATATCGTTGCGAGTTTTTAAACCTTTGTTAGTGGTGTTGTATCTTTACCCCACCTTATTGTTCAAAATTACTTCATATTCTAACTTTAAAACACAGAACTTTAAAATCCCATTTGATCACCTATATCGGAAAAAATGATTAATTTCGATTTTATACCAAAACTCAAATATTAAATTATTATTCTAAATTGATAACTCGCTAGAAAAGATAACCCTTTTTGTAGACGCCATGCTGGTATCGAGGCTGCATTATACTAGAAACGCTGGCACCTAAATATATCAGTTGCTTTTTGCTAATTAGTTTTCCCACACATTACGCCATTATTCGAAGTCAGGTTAGGAGCATATTCTTAGAAGCATTTAAAGCCACAAACATTTCTACATAACGACAACTCTTATAAAAACAATGCTGAAACAGTCTATTACACCATTGTTCAAATTTTAAGACAGAAACTACCCTAATCCAATAAGCAGAAGTTTTAACAGAAATAATTTTTGTTAGTCCTATTTTGTTCCTCAAAGTAGCGACCTTTTACTGAGAGATAAAATATATTCGCCGTTAACAATTTCGAAATAATTACTGTAAAAATTTATTGCTTAAAAATGGATAGATGAAAATAATATTCTGAAACTAAAATAATAAAATTATTTACTACCAAAATATTTTAAACGCTACAACTCTGGTATATCTTACGACAACAATCATCTCATATTTTGAGTCTAAAATTTGATTCCAAGAATCTACTGGAATCTGCGTGATAGGCCCCATCCTAGTCCATTACGTTGGCAGTGCCCACGCTGACAAGATTCCAGGGAAATTAGTGGAATATATCCCTTCAATTATCCCTATAATGGGGATTATTATCAGTGTTATAACTGAAGAAGGTTCAAATAAGATTAAAATGGAAATGATAATGCATAGAAAGATATGCAATAGAAGAATGCCATTTTAGACCTCTTCCGAGTATTAGAAGGCCTACTGTGAATAGACACGGATTATACTCGTATAATCCACTTGTGGCATATGCACCAGGATGAGCCTATGGATGCCAAACTGAATGCGAAGGAACATGCAGTTTGTTAATTCTTGTAGAGGAAAGTATTAAGACGCTAGTACTTCAGCATTTAAATATGCAGTGCATAGGCATTGTCTATGCATTATTACAGTTGTGCATTTCATAATTGCGCGTTGGGATACATCAGGATGTTTCAGCTTAATGAACATTCTATTTTAACGCGCAATATAAATATAAATATATCCATTTATCAACAATCTCTGTTCAACAGAAGCCAAACAATAAATATAAATGCTTAAGTTTTCTCACACATTGTAAATAAAAGTTTATCAGTAGGTACTGTTGTTGATTTCGTACTTGCTTTTGACTTGTAACCTGTTCTGTAATCAAGTATTCAGTTGACGAGTTTTAAGAATTTGAGTTTCTATGTTACTTATAAAAATATTATAACTATGCGATACATAAAATTTTCATCACAATTTAAAATCCGTTGAATTCACTTTTAATTTTAAATCAATGGTGAATGAAAAATAAATTAATATATTTAGAGTTTTGGGTTAGAAACAAATGATATGCATTAATAATTTACTAGACTGAATCAGGCTCCTAATTTGAATTATATAGCATGTTTCCTTTTCGAATAATACTGTATTCGTTGATTGTTCGATATTTAAAAGCAGAAATTAAAGAAACATTTTAAGTCAGTTATTGCATTGTCTCAAAACTTTTGCGCAATAAAGAAATAACGAAAATATATCGCCAATAACACAAATATAGCCAAATAGAAGAAAGTGTCGCCAAATTTGCCAAAATTTAATATCCCTAATAATGAAGTCTTACCTTTTACTTAATATCTTTCTCTTTGTGGGGAGATATTTAACTACATATAAAAAATCAAGTTATCGGTTTTATGTTAATTAACGTCTAGTGCGTAAAGAAAGCAAAATATTCTATTCAGTGTGAGCACGACAGTTCCAAAAATATTTTTCCTCGTCCACTTTAAATGGCAACCTTTGACCTCTGTCATCTCAGTCTTCCGATTGAATTTAAAAAAATAGTTACATTACGACCTGTAACCTGGTGAATTGTATAAATATTCTAATCTGCATGCAAATCGTTCAAGAAACAGTGTTAACGCGGAAAAAGTATTTTAGTGGATAGCAATGAAATTCCGCTGGAATCTAGCTTCTTTAGAACAATACCGGACTGATAAGTATACTAATATTGCAAAAACCTTTCTGCCCCAACCGGGAATCGAACCCTGGATTTCCAAACTAGCCATCCGATGCTCTGCCGTTGAGCTACTGGGACCAAATTGCAAGGTCTTATCGTCGAAGGTCTTATCGGCTCATTCAAAAATCACCTCTAATGTTAAATTCACCTCTAATGTCAAGTTGGCGAGCAACTGACAATCTGACTAACAACCTCCTGCTATTTTTACCTCAAGTTAGCCTCCTGATACTACTATTTTTACACAAGTTAGTATCCTGCGTGTCGGCGCTCAATCTTCCAGAGTCCACCGAATCAGTACTATTCGTACCAGGGTTACTTTCAGACCTCCGACATCTTTGCACTAACCTACAAGGTTGATTTGTTCTGGAACCATTGTAAAGAAACTTGCTGCCCCAACCGGGAATCGAACCCTGGATCTTCGAACTGGACAACCGACACTCTACCGTTGAGCTATTAGGACGAAATTGCGGACACATCGTCGAAGTGGATTTTGCAATGTTAACTTTAACACTTTAAAACACATTTTTTAACACTTTTTTTTAACACTTTAAAACATAGTTGAAAAGTGTTTATGACTTTGTTCTGCCTGTCCGTCTGTCTGTCCGTTTGCATGATAACTGCCGTAAAAATAACTTATTAACAAATGTTACAATTCTCTTTTATTACGGTTCATCTTACTACTGAAACGCAATCGTCCGTGCATATAAATTAATGGAATTGCAAAGTACCTACTCGGCGTAGAAGGTTTTTAAACGTAGATATCAAACCGAAAAAGGGACATAAGCTTTCGAAAATTCTAAAAATTTGATAGATTTTTAAATATTCGTAAAAATAGTCCCCTAGTTTTTGGGGGTGAAAAGAAGGTTGTGCTAAAAATCTATCTCCTCATTCAAAAATGAAATTAGAACCTCGGTTTTCATTAACGATAGACAGATAAATTTTCAAGGGCCTTTAGATGCCGGATTTTCAATAAAGTCGACAGTTTTTTATACAGATTTTTAAAGATCCCGAAAAACACAAACGAACCCAGTCAGAACAAAGAACAATTTCAAGTTTTGTTCATCGATTTTCGGAACTTGTGGAATTTAGAAGGAAAGACAAATGTCGCCGGCCGAACTACGCAATTAAAACACAAATTTCTAAAATCTCCAGTTTTGCAGATAGAAATTTTAAATTTTAAATATAGCATTTTTAACGTTATTATGAGCATTCTCTGATAAAATGAAAACTAACTCCGATGAAAACTTCATGTTTTACATTATTTAGACATACTGCTAAAGAAAAAATAAACAAGAAAGATCAATCATGCATAAAGCATTGATTATGAAACACTTTTCAACTTCAATGCAATTTCATTTAAACATCTCTAAAATGCGATACATTCCTCGGTAATATTTTAAAAATTATCACAATACTACATTAATTTATTATATTTGAAAACTTAAAATTTCATCTTGAAATGAATTTCATTCAAATGACGGCATTGAAATATAAATTGCCTAGTTTAAACATCTCTAAAATACCATACTTTCCTCAGTAATATTTTTAAAATGATCATAACACTACACTAATTTATTAGAATTGAAAACTTCATCGAAAACAACTGAAGTTTATTCAAATGACGTCATCGAAATATAACACGCCTGGTTCTCTCTATAATAGCAGCATTTCATTCATAAACATTTTTCCATTCAGTTCATTCATCAAAATACTATAATAATTTATTTCATTTAAAAACTTAAGACGATGGAGGTACAGGTAATTAAACTCTATGCTTTAAACTTCATCGAAAAAATTGTCTTTCTCTCTGTAAAATCAATGAATATTTCATTCATATCAGCTATATATTGCAGACTCCATGAGCTAAATAATTTTGCGTTAAAGAAATGCAGCAATTCTTATATAACTCATTCTACATATTTTGCTGCTTACATTTTCCATAAGTGAAAAGTAGGCTTCGATGTAGAAATAATCAAATTTGGATGATCATTTAAACTCAAATATATTGTAATTGCGTTGTTTTAGTATGTAGATGCACAGAATTTAAGCAAAAATAAAGCGGTTTTAGCACAGATGCAACACTAAATAGGAATTACAAAGAACTTTAAAAATCACGATTTTGAGACAAGATGGATGCCATATTTTATTTTGAAGTGGGTCACGTGATCTCTTCATATAATGGTCACATGATCGCTTCATATAAAAGGTGTAATTATTATTTTAATTTTATTTAAAAAACTACTGAATATATTTTGCTGAAATTTTTTTTATATATTTTATAGGATAATTTGAATATTTCATAAAACTTTCGAAGTAATTTCGGAATTTTAAATTCACTTAAAAAATGTTTGAAAAATTAGGTCCCATAGGGTTCAATGTATTTCATTTTTTCAACCCGGGTTCAATCCAAAACTAATTGGGTGATAATCTTCAATTTTATTCTCATAGGTCCCACAGACCATCTGAACAACATACTAAAATTTCATTTTGATAAAGCCATTTTTACGGCAGTTATCGTGCTAACGAACAGACAGACAGACAGACAGAATGAATGAACAAAGTCATAAACACTCTTCAACTTTGTTGTAAAGTGTTAAAAAAATAATAAATATATATACATTTTCTTAATACTGTCTTCAACATCTGTAGTCGTGAAATCTCAAGTTTTACCTTTAAGGTTTTAGTTTAAATTTTATTTGTTAATTTTTTAAAATTCAATTAACCATTTCATAAGTTTAATTTCAAAGCAACATAATATTAAGAATGAAAAGTAAGTCAAGAAATTAACTCTTGTAGGTAGGAACTTCAAATGTTGTCATCATAAAGTGTCATGTCTTAGCTCTACAAAACATCAATTCCTTCCCCTATAACTGTGATTGTCAGGGCAGGCTCAAGGATATTTTCGTGTGTGGGCAAAACTGCTTGGGACCGCTTTTCATATATATATATATATAGTATATATATATATATATATATATGTATATATATATATAGGTGTGTGTGTGTGTATGTGTGTATAATTGAAGAACTTTTATTTTACTTGTATTATATATACCTGAGATTGATCATTCATTGTGATCTTTAATTGTATATATAGTATATACATATATATATATATATATATATATATATATATATATATATATATATATATATTTAATAAGAGTTTGAAAATCCAATGAAAGAATAGAGAGAAGTTGTAACTCAAAAAACTCTAACATTAAAAAATGCCTAACTAATAAAATGGAGTATTAACTATGCATATTAATAATCTAAAAATTACCAGCAAATTATATAAATATCCAGCATATTTTGTAAATGGTATAGTTCAAAAGTTTGGAATGGCTACCTATACTTAAAGTCTCTTTTTAGTATCTTATATTAGCCAGACATCCACTTTCTCTTGCGTATATCTTACCATATAATTTAGTCTCTATGTTTTCTATTATCATTTGCTCCATTATTTTGTAGCTCTTACTGTAGAATATCACCTTTTATATAATTTTCGCATTACTATTTATTTCGCAAAACTGGCAACAGCAGTCCTCAACTTTTATTCTTTTGCGATTGGCAACATTGGTCTCTTCATTCAAGGCTCCAATGGATCAGACATTGCAGTGATTTTTCAGGTATTCTTGTTTCCTATAATTTTTCAATCTTAATGCATGTAGTCCAAGTTATCAGTGTTTATAGATATAATCTATCACTGATATCAGAAACATGCATTTTGTGTTCATTTTGATAAAATACTTGGACTTGAAGAAGAGTTTTATAGAAATGAACAATTAATTTGTTTAGGCCTACTGCTTATCCACGTGTACAAATTTAATGCTTGGACTTTATTTGATTCTCTATTATCTATTCCATTCCATTGATATTTGTTGATTATCTTCAGCTTGATGACTAGAAATTTGCATTTTATTTTCCACTTGATTGATGATTCTCTATTTAATACTTCTTTTTATTAGTTAGGCACTTTTTAATGTTAAGGTTTTTTGAGTTACAACTTCTCTCTATTCTTTCATTGGATTTTCAAACTATTATTATTTTGAAATCATTTTATTTATAAGCTGCATTTGCGCAATAAAATAAATGTATTTTGCATCTTCATTCTTTATTACCAAATAACTTTAGTATTTTTAACTATTTATATTTGCAAAGTATCCTTAATTCTTTTAGCATGCTTCGGTATATATATATATATATATATATATATATATATATATATATATATATATATATATATATATATATATATATATATATATATATATATATATATATATATATATATACTATTACAATAAAGTGAAACAAAAATAGGATATATCCTAAAGAAGCCTAAAATTTAAAGAACGATTCACTACAAAGGAGGAGGCGCAAATGCTGCTCAAATTCCCTAGTAGAATACATGAATGTAAGCAGATAAGGACGGAAGTGACCATATGAATTACATAAAAATGGCAGGGGTGGATTGCGACATCCCTTTCCCGCTTAAAGCAGTTTTTACAACCCGGGTAACGCTCACGGCACCAACATAATTCCATGGTCAGTCTTATCTGCTTACATTCATATATATATATATGTATATATATATATATATAAGAGTTATGCAAATGATCAACCTGTCAACGCCAATGACGTTATAGAGCTTATGCAACGCGCATGAGAACGACGTATCGCGCAGTATTTAAAACAACCGATGTTCTTACTTACGGGCAATTGGAACTGGATTTTCTATTTTAATACTGAAAATTGTGTACAAAGATGACTTTGAGACGTACTCGACAGCACTAAGAACAATTGCATGATTTTGAGAGAAGTTGCATCATTGGTCCAAGGGAAACTGGTTGGTCCAACAGCCGTATCAGTCGCCATCTTGGTCGGAGCGATATGGTAGTTGTTCGGTGATGGAAACAGTGGATCAGAGAAGACCTATGTAATCGTAGCTGAGGTTTAGAACGTCTCAGACAGACAACTGCTTGAGAGGATCGTGCAGTCAAGAGAGGAGCTACGTCTACACCATTTGCGTCGCTTTCAGCCAATCGAAGGCATTTGCCACCCCCAGTGCATCCTGTATCAAAGTATATCATTCGGAGACGACTAGCAGAAGGTGGGATTAAGTGTCGACGTCCATTAACGCGTCTACCACTGACCCCTCAACATAGGCAAAGCCACCTGGATTGGTGTTCAGCTCGGTCAGCCTAGACAGTATCCGATTGGAGGTACGTTTAGAGACGAATCTCGCTTCTCTCTCAGTACTGATGACTGCTGCATAAGTGTGTGGATAAGAAGTGGATTTTTTCATGATTATACGAGATAGCTATTAAGAGCAAAGCATCTTTGATAGGCAAGAGCAGGAGGGGACTAACCCCCCTTAGAAACAAGATCACCATCATCTTATGAAAATTATTTTATTTCAATGAGCTATCAAATTTTATGCTCATATAAATTTATAGCTCTAATTAGAGGTTTAGAAAATGTAATACTTTACAGTTTTTTCTACATACATACATATATAATGCAGCAATAATTTGTAATACATAACTGAATTTTGGGCTTCATTTGTAATTTCCCTGCACACAAATAATGTATAGGAAAAGTATTGATGGGTCGAAAACTCGAATTTTCGACGGATTAATATACATTTTGGACATCCTTAAACCCGAATAAATTATTTTTAAAGGGATGTCTGTGCGTATATAAGTGCAATGCATGTATGTGTGCGTATGTAAGTGTAATGCATGTATGGGTGCGTATGTAAGTGTAATGCATGTATGGGTGAGTATAGGAATCTAGAGAGACAACATTTCTAGAACGAAATGGATGAAGCGAATAATATTTATGATTTTAAAGGGAAAAGAACATTCGGAAGGTCGCAAATTTTGAAACTTCTTTTAAATAAAAAAAAAACGACATCTTTAGATGTTAAATAAACAATCATGTTATATGTAAGTTTTCATTAGAAATCAACTGGAACTTACTTTAGAACGACAGCATGAACCGTTCTCGTTGCACGTTTTTCGAATATATGGATAAAAATTATGCATATAATTAATAAAAGAGTATTTATACGATAAATCTTTTATCGACATTCTCGTATATATAGCGCGTTTCATTCATTAGAGAAGGCAAGTTAATTATGTTTTGTTCAATAATGATATAAATTTTTGTTTACGTTAATTAATACACTGTTAATATTATTGTGAAATAAATTCTAGGAAGTGGATATAAGTGGTTTTTTTTTACTTGAATAACATCTATGTTTGGGGTTTCTGTGGAGGGAAAACGAAGCATTATAAAAAATATAAACTCTTTGGATGCTAATAATAATAATTTCAATATTTTAATATTTAGAACTTTTTTTAGAAAACAGAAAAAGTATCTGTCCGTGCGAGTGTTTTTTTATTCTTGTTTTCATTTTAAACTATAAAATATAGATATAAATAGTGAACGACAAAAATACGTATTAAGAAATTTAATATCAAAATCTATTTTTTTTATTACAAAAAATTTTTAAAGATTGAAAATTTTCAAATTTTTCAATTTGTAACATCTCAAAAACTAAAAGCCTTGAACAATAAGCTTGAATTTAAAGCTCTTTGAAAGCCCTACAAATGAATATAATTGGATTTTGAATTGAACACTTTTTTTAGAGGGGGAGGGGGGGGGAGAAAAACTTTGAAACTTAAAAATGAGTTTTTTTTCATGTTTCAAACATTCACTTGAAATGTCTTCGAAAATATAAAAGATCGATGTCATTAGTAAGCGACAAAAATATATATGAAGACGTTTAGTTTCTAAATTTATATGTATATTTAAAAAAGCTTTCATAGTTTTCGAGTAATCGTCTTTTGAAAGTTTGAAAGAAGTTTGAAATAAGTTTGAAAATTTAACGTTTCCAAGTTTGTAATGCTTATATCTTAAAAACTAAAAGTGATAACTATAAACAATAAGTATGAATTTATTGCACTTTAAAAATTCTACAAGTGTATATAATTGGATTTTGGGTCACTTTCTTGCTTTTTGAAGTATAGTGGTTATAATTTCGATAATTTAACATATCGAAATTATTACCATTATACTTCAAAATCCAAGTTTTCCAATGGGTGGGGAAGCTGAAATATTTGAAATGCCACGATGGTTGCAGCTCAGTTTGGTTACTTACTCTTTTGAGAAATATTAGTGTACAAGCACGAGATATTTTGTTTTGTTTAAAATACATTAGGAAGTTAAATGAACTTGGGGATTCTAAAGATGTTTAATGATTGGTGAGGTTTGAACAGAATAGGTGGAAATATACGTATTCAAGTACGTATTTATGTACCGCCAGGCAAGTTTATAGATTAGCTAAAATGTAAAATCTCGTCAGTAAGTTTAATTTTTATACGACAAATCAAGTTAGTAAAATAATCGAATATTTCATCTTTTATATCATTTTTTTTTCGTTTTGCAGTGAAACTGGAAAAATTACAAAATTAAGACCATTTTACACCATTGCTTAATTATCTGTTTCTAAAATTCTTCATAGAATAGCCAAGAGGCCTATAGATATTATTTTCGATAAAAACGTGAAAAAATATTCTTTTACCAGTATTATTCTGGGGCTAATGCCATAGACTAAATTCAACATCAAATTTATTTTATTTGATAAAACACATTAAAAATCAACAAAAGGCATAGTCAATTAAGAAATTTTAGGAAAGTATTTTAAATAATTGAAAAAGCAAGTTACTCGAATACTTAAAAGAAGCCATATTTGACGCAGATGAATTTGTGAATCTTGCACAGCAGCATAACACAACACTCTGAACACTTAGAAGTAGCTTTTTACTTCTAGTCACTGTGTTATCTGCAATGGCCTCCAGCTAGACTCTGCTAAATGAGCTAAAATGGTAGATGAGCAAAAGAATGACCATCTGGACTAATCTCCTCCCTCTCATCCTTTTAGAAGTGCGATCATAGAGGTCGCATCCATGTGTTTACAATTTGAATCCATGTGTTTACAATTTGAATCCATGTGTTTACAATTTGAATCCATGTGTTTACAATTTGAATCCATGTGTTTACAATTTGTTTATTAGAAGTGCGATCCATGTGTTTACATCCATGTATTTACAATTTGTTTTTTAGAAGTGCGATCCACGTGTTTACATCCATGTGTTTACAATTTGTTTTTTAGAAGTGCGATCATAGAGGCCGCATCCATGTGTTTACAATTTGAATTTGAAAGCAGGAACAAATTCTGAGAATCGACCCTTGGGTTTTTCCAGTATTTAGGGAAAACAAAATCAACCTCAGGGATTGCAGGCTGCACTAACTGCAAATTGTATAAAATCAGAGAAAAATATCAATTTTGATAAGATTTAGATAATATTTTTTTAACTGTGTATGCCTACATCATCAACTGTATTCAATTTCGTGTGGGATAGAATTTTTTTTTTCTTTGCTGTCCGTTACTGCTGTGTAGGGAAGGGCGTTGAAAAACATTTTTACTTTCTCATACTATGTAATATTTTATAGAAAAAGTATTGTTTTCACGAAAATCTTCGAATTCCAGATTTTGATGTCATTATATGTTTTAAGACTTTCTGAACACGTTTTGACTATTTTTTAAGTGATGTCTGTCAGTCTGTCTGTATGCCTGTGGTCGATTTCTTGTGTACAGGATAGCGGACACTAATATTATTGGATTCTCTCGAAACGTTATATCCGGCTTTATTATCAAAATATCTAGAACTAGATAGAATTTTTTTCAATTCAAGTGAGAACTTTGAATTTCCTTTGAAATTTTATATATTTTGACATGGCAACATAGGACAAAATTGGATATAATCACGCATTCATTTATGGCTCATGATCACGAGACTTAATAGTTTCAATCATTGTTGTGAAAAATAGCTGCGATACAGTTTAGGGTTAGTGGCGCCATTCAATTGATACCATAATTGACAATGTATACATTGTCAAGTATAGTATCAATCGAAAAATTTTGTCAAGCCCTTTGAAGTGGAGAGTAAAACGCTACAATTGTAATCATTAAGATCCACAATACCGATTTTTCAAAAAAATTCTGGTATAATTTACTAAAACTTGGATTCTGGTATGTGAAAGTCGATTCGAGCCACACTGCAGTTATTACTTTCCTTATATACGTAACGTATAAGGAAAGTATTGTGACTGGGTCGAAAATTCGAATTCGAGTTTTCGGCGGGAGAGCACGTTTCAAGCATCCCTAATCACGAATCGAGCATTTTTGGGGTGATGTCTGTGTGTGTGTGTGTGTGTGTATGTGTGTGTGTGTGTGTGTGTGTCTGTGTGTGTGTGTGTGTGCGTGCGTGGTGACGATATCTCCTGAACGAATGGAGCGATTCGAATGAAATTTGGTACAAAAATCACAATTTATGAATACTGGAAGCTTATTGTTTTAAAACACAATCGAATGTTCAGAATCCTCCTAAATTTTCGAGTGAAATTTAAAAAAAATTATCAAAAAATCAAAATCTTTAATAAAGTTACGCAAATAGACATTTCTTATGTAATTTTTCCTTAAAAAACGATTGACATAAATTTTGGAATGCTAACATGAACCGTTTTTGAGATATTACATATCTTTCAAATAAATTCATCAAAATGTCTCATAAATAAAAAAAAATATTAACTGTTAAGAAACATGCTTACTTTTCATATGTAATATCATGCGATAAATTGGGTGACATCATTCTCGTGGATCTAACTCGTTCCATTCACGAGAAAAGATACTTTGAGTAATACTTTTTTATTTGAACGCCAATAATCAATTATCTGTTATAAGAATAACTTATTTTTCCGTTCGTAACGCTTGGTGACTTTGGCGACGAATTTAGTGGAATGTCGCCAACTTGGCGACATTTTTAAATGTTGCCAAATTGATGAAAATCTCGCCAAATGGATAAAAATAACGCTAAATCAATGAAAATGACGACTAATTCAAGAAAATTCAATATATTTGAAAGAATATAAGTATATACTATAAGAATAACATTTTTTTAACTGTAAAAGTAGTAATTTCTTTGCATTATATAAGAAAAGTCATGTATTTCCCACATGAGATTTTTTTTTCCTTTACGGGAATCTTGGGACTGGAGTTGGGTTTCTCCTCACTATTATTCCAGTGGTAGACTAATGTGCAATGTAACTATGTAAAAGTTCTGTACCTATGTAACTAATCCATTTCTATTTTATAAAAAGAGAGAAATAATTGAAATTCGGAAAATCGACTTAGAATAGAAGAGTCAATAAAAGGTATCTATGTGCTGGGAAACTTACACCACATATATGCGATAAAAAAAAACTATGATGAGGATATTCCCTACCCACTATGATGAATACAAATTTTAAAAACGTTTATTGTCCCTCATATTCTACACTGCACTATATTCACATTCAAAACACATGTCGCATATTTTTCAATTTTGCAGATTTGATAAAAGTTGGACCAAAATAATTTCTTTATTTATATCCTTGTACAAAATCTACTTCAAATTGTCGTTAATATTTAATAAATATTAAGTAGAAAAAAATCAGATGTGAGCAGCACATGACTTTCATTATATAATGCAATGAATTTTTCTACTTTTACAGTTAAAAAAATGCATTCCGCTAAATTCGTCGCCAAAATCTCGCCAAGCGTTATGAACGGAGAAATAAGTTATTCTTACAGCAGATTATAGGTATAGACTATTGGTATAATTTGAAAAAAAATACAAAAGTATTACTCAAAGTATCTTTTCTCGTGAGTGACACGAGTTAGATCTAAGAATGATGTTACCAAATGTATCGCATGATATTACATACGAAAAGTAAACATGTTTCTTAACAGTTAATATTTTTTTTTATTTATGGGATTTTTTGATATATTTATTTGAAAAATGTGCAATATCTCGAGAACGGTTCATGCTAGCGTTATAAAGTTTATGTCAATCGTTTTCTAAGGAAAAATTACATAAGAAAAGTCTATTTGCGTAACTTTATTAAATGTTTTGATTTTTTGATGATATTTTCAAAATTTCAAAATTTAGGGGGGTTCTGAACATTCGATTATGTTTTAGAACAAGAAGCTTCCAGTATTCACGAATTGTGATTTTTGTTCCAAATTTCATTCGACTCGCTCCATTCGTTAGTGAGATATCGTCTCCACAGTCTCACTGACATACACACACACAGACATCACCTCAAAAATGGTCGATTCGTGATCAGGGATGCTTGAAACGTGCTCTCCCGTCGAAAACTCGAATTCGAATTTTCGTCCCCATCACAATACTTTCCTTATACATTATGTATTATATCTAAGGAAAGTAATAAGATAAATTTGATGAATTAGTTAGCATCAAAGCACAAAACTATTACAAAACATGTCTTTTTTTACTATATTCTAACCGCACAAAAGATAGACGGGTAGTTTTTTCTATTTTGTTTTATTTATTTATTTATTTATTTTGTGTATGTGTGTTAATAGCATCAATACCACATTTTTAATCTCAATACGACTTTCAATTATCCATACGACATATATCAATGATATGAATTCTTGGTTATTTCGTTAAAATCATATTTTAAAAAGCAGGAATTTGCAAATAAAAGAAATTTCTTGGTATGACACTGAAAATTACGGTACTAACAACCATGCGAAAACTGCGACCCAACCATCCATCTAGCATCATTCCAAAGATGAAATGCATCTTCTCCAACAATGAAGCACTTTGTCAGAGACGAAGTCGCAAATCGGATGAAACTCCTGAAGTGCTCGTAATCTTGCTGCTTCCTCCCTCTTCCCCTCCAGGTATTTTGGCGGGAAATGATCCGTCGTTAAACGATCCGCAAAACGCTATCAAAAGGGTCAGCGGAGTCAAAAATCTGAATTTGCATACCATTCCACAATCCGGCATTTGTCAAATACCCCGCGCTCTCCGGAGAAAAAAAGAATCCGCTTTATATAATACGACGGACGTTGAAGCGGACCAAAGTGCTGACTGTGAGAGAGCACGAATTTCAAACCTGAGTCGAAGCAGCCATTTTTGGACACTAGGTTTTTGGATTGCATTCGGTCTTGATAGTCTAGGGACGTTATTGAGACCCAGACGGTCCGACCTACCAGAAAGGTGTAAGGTAACCGTTTGGACGGCCGGGAAGTGCCACCCAATTTAGACCGGAACCCAGTGGGGGAGGCATCCACAGGGACCGTACCTTCCTTCCCCTACCACCAACCTCTCGGAAGGACTTACGGTCCCACATGTTTAACGTGATCGTACTCCGCATGAACACGGCGGCAGTTGTGGCAGCGTGCAAATCCAGCGCGCAAACCACCGGGCTACCGCACCCGAAAGGTGCCAACAGCACGCAGTGTTCCCAGGTGATAGTTAGGAAAGTGTGTGTCATGAAAGCCATGTTGTCATTTCCGAATCTGTATCTGGTGGTGACAAAATCTGATATTTAGGAGTTTGTATTTCAGCTTTCAAGATGGTTATAAACATGATATGTTTTATATAATATTACCTCGTAGCTGACAAAAGCATTAAACTGCAATTATTAGATCCTGAAAAAAAAAAACTTTAAAAGTATACTTTTTTGGATTCAGCCTTGTCTTTTTTTTCTTCAATATTGATGGAACTACAACCTTAACTACTGAGACAGTTTTAACCGTTGGATCATTTTATGCATTCTGGCAGGAAGTACATAATTTTCTTTTAAAATTTGAGAATGAATTTGATTTAAAATTGAAAAAAAAAAAAAAAACATGACTAACTGGTACTCGGCTGTAAAGTAAAAAAATCTGAGGTGGGCAACACAAGACTTTCCTTATATAATGCAATGAATTTACTATTTCTATAATAAAAAATAGGTTTTTCTTATAGTTGCTATTTATATTCTTTCCAAGAAATAGAATTTTCGTCAATTTGTCGTCATTTTCACTGATTAAGTGTCATTTTTATCCATTTGGCGAGATTTCCGTTAATTTGGCAACATTTAAAAAAGTCGCCAAATTGGCGACATTCGGCCAAATTCGGCGTCAAAATCTCGCCAAGCGTTATGAACGGAGAAATAAGTTATTCTTACAGCAGATAAATAACTATTGGCGTTTAAATACATAAGTATTACTCAAAGTATTTTTTCTCATGAATGGAACGAGCTAGATCCGCGAGAATGATGTCACCCAATTTATCGCATGATAATACATATGAAAAGTGAACATGTTTGTTAACAGTTAATAATTTTTTTATTTATGGGATTTTTTTATTTATGGGATTTTTTGAAAAATGTACAATATATCGAGAACGGTTCATGTTAGCGTTCTAAAGTTTATGCCAATCGTTTTCTAAGGAAAAATTACATTAGAAATGTCTATTTGCGTAAGTTTATTAATGGTTTTGATTTTTTGATGAATTTTTTTAAAAATTTACTCGACAATTTAGAGGGGTTCTGAACATTCGATTACGTTTAAAAAAAATCTGATGTGGGCAGCACATGACTTTCCTTATATAATGCAATGAATTTACTACTTTTACAGTAAAAAAAATCTGATATTAGCAACACATGACTTTCCTTATGTAATGCAATGAATTTACTACTTTTACAGTTAGAAAAATTTTATTCTTATAGTAGACATTTATATTCTTTCCAAGATATTGAATTTTCTTCAATTAGTCGTCATTTTCATTGATTTAGCGTCATTTTTATTCATTTGGCGAGTTTTTTGTTAATTTGGCAACATTAAGAAAAGTCGCCAAGTTGGCTACATTCCGCCAAATTTGTCGCCAAAATATCGCCAAGCGGTATGGACGGAGAAATAAGTTACTCTTACAGCAGATAAATGACGTTGAAATACAAAAGTATTACTCAAAGTATATTTTTTCCAGAATGTAACGAGCTAAATCCACGAGAATGATGTCACCCAATATATCGCATGGTATTACATATGAAAAGTGAACATGTTTCTCAATAGGAAATATTTTTTATTTTATTTTATATGAATTTTTGATAATTTTTTTGAAAAATGTGCAATATTTCAAGAACGGTTCATGTTAGCATTCTAAAATTTATGTCAAATTTATGTCGTTTTCTAATGAAAAATTACGTAAGAAATATCTATTTTCGTAACTTCATTAGTGATTTTGATTTTTTGACGATTTTTTCAACATTTCACTCGAAAATTTAGGGGGGTTCGGAACATTTGATTGCGTATAAAAACAATATGCTTCCAGTGTTTACGGATTATGATTTTTGTACCAAATTTCGTTCGAATCGGTCCATTCGTTCGTCAGTTATCGTCTCCATAGACTCACTGACACACACACACACACACACAGCCATCACTTCGAAAATGTTTGATTCGTGATCAAGGATTCCTGAAACGTGCTCTCCCATCGAAAACTCGAATTCGAATTTTCGATCCCGTCACAATACTTTCCTTATACATTATGTATATAAGGAAAGTAAAAATAGGTTTTCCTTCTAGTAGATACTTATATTCTTTCCAAGATATTGAATTTTCGTCAATCAGTTGTCAATTTCATTGATTTAGCGTCATTTTTATCCTTTTGGCGAGATTTTCGTTAATTTGGCCATATTTTAAAAAGTCGCCAAGTTGGCGACATTCCGTTAAACTTGTCGCCAAAATATCGCCAAGCGGTATGGACGGAGAAATAACTTATTCTTATAGCATATATTGGAGTCCAAATGCAAAAGTATTACTCAAAGAACCTTTTCTCATGAATGGTACGAGATAGATCCACGAGAATGATGTCACCCAATATATCGCATGATATTACATATGAAAAGTGAACATGTTTTTCAGCAGTTAATAGACTTTATTTAATTTATGGGATTTTATGATAAATTTATTTTAAAAATGTGCAATATCTCGAAAACGGTTCATACTAGCGATCTAAAGTTTATATCAATAGTTACCTAAGGAAAAATTACAGGAGAAATGTCTATTTGCGTAACTTTATTAAAGGTATTGATTTTTTGATGATTTTTTCAAAATTTCACTCGAAAATTTTGGGGGGGTTCTGAACATTCGATAACATATAAAAACAATAGGCTTCCAGTATTCACGGATTGTGATTTTTGTACCAAATTTCATTCGAATCGCTCCATTCGTTCGTGAGATATCGTCTCCACAGACTCACTGACACACTCACAGACATCAACTCTAAAATGTTTGGTTCGTGATCAGGGACGCTTGAAACGTGCTCTCCCGTCGAAAACTCGAATTCGAATTTCAGACCCCGTCACAATACTTTCCTTATGCATTATGTATATAAGGAAAGTAATAAATTCGCAGTATCTTCTGTATCATTGTTGCATAATTATGTTGATAAATACCTCTATATTAAAATATTTCTAAAACAAAGTAAAACTTATTTAAAAAAAGTTGCAACTACATTTTTTATTAAGTTAGTGTCTTTAACAGGCTTCAATATTAGTAATTTATATGTTTAAAAATTATCGACCTTATCCCAGCCAAGATTTTTTAAACAAAAACCTAACATTTTTCATGATCAAGAAAATAAAAGAATCTGATGTGGGCAACACATGACTTTCCTTATATAATG
Organism: Amaurobius ferox; assembly: GCA_951213105.1. NCBI lineage: Eukaryota > Metazoa > Arthropoda > Arachnida > Araneae > Amaurobiidae > Amaurobius > Amaurobius ferox. The sequence continues at coordinate 103,339,420 of OX578149.1, forward strand.
TAATAAATTTACTACTTTTACAGTAAAAAAAGAGGTTTTACTTATAGTAGATACTTATATTCTTTCTAAGATACTGAATTTTCGACAATTAGTCGTCATTTTCATTGAGTTAGCGTCATTATTATCCATTTGGCGAGATTTTCGCTAATTTGGCAACATTTCAAAATGTCGCCAAGTTGGCGACATTCCACCAAATTCGTCGCCAAAGTCTCGCTATGTGTTATGGACGAAGAAATAAGTTATTCTTACAGCAGATAAATGACTATTGGTGTTCAAATACAAAAGTATTACTTAAAGTATCTTTTTTCATGAATGGAACGAGCTAGATTCACGAGAATGATGTCACTCAATGTATCGCATGGTATTACATATGAAAAGTGAACATGTTTCTCAATTGGAAATATATTTTTTTTATTTTATATGACTTTTTGATAATTTTTTTGAAAAGTGTGCAATATCTCGAGAACGGTTCATGTTAGCGTTATAAAATTTATGTTAATCGTTTTCTAATGAAAATTTACATAAGATATGTCTATTTGCGTAACTTTATTAGCGGTTTTGATTTTTTGTCGATTTTTAAATTTCACGCGAAAATTTAGGGGTGTTCTGAATATTCAATTGCGTATAAAAACCATAGGCTTCCATTGTTTACGGATTGTGATTTGTGTACCAAATTTCGTTCGAATCGGTTCATTCGTTCGTCAGTTATCGTCTCCACAGACTCACTGACACACACACACACATACCCGCATACTTTCACACACACACACACACACACACACGCACACAGACATCACTTCAAAAATGTTTGATTCGTGATCAGGGATGAGTGAAACGTGCTCTTCCGTCGAAAACTCGAATTCGAATTTTCGACCCTGTCACAAAACTTTCCTTATATATTATGTATATATGGAAAGTAAAAATATTGTTATAGAGAATTATCAGCATTTAAATAAAATTAAATTTCTACATTTTGTGTGTTTCACTTCCTTCTCGTCTCCTTACTAATACAAAACCCGTAACCCGAAACCTGTAGGGAAAGATGTGATGCGGTTCCTGTTGTAGTTCTTTCAATCCAGGTGTGAGCTTTGTATACAGGATAATTTGCACGGAATAAAAGATAAATTATGATTTTAATGCAATGATATATAGGTGTGCAAATGCGTGCGTGAGTGTGTGACTTGAGAAGGGGATGACTTTTACTTTCCTTATATACATATAATGTATAAGGAAAGTATTGTGACGGGGTCGAAAATTCGAATTTGAGTTTTCGACGGGAGAACACGTTTTAAGCATCCCTGAACACGAATCAGACGTTTTTGAGATGATGTCTGTGTGTGTGTTTGTGAAAGTATGTGTGTGTGAGTGGAAGTATGTGTGTGTGTGTGTCAGTGAGTCTGTGGAGACGAAAACTGACGAACAAATGTACCGAATTGAACGAAATTTGGTACAAAAATTACAATCCATGAATACTGGAAGTCTATTCGTTTTATAGGCAATCGAATGTTCAGAACCCCTTAAGTTTTCGAATGAAATTTTGAAAAAATCATCCAAAAATTAAAACATTTAATGAAGTTAATCAAATAGTCATTTCTTTCGTAATTTTTCATTAGAAAACGATTGAGATAAATTTTAGAATGCTAGCATTAACCGTTTTCGAAATATTGCACATTTTTAAAAAAAATTATTAAAAAACCATATAAAATATAAAAAAAAAATACATTACCTATTGTGAAATATGTTCACTTTACATATAGCATGATATTACTTATGTAAGTGAAATATGTTCACTTTACATAAGTAATATCATGCCATAAATTGGATGACATCATTCTCACGGATATAGCTAGTTACTTTCCTTATATACATAATGTATAAGGAAAGTATTGTGACGGGGTCGAAAATTCGAATTAGAGTTTTCGACGGGAGAGCACGTTTCAAGCATCCCTGATGACGAAACAAACATTTTTGAAGTGATGTCTGTGTGTGTGTATGTGTGTGTGTGTGTGTGTGTGTGTGTGTGAAAGTATGTGTGTGTGTCAGTGAGTCTGTGGAGACGATAACTGACGAACGAAAGGACCGATTCGAACCAAATTTGGTACAAAAATCACAATCCGTAAACACTGGAAGCCTATTGTTTTTATACGTAATCGAATGTTCAGAACTCCCCTAAATTTTCGAATGAAATTTTGAAAAAATCGTCAAAAAATCAAAACCGCTAATAAAGTTACGCAAATAGACATTTCTTATGTAATTTTTCATTAGAAAGCGATTGGCATAAATTTTAGAACGCTAACATGAACCGTTCTCGAGATATTGTACATTTTTCAAAAAAATTATGAAAAAGTCCCATAAAAAAAAAAAAATTCCTATCGAGAAACATGTTCACTTTTCATATGTAATACCATGCGATAAATTGAGTGACATCATTTTCGTGGATCTAGCTCGTTCCATTCATGAAAAAATATACTTTGAATAATACTTTTGTATTTGAACGCCAATAGTCATTTATCTGCTGTAAGAATAACTTTTTTCTTGGTGCATAACGCTTGGCGAGATTTTGGCGACGAATTTGGCGGAATGTCGCCAACTTGGCGACTTTTTTGAAGTGTTGCCAAATTAATGAAAATCTCGCCAAATGGATAAAAATGATGCTAAATCAATGAAAATGACGACTAATTGTGGAAAATTCAATATCTTGGAAAGAATATTAGTATCTACTATAAGAAAAACCTATTTTTTACTGTAAAAGTAGTAAATTCATTACATTATATAAGGAAAGTCATGTGTTGCCCACATCAGATTTTTTTTTTTAGTGTACAAGTAGTAAATTCATTGCATTATATAAGGAAAGTCATGTGTTGCCCACATCAGATTTTTTCATTCATGTGAAAAGATAATTTAGATAATACTTTTATATTTGGACGCTAATCGCCATTTATCTGATACAAGAATAACTTATATCTCAGTCTATAACGCTTGGCGAGATTTTAGCGGAATGTCGCCAACTTGGCGACTTTTTAAATGTTGCTAAATTAACGAAAATGTCGCCAAACTAATAAAAATTACGCCAAATCAATGAAAATGACGACCAGATGATTGATGAACGTTCAATATCGTGGAAAGACCATAAGCGTTGACTATACGAATAACACATTTCTCCGTCCGTCCGTAACGTTTGGCGAGGAATTCAACGGATGTCGCCAACTTGGCGACTATTTTGCATGCTGCTAAAATGCCAAAAATGTCGCCAAATTGATAAAAATGACACCAAATGGGAAGTAATGTCTCCCAAATTCTGATTTTCGTCATACGACGTGCATACCTCCTAGTATATAAGCAATAATCTTCTCTTCGTTTGTATGTAACACTTGGTGATGCATTTGGCAAACTCAGCGAATAATTTAGCAAAGTATTTCCAACTTGGCTATAGTTCGTCCCTAATTGACAAATCGTCAAAATTGCAAAAATGACGTTAAATTAATTAAAATTGCGCCTAATTGATGACGTAATTATTAAGGTATTTTAATATATGGACTATATCGCTTATTGAGGATGCTATCAATATTGATGACTGTTCATTTAGAGTTGGGCGAAGTATAAGGTAATTGAGTATTTTGAAATAGTTTTACATTTTGTCATCCGGAAAATCGCCTAATTTACAATTCAACGATAAAAACACAGCGCCGTGGATCTTATACATAATTACTATCCTTATATGCAATAATGTATATATAAGGAAAGTATTGTGGAGGGGTTGAAAATTCGAATTCGAGTTTTCGACCGGAGAACACGTTTCAAGCATCCCTGATCACGAATCGAATATTTTTGAGGTGATGTCTGTGTGTGCGTGTGTGTGAGTATGTGTGTGTCAGTGAGTCTGTGGAGACGATAACTGACGAACGAATAAACCGATTCGAATGAAATTTGGAACAAAAATTACAATCCGCGAATACTGGAAGTCTATTGTTTTTATACGCAATCGAATGTTCGGAACCACCTAAATTTTTGAATGAAATTTTGAAAGAATCATAAAAGAATTAAAATTTTTAATAAAGTCACGCAAATAGACATCTCTAATGTAAATTTTCATTAGAAAACGATTGACATAAATTTTAGAACGCTAGCATGAACCATTCTTGAGATATTGCACATTTGCCAAAAAAATTATCAAAAAGTCATATAAAATAAAAAAAAAATATTTCCTATTGAGAAACATGTTCACTTTTCATATGTAATACCATGCGATAAATTGGGTGACATCATTGTCGTGGATCTAGCTCGTTCCATTCATGAAATTGACTTTGAGTAATAATTTTGTACTTGAACGCCAATAGTCATTTATCTGCTGTAAGAATAACTTATTTATCCGTCCATAGCGCTTGGCGAGATCTAGGCGACGAATTTGGTGGAATATCGCCAACTTTGCGACTTTTTTCAATGTTGCTAAATCAAAGAAAAACTCGCCAAATGGATAAAAATGACGCTAAATCAATGAAAATGACGACTAATTGACGAAAATTCAATATCTGAGCAAGGACATAAATATCTACTATAAGAATAATCAATTTTTTTACTGTAAAGGTAGTAAATTCAATGCATTATATAAAGAACGGTAGGGATCGGTAACATACACGCCTTTGATGATATGCGAGGTACCGACAGGTGTTGCATAAAGGAGGAGGTATGGACTGCCAAATCAGTGACAGAATATTGTCGACGCAATTGGGATGGCTTCTTAAGTGGTATGTAGCTGTGACCGTTGTGAAACACCACAGAACTTAAGACACTTGTCTTGGCAGGCAGGGATCCTTACTCTAGAGGACACGTCTTCGTTTGTGATCTGCAGCTTCGCAAACTTTTTATACTCATTCACATACGCCGTTCACATATCCGGTGTTCGCTGTTGCTCAAAAACCACCGAAATTCTCTTTGAGAGCTTTTTTCCCGCAAGACTGCGCCTCTTATTACTTTCCTTATATACATAGTATAATGTATAAGGAAAGTATTATGACGGGATCGAAAATTCGAATTCGAGTTTTCGAAGGGAGAGCACGTTTCAAGCATCTCTGATCACGAATCGAATATTTTTGATGTGATGTATGTGTGTGTGTGTGTGTGTGAAAGTATGTGTGTGTGTGAAAGTATGTGTGTGTGTGAAAGTATGTGTGTGTGTGTGTGTGTGTGTGTGTGTGTGTGTGTGTGTGTGTGTGTCAGTGAGTCTGTTGAGACGATATCTCACGAACGAATGGAGCAATTCAAACGAAATTTGGAATAAAAATTGCAATTCGTGAACACTGGAAGCTTATTGTTTTTAAACACAATCGAATGTTCGACTGAAATTTTTTCGAGTGAAATTTTAAAAAAATCGTCAAAAACTCAAAATCTTTAATAAAATTACGCAAATCATCATTTCTTATGTACTTTTGTTATTAGAAAACGATTGAAATAAACTTTAGAACGCTAGCATGAACCGTTCTCGAGATATTGCAAAGTTTCCAAATAAATTTATCAAAAAATTACATAAAATAAAAAAAAATCTTAGCTATTGTGAAATATGCTCACTTTTCATATGTAATATAAATTTGTTAAATTTGTTGACATCATTCTCGTGGATCTAGTGCATTTCATTCATGAGAAAATATACTTTGGGTAATAGTTTGTATTTGGACGCCAATAGTCATTTATCGACTATAAGAATAACTTATTTCTCCATCCATAACGCTTGGCGATATTTTGGAGAGAAATTTGACGGAATGTTGCGATTTGGCGACTTTTTAAATGTTGCCAAATTAACGAAAATTTCACCACATTGATAAAAATGACGCTAAATCAATGAAAATGACGAGTAAGTGCTGAAAATTCAATATCTTTAGCGGGATGTCGCCAACTTGGCGACTTTTTGAATATTTCAAAATTAACGAAACTCCCACAAAATTAATAAAAATATGATTTTTCTTTTATTTTGCATGAAATTGCATGACGTTGATTTTTTCTAAATATAACTGGTAATACCGGGGGACCGTATAGAAATTTATATTTCGTATTTGTTTCAGAAATGCCTTTGTTGATTTAAACTGCTTCTAAGGTAATAGATTTTAAAATTTAAAGCAATTTTGCAATTAGAAGTTTATCTCTCTGTGACTAACGGTTGAGGAAATAGCCATTGGTCACCGATAGCACTGGACACCCTATATATATATATATATATATATATATATATATATATATTGATATCTATCAGATTGATATATATATATATATCAATCAGATATCAATACTGATTGATATATATATATATATCAATCAGACGTTAAGGTAAAATTTTAACCTAGGTAGTAATAGATAAATACAAAATGGAAATTATTAGTTGATAACTTATCTATAAAGAGGAAAATGGGTGGAGGATTGGCTAACATCAGCATAAGTGTATACAATCTAAAAAGACATCAGAATAAAAAATAAGTATAAAAAATATTCAAAAATCAACAAAACATAAGAAAAAATATAAAAATATATGAAGAGCAAAAGATACAAAAGTAGTAACTTTGCAAAATGATCAACAAAGGAGGATAAAAGGAAAGTTGAAACATAGACACCTTTATTTAAATGCCAGTTCATTTCCCCCTTCTCTATTATTAAAAATTGGAATCCAAGATACACCCACAAAAGATTAAATGTATCGCCACCTATCGGTGACAGCTAGAACAAGATGAACATTTAAAAGACAGTAGACAACGTGAATTTGATATCTTGTCATTTATACATTGCTAGATAGAAATTCCAGCTTCACTCAGGGTTATTGTAAAATTAAATCTGATTTGAATTTACATACAATAAGATGTAAACAAATATAAAAATTCTTTCTAGATATCAATATAAAATGTTTAATGAAAACATATGAAAATATTATATTTATAGTGGTATATACAAAGTATATAAACCATAGCCAATATTGCTATGTTTGATTGTGTCATCTAGCCGTGATGGTTAACTTTTGATCAATTGTTCAAAATAGAGTTTAATAGTTTAATTTGTACCAAAATTATACAAGTACACAAACTTTCTTTGAAAAGTCAACCACTGCTTAGTTATTAAGAACAAGAGAGATTTAAAATGTTCTCACTTCAACCCAGGTATGTCGAAAGTTGAATTTGTGCCGAAATTATACACGTTTACACACTTTCTCTGAAAAATATCTGCTTCAATCTTTGATTGATCTTCCTTATCTTCTGCTTTAATCTGATTTTCTCTGTTTAAATCCATTTCTCCCGACGATTGACTTCCGAGGGGAATTCAAAAAGACTTATACAATTTTCATGCTATTTGATGTACAAAAAGGCCCTACACAATAAACCTAGTAAAAGCTAGATATTACAATTTAAAAATACAAGAAAATCAAAGTCCAAAAATTTGAAAACAAGATTAAAATCAAATAATTCGACGAATCCTCCAAGGTAAAACACATACGAATCCTCCAAGGTAAAACACATACGAATCCTCCAAGGTAAAACACATACTCAAATGTTGGGCGCGGTAGCCCAGTGGTTAGCGCGCTGGAGTTGCACTCGGTAGGCCCGGGTTCGATTCCAGCCACTACCAAAACCGCCGCTGTGTTCACGCGAAGTACGATCACGTTAAACATGTGGGTCCGTAAGTCCTTCCGAGAGGTTGGTGGTAGGGGAAGGATGGTACGGTCCCTGTGGATGCCTCCCCCACTGGGTTCCGGTCTAAATTGGGTGGCACTTCCCGACCGTCCAAACTGTTACCTTACACCTTTCTGGTAGGTCGGACGGTCTGGGTCTCAACAACAACAACATACTCAAATGGAAAAACAACAATGTTGTTTTAGATGATAACTAGCACCTCCTAGCGACCATTTTTGAGCTCTAGTGGTTGCCTATTTTTGCGGAGGAACATGCATTTTAGAGAAAGGTGGCTATGGTTGAAAACTTGTAAAAAAATACAAGCGAAACGAATCTAGCCAAGCCCGACATCACACAAGCTGAGCAGTAATAAAATTAGAAGCGATAAAAATGATAAAGCACTAATAATATTTACCTGATAAAATACATCAAAACACTGAAATCAACATATGATGACAAAACCATGCTAAAAGACAACAAAAGCATGCAGTCTAAAAGATTGGAAGTTAATCTAGAACTGTGCTTTTCATCAGGACAGTACATACATTCTAAATTAAAACCGAAATAATAGCCAGTTTCGAATAATGGCGATATTATATTACTATAAACCCCATTGGCACTGTCTACCGGCTAATGAAAGGATAAATAAGAGAATCAAAAAGAAATAAAAATCAAAAATATATACTTACATATGCTATATCCACCTGGTCTATGAAGAGTCAGACGGCAATACGAATGTTTCCCGGAAACGGATTGTGCAAGAGAATGAACAGAAAAGTTTTAACAGTTATCTTTCAAATATAAGATTCAGGATAGAACTTAGAACAAGAGATAAACATGGAGTAAAGAATTGGTGATATCCATAAAAATGTTTTCTGAAACCAAGAATAAATTATGAATTGTAAAATGACGATGATAAATATTTGAAATTATTAATAATATTATTTACAAAATATTCAGGATAGTGGTAATTTTGACAAACGCACTTAAGATTATATATGTGGAGTTAATGATACTAAAGATCACACACACACACACATATATATATATATTAGAAAGAAGTAATAGTAAAAATAATTAATTCAAGTAATCGTGAAATATTAACATCAACATAGAAGCAAAACCACTGCCATAGTGCGATAATAGAAAAGATCAGCACCGGCCCAAATTCGAAGATTAATAAGAATTAAATTGATCTTCAGGTCTGAGTATTTAATTCTAATTAACCCAAATAAATGTCTGTTTCATATTGGACAATAGAACATTACTATAAATGTCCAAACTCAGACTACAGGCACCAAAAGATGAAAAAATGAATATAAGAAACAGTAGGAGAATTTGTATTACCATGTGGCAGGAACCCTTCTTCTTTCACCACGTGTATATGCGACCAACCTCAACAGTATAATAAATATCTAGAAGCACCGGAATGAACATTACGAAATAAAACTAGGAGGCACTACGAACATTCACAGCGACACTCCCAGATCCGCCCAGTGAGTCAGAGCAGGAGACAGGACTATTACCCGTATAAGCAAAAAGGAATATCAACATGAAGCAAAGATGAAAATTCTTACTAAACAACAGATTCAGAGAAGAAATGGATAAACGAGAATGCCACTATACACCATTATAAGGGCGCCCAAATCGTAGTTTCAAACTGGCTAAAATTACTACATTTTTTTTTATCGAAAATAAAATTGAAAACATTAATATTAATATATTTTATTTACAGATGTTTTTGATTTTTCTAATTTTTTCAGCTTATTTTATTATTTTCATTTTTATTTACTTATGTAATTAATAAATAATTGTGATTTTTTTTTGTTAGCCACTATAATTGAGAAGATATATATATATATATATATATATATATATATATATATATATATATATATATATATATATATATATTATATGACTGACATTCTCTTGAGTTATTTCTGGTTAATAATTAAATTCTATTGTTTGTTATGAATGAATCATTATTTCTCTTCAAATTCTAATTCAATTCACCTTTATATATATATATATATATATATATATAATATATATAATATACTGTAAATTCATATATATATATATATATATAATATATATAATATACTGTAAATTCATATATATATATATAAATTTACAGCTTAAACGTCAACTTAGTGGACAAACATGGCGGAATGAAATAACGCTCCCTGTCTTCTCCCCCAGATTGGTTCTTGGGATAAATGGAGCTCGAGGCCACCTCAGAATGAGAAGGGAAAAATCTACATGTCCGGCATCCGAAATGAGGGACTTTTTTTCCCCGGCGTGGGGATAAATGGAGGTTAAAGCTGTCGTAAATGATGGAGGTTACAATTACGCACCGTAGTGTGTGAACGGCTGACGGGTAGCCTTAGCGGGACTGATGATGCCCGCCACTCATCTGTAAAATGCAAACCGATGAGTACGCAGATGACTGTCGTTACCGCAGATGAAAGTGGCAGATATCTGTCTGATAGGAAGGCATCTTATATATTTGAGGGATTTTGGAACAGAATGGCTTCAGATGGCGCATGATTTGAAATTTGAAATAAAAATGGGACTTGCTTAGAGGGGAGGACGAAAAGTAGAACCAAAATGATAATCATAATATTGTCGAACGCAGATATTACTCAACAACTGCAAAATATACCTTTCCAATGACGAAACTTTGTTAGTAAAGTTCAGAGAAAAGAAATATGACATTATAAACTGGTCTCGGATACAGAATAAATTTTCATCTTCAGGACGATAAAAAAAATCTGATGTGGGAAGCACATGATTTTCCTTATATAATGCTATGAATTTACTACTATTCCAGTAAAAAAAAATAGGTTATTCTTATAGTAGATACTTATATTCTTTCCAAGATATTGAATTTTCGTCAATTAGTCGTCATTTTCATTGATTTACCGTCATTTTTATCCATTTGGCAAGATTTTTGTTAATTTGGCGACATTTAAAAAGTCGCCAAGTTGGCGACATTCCGCCAAATTCCTCGCCAAAATCTCGCCAAGCGTTATGGATGGTGACATAAGTTATTCTTATAGCAGATAAATGACTATTGGCGTTCGTATACAAAAGTAATACTCAAAGTATTTTTTCTCATGAATGGAACGAGCTAGATCCACGAGAATGATGTCACTAAATTTGTCGCATGACATTACATATGAAAAGTAAACATTTTTCTCAACAATTAATATTTTTTTTAATTTATGGGAGTTTTTGATAAATTTATTTGAAAAATGTGCAATATTTCGAGAACGGTTCATGCTAGCGTTCTAAAGTTTACGTCAATCGTTTTTTAAGTAAACATTAGATAAGAAATGTCTATTTGCGAACTTTATTAAAAGTTTTGATTTTTTGGCGAGATTTCGGCTAGGTTTTGGTGACGAATTTAGCGGAATGTCGCCAACTTATCGCCAACTTTTAAAATGTTGCCAAATTAACGAAAATCTCGCCAAATGGATAAACGCGACGCTAAGTCAATGAAATTGAATCAAGACAAATTGAAGAAAATTCAATATCTTGCAAAGAATATAAGTATCTACAATAAGAATAACACTTTTATTAACTGTAAAAGTAGTAAATCATTGGATTATATAAGGAAAGTCATGTGCTGCCGACATCAGATTTTTTTTACAAATATTACTGTACAATTTCATTATAAAAGCTGCAGTAATATGTTGTGACCTACACATTTACTGTGCCTAAAAATAAAAAAAAAAATAGAAACAAATAGTTTAGTAGGAGAAGTTTAGTGTCAAGTGGGGCGTACAGTTTATTTCCGATGATACTATTAAGCATTTTTATACTCTTTTGCATATTTATTTCCTACAGTCAAGTGATTTTTCGGACAAACTGGAAGTGACATCTTCAGAACCGGAAATAGAAATCCTTAGGGAACCTCCCAATACCCTCCGAAAGTTGATACTAAATCTATATCAATTATCGTATAAGCTCAATCTACAGTTGATCCTGTGAAATATATATTGCAAGGAAAATATAAATTTTTAAATCGAAAATGATATCTCCAGAACCGGAAATTGAAATCCCTAGTGTCATATTTTTACCCACTCCAGAATATAAGACTGAACCCGTATCTGTCATTATTTATAAGCCCTTTATGACCATTCTTGAGAAGTATATTTTCAAACCATTTATGAAAGCGAAAATAAAAAGGAACTAATAATGAAAATTCTTAGTGAACCACCATATTTCCTCCAGAATTTGATGCTAAATCCATACCAGTTATCATCTAGGGTTTAATTATAATAGAGGATCTTAAAAAATAGTTAGGAAAATGAAAGTTTTGAAACCAGAGATAGAAAAGAACCCAAAGTGGAAATTTGTCAGTGAAGTTCGAGGCTAAATCCATATCATTCATCATCTAAGTTATATATATAGTTGATCCTATGCAATAGATGCTACAAAAATTCCTTTTGATGAAAACGTTGATGGCAAATTCGATTGATACCAATAATATTAGAACTTTCTTATGACACTATATCTATAAAAATTTATAAACATATTACTCATACAAACTAAAATTTAGCATTCCAAATTTTGTGAAAAATGGTTCATACTTTCCCTACATATACGCATAATATACAGCGAAAGTACTGTGACGAGGTCACAATTCAAATTCAAGTTTTCGATGGAAGAACATGTTTCAGGTATCCCCCGAACTCGAATCAAATCTTTTGAAGGTGATGTCTGTGTGCATATGTGTGTGTATGTGTCTATATGTGTATGTGTGTGTGTGTGTGTGTATATTAGTGTGTGTTTTCATGAGTCTGTGGATGCGATATCTCACGAAAGATTGGAGCGTTTCGAGCGTAATTAGGTACGATTATTACGATCTGTGAATACAGGAATCCCATTGATTTAAAACGCAATAAAAAAAGACTCCCGAATTTTCGAATGAACTTTTGAAAACATCATTAAAAAAATCTGATGTGGGCAACACATGACTTTCCTTATATAATGAATGAATTTACTACTTTTACAGTTAAAAAAAAAGGGTTATTCTGATAGTAGACTTATACTCTTTCCAAGATATTGAATTTTCTTCAATTATTCGCCATTTTCATTGATTTAGCGTCATATCTATCCCTTTGGCGACATTTTCGCTAATTTGGCAACATTTAAAAATGTCGCCAAGTTGGCGACATTCCTCTAAATGCGTCGACAAAATCTCGCCAAGCGTTATGGATGGAGAAATAAATTATTCTTACAGCAGATAAATGACTATTGTGCGTTTAAATACAAAAGTATTACTCAACATATCTTTTCTCGTGAATGGAACGAGTTAGATCCATGAGAATGATGTCACCAAATTTATCGCATGATATTACATATGAAAAGTAAACATGTTTCTCAACAGTTAATATTTTTTTTTAATTTATGGGATTTTTTTGATAAATTTATTTGAAAAATGTGCAGTATCTCGAGAACAGTTCATGCTAGTGTTCTAAAGTTTATGTCAATCGTTTTCTAAGGAAAAATTACATAAGAAATGTCTATTTGCGTAACTTCATTAAAGGTTTTGATTTTTTGACGATTTTTTCGGCTCCGTTGCAACACTTTCCTTATACATTATGTATATAAGGAAAGTAACTAGGCCATTCAATAATTCTAAATGAATAATCATTATCTAAGTATTATGTTATTCTAAAGCAAATGACACAAACTTTAAAATGCTAGCTTGAGCCGTTCTTGAGATATTGCACATATTTTAAATAAATATATCTGAAAAAAAATACGTAAAGCTAAATAGTAGAGTGTATCATCAAATATATAACACTCGGAAAAAAATTTAACGACATTGGCAACTAATTTGGCGACATATTGCCAACTTTACGACTTTTTATTGTATGTGTGTGTGTGTGTGGGGGGGGGGGATTGACGAAAATGTCACCGAATTGGTAAAAATGACGCTAAAGTTACGAAAATGACGCCAAATTGATGAAATTATAATTAACATATTTTAATATAATGGAGTATATTGCTTACCAGTGTTAGCAATATTTCTAACTGTTAAGTGAGATTTGAGCTATATTTGTACTTTAAAAGAATTTTATACATTGTCATCCATGAAAGTGACCAATGTCAGTGTACTTTTTAACATTAAAAACATTGTGACGTCTATCTTTTTATTTCACATTGAAAGCAGTAAAGTAATTGAATTATGTAGGAAAATACATGTGCTGCCCACATTGGACATTTTTAGAGATATCACCTATGAAAGTAGACTTGATGTATCACAAGGAGGCGCTGGATAACCTTAAAACAATGGAATTGTTTCATTTCTGAGTAGAAAGTAATGATAATGCATTTAATCTATTAATGACAGCGAGAATCGTATTTTTCTATGATTTTTTTCCAATTTAGATAAAATAATTTTGTATACTTCTGAGCGTCGGGTATTAACGTCCTATAAATCGTTTTCAAAATGGGGTACGCGCAGACCCCTTGAGGTAGAACAGACGATACGGAAGAGGGTAGTACTACAACTTATTATAAAATTTTATTTTTCTATTTATTTCTAACATAAGTTTATATTGACAGAAAAAAATAAGAAAATTAATTAAAGGATAACGAATATTAACTTTAGGTTGACAAATATTAAAGGATAACAAATATTTTTAAATTATACGATCATGAACACAACAATGTTATGATTATATGAACTTTATTCGAACGCCTGTTTAGAACAAAAAACGTTCTTGCTTTATTCTACTAATACGGAGCCTCCATATCGGAACCACGCGCGTTTAGAAAAAATATATATCCCTCATCTATATTTATCATGGGGTTACGGAAGTGGCCTTAAGAGTAGGTGACTAAAAGATTTTTGGAGATCACTGCTGTAAATGATGTCATTCGCTTTTACCTAACGAAGTAAACATAATTTTTTCTCTCAATATATTTTATCCGCCGTTAGCAATCGACCAAACAAGTAGTCGTCAACCAAGAACGACTGCTTGGTTATCTTTGATTTACTATACTATATTCATCACTTTTGATGGAAATAGCATCTACGCTTGGAGGTATCTGTAGCGGAAATCAGAACGTTAAGAGAAATGTAAATAAATTGGACGGCTATATCTCTGGATCTAATAGATAAAAATATAAATCATTTTTCTTGTTTTGTCAGAAATATGATCCAAATCATGAATACATAATTTGATATTTTAATATTTTGAACTTTTTTTTTATCGAAAAAACTTAAAAATGCGTCTGTCGGAACTAATAGGTTTTCTTTTTTTATTGTGTTTTTTTTTAGTTTCACTCCAAATATACTCCTGTTTGTAAAAGTTTCAACACCATGAAGGAATCACCAGAACTGAATGGGATTTATCCCACAAACGACCTACATTGATACACATAAACGATTAAACTTATAAAGCAAAAAACAATATTACATGTCGAAAATCAGTATCTGGTGAAGCCACCACGCGCTGCAATAAGTGTTTCTATACAACGTGGCATCCAATCAAACAAATTTTGAATTTGTACCTGAGAAAGAGCATTCCAGATTGTTTCTATAAGAACCCAAAGTTCAGCTGTATTAGCTACGGGATGAGCATCACGAGCGAGACGCCGACCAACGAATTTCCAGACAAGTTCAATACCGACATATCTAGTGAATAGACAGGCCAAGGAAGAATCTGTATCTGTTGTTCTGAAAAGAAGTACTGAACATTCCATGACAGAAAGAAGTATATAACAGAAGTATTGAATAACACATGTGGACGGGCATTGTCCTGTTGAAATGGGATGCGTTGAAGGAAAGGTACGACCACAGGCTCCAGAACTTCTCTGATGTACCGGTTGTTGTTGAAATTACCCACAATTCATAGCAGCTGAGATCGTCCAAGATACCCAATAGCGTCCCAGACCATCACGCCTGGCGTTCGACTAGTATGGCGTTGGATAACGCACTCCGGAAGGTGGCGTTCCCCGCTGTAACGTTTAGCGTGGATGCGGCCATCACTCTACACCAAATTATAGCGGATTTCATCGGAAAAGACGACTTGTTGCCAATCAGCACGCCAGTGTTTATGTTGATGAGCCCATTTTAGCCGCAGGCGTCAATGGTTTTGCGTTAGGGAATTCTGTACAAAGGAATTTTTGTACGCAGTTCACGGGTCAGTAGACGCCAATGAATTGTTGGAACAGTCAATGACACACCTCTAGCAGTGATCCAACGTCCTGCCAACTGTGGAGATGAAGCTGTACAGTCCATCACTGACATGCAGATGAAGTGTCTATCTTCTCGTGCTGACGTAACATTTCGTCGTCCACTGCGGGATTTGCGACTCGTACGGTTCTCTTCAATCCACTGCTTCCACACTTGCATCACTGTTGTGGCATTTCGCTCCATACGAGCTGCTATTGCATGATAAGAAAATAAACCTTCACGAAGGCCGATCATTCGTCCCCGTTCAATATGGCCTCCGTGGCTCATATGGCGCCCTCCGCTGTCGTAGAGGCATAGTGACTTCTCATGAAACGTTTACCGCTGGCAGACAATCATAGACTACTTTCAACGTCCAGCTACAGCTCTCTATGTATACGGCTATAACAGCGGTTCAGAGGGCGCTGCTCAACCAGAGCATGCGCTATGACTCTGAAATTCTAATCATTTGCATTGCACACCCTAATTTGCATTTGCTGTAAGTTTCAACTCATTTGCTTGATTCCTTCATGGTGTTGCAATTTTTACAAACATCAGTTTATCTTTGAAACTATAAAAGACAGATATATATATAGTACTTGACAAAATTATGTATTATGAAATTTAGTTTCTATATCTATATTTAAATAAATCTCTTATAGTTTTCGAGTAATAATCTTGTCACTCTGTAGATGATTGAAAATTTTCCGTTTCTCAAGATTTTAATGTTTATATTTCAGAAAGTAAAAACGTTAGCTATGAACAAAAATCAATAATTTGTAGCTCTTCAAAAGCCCTACAAGCTTTATAGCTTATATGATGGAAATTTGGATCGAGCTTAGTTTTTAAAAAAAATTTCAGTATTTGTCCAAGCGAGTTTTTTTATTCCTTACTTTTCCTTTCTTTACTTAAAATATCTTCGAAATTATGAAAGATAGATATAAATAACCATCTCTGATCTACAACATAGTCACCACTTTTTTTCTTAAATTACGACTAACTTAAATTTTATACAACTCTTTTAAGAATGTCCTTAAGCATGACCGATCAAATAAAAGTGATTAAAACACCCCTTGGGAAGAATTTTAAACGTTATGATTACGAATTCGGCAACAAATCTAGATAGACTAAAGCTAATTTTAAAGTTGTAGACCATTGGCTAATTAGTAGAAATCGACAGTCCAGAACGAACAAAATGCGTATATTAAGGAAATAAATATCTGTCAAAAATCATATTATCAGGGCTTGTAACACTATGACATCTGCGCTACTTGTCAATTTACACAGACAGGCGTTTTCTTTTTCAAACTGCATTGTTACTTACGGAGGAAATTTTTAACAAGCTGCACATTAGATTCTTGTGCATGTAAATTCTAATTATTTGAGCGTTCCTGAATGAATCAAATATTCGGCAATAATCCTATAATGTCAAATAATTGCCTTCTGTAACAGTTTTATTGATGAATCGTACGTATTTAAAAATACTATGCAGCTTTATAATTGGCTTTTTTAATTTATCCCGCTTTGTTGCCGAATTCATCACCCAAACATTTCAAATTATCCGCTAAGGGCGCTGCAATCTAATTTTATCGGGCGTGGTCACTTTACCTAAGGTATACACTCATGCACCTTTCTCTACAAAGCTATGCTTAAGGAGTTTCCTAGTAACACTGTATATAGCACTTGTGCATTTCGTGTTTCTCACTCTAATGAAGTAAGGTTTCCGTTAGATTCAGAAAACATTTTTAAATAAAAGAATTGAAAATAAAGCGTACTTAATGCAAACAAAAATATTCCGCTTTTTGAATTTAAATAAAAATTTCTTTGCTACTTTTACAGTTAAAAAAAATGTTATTCTTATAGTAGATACTTATAGTCTTTGCAAGATATTGAATTTTCTTCAATTAGTCTACATTTTCACTGCTTTAGCGTCATTTTTATCTTTTTTTAGAGAGAGATTTTCGTTTATTTGGCAATATTTAAAAGTGTCGCCAAGTTAGCAACATTCCGCTAAATGTGTCGTCAAAATCTCGCCAAGCGTTATGGACGGAGAAATAAGTTATTCTTACAGCGGATAAATGACTATTGTCGTTCAAATACAAAAGTATTACTCAAAGTATCTTTTCTCGTGAATGGGACGAGTTAGATCCACAAGAATGATGTCACCAAATTTATCGCATGATATTACATATGAAAAGTGAACATGTTTTTTAACAGTTAATATTTTTTTTAATTTATGGGATTTTTTGATAAATTTATTTGAAAAATGTGCAATATCTCGAGAACAGTTCATCCTAGCGTTCTAAAGTTCATGTCAATTGTTTTCTAAGAAAAAATTACATAAAAAATGTCTATATGCGTAACGTTATTAAAGGTTTTGATTTTTTGATGATTTTTTCAAAATTTCACTCGAAAATTTAGGGGGGTTTTGAACATTCGATTGTGTTTTAAAACAATAGGCTTCCAGTATTCATGGATTGTGATTTTTGCACAAAATTTCATTCGAATCGCTCCATTCGTTCGTGAGATATCGTCTCCACTTCAAAAATGTTTGATTTGTGATCAGGGTTGCTTGAAACGTGCTCTCCCGTCGAAAACTCGAATTCGAATTTTCGACCCCGTTACAATACTTTCCTTATACGTTATGTATATAAGGAAAGTAAAAAAGCAAGAGGTTGTCCGTTGCCCGCCAATATGACATTAGAGGGTGCAGAATGCAGAGGCGGATTTTAAGATCTTGCAATTTCGTCCCAGTAGCTCAACGGCAGAGAGTCAGCTGGCCAGTTCGAAGATCCAGGGTTAGATTTCCGGTTGAGAAAACAACGTTCCTTACCGTAAATACGGTTGTAAATCATTTGTTTTATAAAATACTAAAAAAAACTTAAATTTAATTATATAATATACTAGCAGCGATTACCCGTCGTTGCTCGGGATTTAGGATGCAAAACTCTGATAAAAATTACACCGGAACATATAGAGTCGGGAATCTTATATATTGTTTTTTCACTGCGAAAGAAGTAAATTAATTGCATTATGTAAGAAAAAAAAATGGATCTGATTGGCCAGTATCAGATCCATTGGATCATACATGCATACTTTTCTTCTTTATGTATGTAGATAGATATATAGATATTTGTACATTCATTTATTTATTATTCAAATTAATAAAATTTGTTGAGTAAGCCTGTGAAAATTAAACCATGGTGATAGATTTTCCATTTAAATTCATATTTCAAACCTGCGATTTTCAAAATTGACTAATACGTTCAATAAACTCCCACAAAACTCAGAGATTTAATTAACTTTCACGTTTTAAACCAACGATTTCCAACCTTTTTCGTTGGGAATCATGGAGTTAGAGAGTAGAACTCCTAGGAAAAATTTCATTTTCCATTAATATCTCGAAAACCTCTGGTCATAGAAACTCGAAACTGGGACTAAATTTATGGAGGGCTATTTCAAAGCTACCCACAAAATTTCGATAAATTAGGTGCAGCGTGATGATGAGACAAACGAAAGTTACGTTTTCATTAATATCGCGACAAACCCTGGTGTTAGAAACTCGAAACATGAACTAAATTTTAAGTGGGGCTATTTCAAGACTACCCACCAAATTTCATCAAATTCGGTTCCGCCGTTCTCTCGTGATGTTGGATCATACATACATACATACATTTCTTCTTTATATACACAGACATAAATGGTAATAAACGCTTTGGTGAATGCTTCCGAATCAAAAATTCATATTCATCCGAAACACTCATTTCTATTCCGTTCTTCATCTCAAATTCTTTTACTTTCTTCAAACCCAAACACACACACCATTTCTGCTATCAAAACCAACATTCATTCTCTTTTAAATATTAATATATTTGAAACACTCGCTGACATTTTTATTTCCTTTTTACAAGCCCTGTCAGTTTCACATTCAAATGCGGGGTTTTTTTTACCTCTCAAGACACTTGTCTCTTATTGATTTGCCTATCCTAGCGACGAGGGTTTCGCTGTCTAATGGCTTCTCGATATTAATTCCGGGTTTCTCGACAGCCACAAGTTAAACTCCTTGAAAACTGGAGTTCTGTTGCTCAATTCCGGGAACAAAAGGATCGGAAGTAACATTTCAAGTGAAGCGATTCAGTTCGATTTTACAATTTGCTTTGCCTTTCTGACCGAAAGACGACTTATAGGGGATGCAATACAAATTACTGTGGATATATTGTGTGTTGGATTTCTTTTTTATCTACTCTATATTAAAAATGCAAATGTAACAGCAATGATAAAGCAAACGATTTTTATTTAATTTATCTCTCTGATTAGTAACAAAATCTATGTATATAAAATTAGAAGTCTGGCTATTTATTTGTTTATTTCGGTGGTTCTGTTGAGTATGTTATTACCTTTTATCTTCTTTATAATAAAAATACAAATATAACGCAATGATAAGAAAGACACTATTTATTTAATTTCTCTTAATTTGAATAGTACAAATCTACATATACGAAATTAGAAGTTGATTTGTCTGTTTGTTGGTGGCTATATTATTGATTGCTTTTATATATTTTCTATAATGAAAGTACACATATAGGAACAGTAATGATAATGTGACGATTTTAATTTTATTTCTTCCATACTAAGCAATAATTGAAAGCTACATGTAATAAATTAAGAAGGGGCCCAAACCTCTGATATATTTTTTAAGCGAGGGGAAGATATCACAAAAGAGAGGCTAGAGGTCTATGATAAAATTTTGTAGGGGGCCCCACAATTTGTATGGGCGGCCCTGCCTAAGACAAGCCTGCCATATACATAAAAATTCTAGTAATTTAATTAATCACTAGTTCCAGTACTCTATTTTTGTCATCGGTCTGCTTGAGTGCCCTGTAACTTTTTCCTTTTTCTTTATATTTGTTCTATTTTTTAGCATTTAAGATT
This sequence comes from Amaurobius ferox, assembly GCA_951213105.1. Lineage (NCBI taxonomy): Eukaryota > Metazoa > Arthropoda > Arachnida > Araneae > Amaurobiidae > Amaurobius > Amaurobius ferox. Next base: position 103,360,195 of record OX578149.1, read on the forward strand.
CCATCGTTTTATCTTTTTTATTTCGTCTTGTTGGGAATCATTTATTCTTGTTCGAACTTGACTCCTCTTATTGAAATATTTATTTCTGTTGTGTTTGGTACACGTCAGTCTTGTCTGCTACTTCATGTTTCTGATTGGATGGACAGTTCTTCATTCTGTTTTCTGATTGGCTCTCTCAAGCCGCCTCCTAATCCTGGACTTGGGTATATAAATCCCACTGTTTCTTCTAAGTCCCTGACGCTCTTGTCAAACTTTTACTCTCATACTTAAATAACAGACACTTTCAAGTCAGGGTAGGAGGTAACTTATCTACACCCAAGCTCATTAAAAGTAGTGTACCGCAAGGTTCTATCCTGGGCCCGACACTCTTTAACATATACCCGAACGACATCCCTAGGACTCCAAACACAGAGCTGGCACTCTATGCAGACGACAGTGCGATACTTGCAAAACACCCCTATGTCTCAGTAATGCACAGACAGCTACAACAACACTTAGACATACTCCAAACTTGGCTGGAAAAATGGCGAATAAAATTAAACCCCAATAAATGTCATTGGATTTATTTCTCTAGAAAACGTAAACCTCCGCCGCCTCTGTACATAAACAACCATGCCCTAAAAGCGGAAAAATCTACTAAATACCTAGGTGTAACGATAGATTCCCACCTAATCTGGAAACAGCACGTAACGAACTTAATCAAAAACGCGTATATGGCCACAGGAGCCTTATACCCAATGATAGGAAACGGAAATCTAAGTTATCAAAATAAACTCCTAATTTATAAATCGGTCATCCGCCCGGGAATGCTGTATGCAGCACCCGTATGGGGATATGCCTCTAAAACTACAATAGACCTCCTAGAGACAAAACAAAACAAAATCCTACGGATTTGAGTACCTGGGAAAGCTCCCAGGTACTTAAGAAACTCGGTAATTAGGAATGACTTCAAAATAAAAACTGTTAGAGCCCAAATTAAAAAGCTAGCGCTTAAATTTTACAGAAATTTGCCATCCGTTCCAAACGAACTGTTATTCAATCTGCATGACTACGATCATCGCAAGGCCAAATCTCGTAAGAGACCCCGCGCTGTTCTAAACATCGATAATCGGAATTAAAAGATCCCACCTCAAACATCTTATTTTTAAATAAAACTCGCGACTACTATTTTATAAAAGAAAAAAAAAATATTCTAAACTTCTAAACTGCCAAAACGCTAGGTAACCCTTAGATCTGCATCAACCCCCCAAACTGCTTAAACTCTAAATGTGCAACAAACTGCCACACTAGGAGCTGGGACAAATAATAAAATGTAGTAAATAAAAACCTCGAACCTCCAATTAGGGTCACTGAATTAATGTCACAGTTTGACGATAAGAACCACATATTGAAACTGGAGATTAAAGGCGCTTCGCGCCTGGTGCTCTGTCTTGTACGACACTACGACCTTTCGCGCCCTGTTTGTGTCCATTTCATCTTTTAGATTCCGGGTTTGTTGGCTCTCCAGAGGATTCCTCGTATCCTCGAAAGAGTCGCATGCTGCATTATTACTTTATTTGTGCTTAAATATGCTGCTCATGTATTCCCTATCCATTGTAAAAGAGTTTTTTACTTTCTTATTGATTACTTAGCTTACCTAGGGAAAGGTTCCTTATTGGTTTCTTATTGAACCTTACCTAGGGAAAGGTTTCAATATTTTTAATCTAAAATTGAATTTTTTGATACACTTACAAGACGGACCATTGATTGATATTTGAACAAACACAAGTTTGTAGGTTTGTAAAAGTGACACTTCCAAGGAGCAAATACCTTGTCGTGGTCGAAGGCTCCCCAATAAGAGACTAAAGCTTGTTCCATATCAAGTTGTTCCTCTGATTGCTTTAGAGGACTGTCATGACAACCACGATAGTTTTAAATGGAAGCCAAATACTCATAGAGGTTTCAAGGGGTATTAAAGTAGAGGCCAAAAATAAAGTGGATCGCCTGAGTGGACTCTTAATTGAAAGAGGTGACATGAGTGCATAGATGTGTAAAGAACTCTTAAAAGGAATTTCAGACTTCTGCGAACTATTTGTGGAACAAGCTCTGTTGTTAAAAGTAAAAGAAACACAACTATAAAGCCAACATTTGCAGAAGCCATCAAAAGAACGGCGAGCAAGAACAGAATGATTTCAAAGGGCCATGTTGTTCTATTATACTCGGCAAAGCCAGGTAATAATCAAAAGAAAGACTCTATGAGTATACAGAAAAAGATTACGAAGGCTATAAAGTTGTAAGACCTAAAAATAGGCGTCCAACGAATGAAACCCATAAAGGGCGGAATCCTAATTAAAGTAAACACGGAGGACGATAGGAAAATACTAGAGGCTGCAATCACGGAAAATGGAAGCCTAAAAGAAGTTGCAATTGAGCAACCTAAGAAACGTAACGCAAATCTGATTTTGACATATGTTTCAATGAAATGGAAGCCGAAGAAATAAAAGAAAAGATAAGTAAACAAAAAATATACAAAGAGAAACATTGTTGAAATACCCAATCAAAAGGAGCAATTACAATCACTGGGTGGCTGAAGTGGACGCAGAAACGCCCAAGGAATGCATGAACAAACGACGCATATACCTGGATTGACAGAGAATTAAAATACATGAGCATGTAAATGTTATACAGTGTTTTAAATGCTACAGATATGGGCACATAAAACAAGACTGTGCAGAAAAAGAAAGCTGCCTAAAATGTGCAAAGAGCGGGCGCAAAGGTAAAGATTGCATAAAGAAAGCATCATACTCCAATTGTAAAGAGGCGAATAAAAACCACGGAGCGAATATGAATACAAACCATGATGTATTAGACCATAACTGTCCTATATGAATAAAAGAGAAGTGAAGTTCCAGAAAAATAGAACTGCCTATGGGTAAACTGCGCATATGTCAGTTAAATGTTGGAAGAACCAAAGCAGCGGTAAACATAATAAAAATGGAAATACGCAGTTATGATTTAATATGCCTACAAGAACCGTACTATATGAAAAAGAGTGGGAAGGTAGCAGGCTTTCCAACTAAGACAGCAGTATTCCAGGACACAATGAGCAAAGAGCAAAATTAGCCATACTAGTGGTAAATACTAAAATCCAAGCTCCTGAAATTCACACATCTAAATATGTAGTAGCAATAAAAGTGGAAAGAAATGATGTAAACAACGTTATCATATCATGTTACTGTGTCCCATCAGAAGAAATAGAATCAAAACTGATGGAGATAGGAGGTATACTAAGAAAGTTCCCAAATGACGAAGTGATTATAATGGGAGATTTCAATGCGAAAAGTCTCCTATGGGGACAGCATGAAGATAACCAGAGAGGGGAGAAAATATTGGCTCTAATAACAGCACAAGATCTGCTTATAGTGAATGACCCTGAAAGTGAACCGACATTCCAATGCTCGAGAGGATAAGATGGGTATAACTAACGTTGGCAAAAATAAGGAAAACAAGAAAGATCAATCATGCTTAGAGCATTGATTATGAAACACTTTCCATCTTCAATGCAATTTTATTTAAACATGTCTAAAATGCAATACATTCCTCGGTAATATTTTAAAACTTATCACAATACTACATTAATTTATTATATTTGAAAACTTAAACCTTCATCGAAAAAAATGAACTTCATTCAAATGACGGCATTGAAATATAAATTGCCTGGTTTAAACATCTCTAAAATGTGATACATTCCTCGGTAATAATTTTAGAATTATCAGAATACTACGATAATTTTAAATATTTGAAAACTTCATCGAAAACAACTGAAATTCATTCAAATGACGTCATAGAAAAATAACACCCCTCTCCCTATAAAAGCAGCATTTCATTCATAAATAATTCCCCATTCATGTCATTCATCACAATACTATAATAATTTATTTTATTTAAAAATTAAGACCATGGAGCTACAAGTAATTAAAATCTATGCTTAAAACTTCAAAACTTCATCGAAAAAAAATCGTCCTTCTCTTTGTAAAATCAATGAATATTTCATTCATATCAGCTATGCAGACTCCATGAACTAAATGATTTTGTGTTAAAGAAATACAGCAATTCTAATACAACTCATTCTACTTATTTTGCTGTTTACATTTTACATAGGTGAAAAATAGGCTTCGTTGTAGAAATAATCAAATTTGGATGAGCATTTAAACTCAAAAATATTATAGTTGCGTTGTTTCAGTATGTAAATGCACAGAATTTAAGCAAAAATAAAGTGGTTTTAGGACGGATACAACACTCAATATGAATTAAAAAGAACTTTAAAAATCACGATTTTGAGACAAGATGGATGCCATATATCATTTTGAAGTGGGTCACGTGATCTTTTCATATCATGGTCACGTGATCGCTTCATATAAGAGATGTTATTATTATTTTAATTTTTATTTAAAAAACTACTATATTTCGAATTTTTTTTATATATTTTATGGAACAATTTGAATATTACCTAAAATTTTCGAAGCAATTTGTGAATTTTAAATCCGCTTAAAAAATGTTTGAAAAATTAGGTCCCATAGGGCTCAATGTATTTCATTTTTTCAGCCCGGGTTCAATCCAAAACTAATTGGGTGATATTAATCATTTATATTTCTATAGGTCCTACAGACCGTCTGAACAACATACTAAAATTTCATTTTGATTAAGTCATTTTTACGGCAGTTATCGTGCTAACGGTCGGACAGACAGACAGACAGACAGACACACAGACAGACAGACAGACACACAGACAGACAGACAGAATGAACAAAGTCATAAGCACTTTTCAACTTTGTTGTAAAGTGTTAAGAAAAATCTTAGAGTGGAAAGTAGCCGAAGTAAAAACGGCATCTGAACATAGAAACCTGGAAATAGCAACAGAAGATTCATTCGAAAATAAATGGACACAGAATAGAATTAACATTAAGAAAACGAACTGGATGAAACTTAAGATGTCCCTCTCATCAAAGTTTGGAAAACTGAACCAAGCATGGTTATTGAATGCTCCAATCAATGGCAAGATAATAGAAATGACGAAACTGATAAAAAAGGCATGCCAAGAAGCCTCAAAAGCAAACAGAAGAACTAGCGAAAAAAAAAAGAAAGAAGTCCCCTGGTGGAATGAAACATTGCAATAATGAGTAAAAAAGTCGCAACATAAGGAAGAGATTCCAGAAGTGCACAGAGGACGATCAGAAAAGAACAGAATACAAAATACAATACAAAAAAGAATAAAGAAATTTCAAAAAGAAAATAAAGAGAGATAAAATCGAATGCTGGAAAAAGTGTTTGGACATAGAAAGTTTGGACATAGATCGATTCCAGAGCGCCTTTTGGAAGTCACTTCAGTATGCTGAAAGGCAAACTACTGCAAGGACTTAACATAAAGCAAGCCTAAACACCATCAGGGGCATTAGCAGAAACGCTAGAAGAAATAATGAAAACATTAATGGAGCACCAGGACGATGACCCGAGAGAGGATATAGAAGAGCAGAAGAAGATAAGATCGAGAAGATATGAAGATATCCTATCAAGCAAAGATCTGAAATTCACTGAAGAAGTCCAGACTACAGTAAACAAAATGACCAAGAATTAAGTTCCAGGAATAGACGGAATTCCAATTGAAGTAATAAAAGAAGTTTTCATAGCAAATCCAAAGCTATTTACTTCACTAATGAACATATGTCTAAGGGAAGAAGAGTTCCCAGAGGTGTGGAAAATAGCAGAATTGGTACTTTTTAACAAAAAAGGAAGATATAGAAGTGATCCAGCAAATTACAGACCCATCTGTCTATTAACAGCATGGAGTAAAGTTCTGGATAAACTAATAACAAATAGGATAATGCAGTGTACACAGAAAGAAGGGAAAATGAGCACAAAACAATATGGATTCACTCCAGGAAAAGGAACAGAAGATGCTATCAGTGAGATAGTAAAGACAATGAGAGAGAATAGAGAGAAAGACAGGAACACATGTATTATCTCATTAGATGTAAAAAGGGCCTTCAATAATATATGGTGGTCACCAGTACTAGAGATACTAGCAGACAAAATTGACTAAAGAATATATACGGAGTGATAAAAAGCTATCTAAAGGATAGAAAATTTTTCTATCTTTTTCTATCCAACTCATCCTTTCCTATTATCTTTTCTATCCAACTCAGGAGAAACCAAAATAGAAGGGAAGTATGGAAAGGGTGCGTTCACAAGAATTTATAAACTCTGGACCCCTATTGTGGAATATCATAAGTGACACTGCACTTACACTAGACTTACCAGAGGGAACACATATACAAGCATATGCAGACGATTTGGTCTTTCTAGTAACAGGTATGGGAAGACCAGATGTCGAAAGAAAAGCTGGATTGGCTCTAAAACAGATTAAGTACTGGAGCAGCAAGTACAAACTGCAATTCAATCCTGAAAAAACAAAGCAGGTTTACATGCCAAAAAGGAAAAACGTAAGCGACGCTCCAAGGATAAAGTATGGGGGAAAAACATCCAAAACTGTAAGCAGATAAAGTACCTAGGCGTCGTCCTTGACAAGCTCCTACAGTGGACAGCCCACACAGAAAACCTAAAGGTAGTGGTAAGACGTCTGATATACGGTCTGAACTGTATCAGAAGAGAGTGGGGCAGCATAACAGGTCCAGTATTGAAAGCCCTATATAAGCAAAGAATAGAGAGAATGGTGACATACGCAAGTAGTGCATGATAGGAAGGTGAAGGAACAGAGAAAATAAAAGGAAAAATGAGCCAAGTGCAAAGACTCTCTCTTCAAGCTGTTACTAATTGTTTTAGGACGACGGTAACGGTAGCGACTTAGGATCTGGCAGGTATCCTGCCTATTAACCTGCAGATTGAGATGGGAGCAAAAATACAAAGATTGAAAAAAAAACCCAGGAAGACTTTATATTTGGAGATATGTCATATAAGAGATACGAGATTTAATGAATGGAATATCCATGGATAGAGCATTCAGCAAGAGAAATAAGCATAAGTTGAAAAGGGAATACCCGAAAGGAGAAGGAATGGAAATATTTACAGATGGCTCCAAAATCGAGGAGAGAACGGGAGCTGGATTCATAGTATATAAAGAATAAAAATAGAAAGAAAAAAACTACAGGCTAAGTAAGAAATCAAGTGTATTCCAAGCAGAACTAGTTGTAATTGACAGAGCAATAGCATGGCTGATTAAGAAAGTAATCAAGAAATAAGAAAGAAAAATCTACGTAGATAGTCATGGAGCCCTTAAAGCGTTGGAACAATATTTTTCGCTATTCAAATCAGTAAGAGAAATAAAGAAGAAAACAGCAGAACTGGCAGAGAATAAGACTCGGATCGACCTATGTGGGGTAAAGTCCCACATAGATATAGAAGGAAATGAGGAAGCTGAGAAAGCAGCAAAAGAAGATACAGAAATCGAAATATTAGATATGGAGTGCAAAATCAACCCAATAGCTACAGGATAGAAGTTCTAAAAGAAGCTAAAAAAATCTGGCAGAATCAATGGGATACAGAGACGAAAGGTAGAAGTACCTATGAAATCTATCCCAAGGTCTCAACAAAGAGAACAAGTTGAGACCATTACATCAATCAAGTGATAACGCTTCATGGGACCTCACCAGAATAGTTTGAAAGACTTAAAGTCTGCAATACAACGAGATGTTGTCTCTGGTGTAGCAAGCCAAACGTTGATACAAAACACTCCAGATTACGAAGATTTCAAGGGAATGAGGGAGAAGCTCTGCACTAAACTGTGGAGCCACACGCTTAAAAACCACCTCAAGAGTGAACAGTATACAAAAGAACAGTAGCACAAACAATGAATGAGCATTCTGAAGGATCAAGTTCCAAAAGCTAATTGTATATATTCTATTTACGTAACCAAGATATGTAATCAATTATTCTGTATTATCTGTATAACAATGTTATTAGACTACCACTAAGTATCATAGTATGTATTTATGCAAACAATTAATAAAGAGAGCATCCCGAACAAATCTTTCAGAACAGCGGATGGAGCGGTCCGTGCTCATAATAAGGTGAAAGTTTACCTAGTTTTAGTATAGTATGCTTTTTAAGACGAGCAGGATTTTTGAGCAGCGACAGATCTTATTGATGCACCGTAGTTGCCCATTCTTGGGTCGGGATGGTTGGTGTTAATAAATTAAAATTACACTTTTCTACCAGAATCGTTTTCAATGCAGCTTAAAGTATTCAAGAATTCAGATGATGCAATAGATATTGCGTTTTATATTGAAGTCCGTATAGACTACCAGTCACATCACATCAACAACCCAACTAAAGGATGACGAGATTATATGCCCTCTGTGGAAAATTATGGAAAAAGCAACAAATAAATAAAATTCGAGAAGTTTCCAGAACTCGTTAAAAATTTCCAAGTTAGCGATATTTCGCTAAATTCCTCGCCATGGTAACATAGTTTACTGTCAAGTTCAAGTCGCCGAAACCATCAAATTACAACAATGGTTTTTTTCTGTTACGCATTCGTGACAATATAATGTCACTTCCGTTTCATCTGAGACACATTTCTTTCAAGTCTTACATTACCTCAAGCCCTGCATCGGGCGCGGTTAGTACTTGGGTGGGTGACCACCTGGAAACACCGCGTGCTGTTGGCACATTTCGGGCGCGGTAGCCCGGTGGTTTGCGCGCTGGATTTGCACGCTGCCACAACTGTCGCCGTGTTCATGCGGAGTACGATCACGTTAAACATGTGGTTCCGTAAGTCCCTCCGAGAGGTTGGTGATAGGGGAAGGAGGGTACGGTCCCTGTGGATGCCTCTCCCACTGGGTTCCGGTCTAAATTGGGTGGCACCTCCCCGCCGTCCAAACAGTTACCTTAAACCTTTCTGGTAGGTCGGACGGTCTGAGTCTCAACAACAACAATAACTACCCCTAGCCCTAAAACTTTTCCCATCAAAAAAAGGTTACACATTTTTTTATTACAAAATGCACATATACACAATGTGCACGACGCGTGTAATATTTAAAAATACAGATATCTTTAAATTATATTTACAAGCATATAACTGGTTATATTTGTACAGCATTTGGTTTTTTGAGTAGTTTCCCAGATATTGCAATATCATAAAAATTGCATTTAACTATATTGCGCAAAATATTAAAACAATCATGTCATTGAATTCGTGTTCGTGTATCAGTGTAACTACAAAAAATTTGGCTTCATCTGGTAGAGTATTTTCGAAAAAAGCGGAATTGCATCAATTCGGCCTTGGACCTACCTATAAACAGAACAATGGACTGACAGGCCGATGTACCAACAAAAGATAGGTGAATGATAACACGTTTTTTTTTTTTTTTGTGTGTGTGTGTGTGTGAAGCACATTCAAAAGCGTATAAATTTTCCACTTGGTTGAAAAATGCTTACAACACGAAAACAGTACTTCCATTTATGAGGGAGCTAAAATAAAATAAAAAACAAATAGTCTATTGTAACTGTCTTATCGTGCCTACAACCAGATCGAGGCAAAAGAAGGAACCTGATAGGCCGTAGTTAGTTTTATAGACTCCCTTCTAAATATTTTAAAATTTACTTATATCATCAGCAGTAAAAATGTATCTGAAATAAATTGTTGTAAAGCAGAACGCCAAATGTAGGTAATCGCAGAGTTATAAATTTAACTTAAAATCACGTTTAAAACTTTTAAGCGAATGATTTTGTTGACACTAAAGCTAATATGCACAGTTATTTTAATATACTTTTTTAATTTCAGATATAGTAAAATTTGCGACCCCCTACATTTTGGAGCGAAGGGGCAAGAGCCTGAACCTAGGTGACCACAACAGGGCCAGGCTCCTGTGATAATATATTTTCGTTATTATGCCCTATAAATAAAAATATTCAATTTATTAGCGATCCCAGTCAAATCGAAACCAAAGTTACGGAAATAACTCCTTCAGTTTTCTCACACAATATCCGAAAGGGAATATTGAGAAGTGGGGTAACAAAGACGGAGCAACAACGGAATTGAATCCCGCAGAAAGAATCCGTCATTAGCGGGGGGTGGGGGTGCTAATCGAATGTTTCCGCGTGCTTCATAATTGCAATGGAAAGACCTCGGTCGCAAAGCCGTATTCAGAGAAACAGATGCAAGGCCGAGATAGCAGCGTACCCTTTCGATTAGAGAAGAGAGAGATAAAAGTGGCTTTGAAAGACGAGAAAAATCTGTTTTCTGGAAGTTTTTCTATCCTTGCTTTTGAAATGGGACAATAAAAATGTATTGGAAATCAGTGTTCTTTTTTTGATTGGGAGCTTCAAGTCGTTTCCGATGAACGATTTCGTTTGGAATGGAGTGAACTTTCAAAGGTGAAAAGTGAGACAAAAGATTTTTTTTTCTTCAGACCAAGCACTTGATATGCTATCATTCGTACTTATCGGGAACAAAAATGGTAACAAAAATGATAATAATCAAGCAAATTACACAAAGTTTGGCGAAAGCTCGAATTTATGTTTTTGTTTTCGGAAACCATGAACTCTATAGGGAAAGTTATGTATTGAACACATCAGTTTTTTTTTTCAAATATTCTACTGAGATATCGCTAATCATAATTCAATTACATGCTAAATACATTCGGTTAGTAGCCCGAGCACGCACGTATTCGAATTTATTACACTTGGCGTAATAAAATCTCCCCCTTATCCAATCTTGAAAAAACAAAAATTAAAACAAAATAAAATTTATGACTCTATTTAAAAAAATAAAAATAAAAATAAATAAATCTCAAACACGAATCTTTCTTTTTTTTTTACCCGCTCCTTCTTGCGCAACTATTCCCCTGTGTTTCAAAATAATGGAACATTAACAAGAAAACGTGTTCTTCTCGATACAGCACATGCAACAGTCCTAAGTTCTTAACATAACTTTTCTGTAAATAAGCGCAAAGATGGGTCCTCATATGGGGTACGTGTCCCCTTCTGATACGAGCCACGAGGGAACTTGGGCCCTTTTTTGTGAGGGTATTTGGCGCGTTTTGAAAATATGAGTTAACTGCGCTCATAAAGAAAAGGAATAATCAGAATTGTTTTCGGCTTGTGTATTTTTTATTGCTGAGATAGAGCCGGTTTATGAGGGTTGTTTTATGAAGCAGGGGGGTTTTAAAGAAAGTTAAATGAAGGTTAGGCTCAAATAAAAACACCCAAAGGAAAAAAACTTCAGTCGACTCTATTATGCTTTCATATTTCTTATTGATTCCATAGAGTTATATCTTGAAATTTACAAAAATGACAGGAAAAGCTTATGTAAACAGAATGGCTTTATCATAAGCACAAATTCTACTTTTATTTTTAGTTTTTCTGTATATATATTTATTTCAGTTTTATTGCACAATATAATGAAAAGTATAATTATTAAAAATCACAAAACATTTCAATTTTAAAATATTTTTTTTGAGGGGATGACATCATAAGTTTTACAATGTCATCAAGTCACTAAAGATTCCAAAAACTTAAGTGTCTCGAAGTCAATTTATAGAGTAATAATCGTAATTTATAGAGTATGAATCAATTTATAGAGTGATTCCATTTATTTTGGTATTAAAAACATAATATGTATCATGTGCGTACTTAACACAGTAAAGAGTTTTTATTCTTTAGATATTTTTTGCTGGACATTCCGAAAACAAGACTAGTTCTAATTTTTCGATTTGTGCCAAAATCTAATGAGTACCATTTATGTCTTTTCTCATGCTAGATCACCGAGAATAGTGTATAGGAAGTTAACCTTAACGATACTTAATAGGAAGTTAAGTTTTTAACCGTATTTTATTCTTTTGTAAAGCGCTCTGATAAAGTAGTATTAAATGCATTAAACTGGAGGGGTCTTTACCCCGACGCTATAATGTCGGCCTACCAAGCCATAACCCTGGTATCAAATCCGGGCATAGACAAGTTTGTGATTTCGCATTCTGGATACATTGGTGACCTTGGGCGAGCACAAGACACAAAACCTAATGAGTACCATTCGATTCTTTTCTCATGAATGAGAAGGTGCTAGCTAGATCCACGGGAATGGTGTATTATATTTATCACGTAACAGGCAGCTTACCTTATAGCGATACTTAATTCTCTTGAAACGAGCTCTCATAAGGTAATATTAAATGCATCGAACTGGAGACGTCTTTAACCCAGCGCTAAAATGCTGGCTTACCACGCTATACGTATCGAAGCCGGGTACTGAGCAGTTTGTGATTTTGCATTCTGCCTACATTAGTGACCTTGCACGAAGCACCTTTAGCTATATTATTTCCAATTATTTAGCTTCCTGAAAAGTATATACGTATTTCATAAATGTACTTTCTGTACTCAGCATAAGATGAGCCAAAAGGCAGTTGAAATAAAGATTCAAACTCTGCCGCGCATTATTCATCGACTACATGATTGGCAACATAATTTCCTCACCATGGTCTCACGACAGTTCTTTCCCTTCAACGTAAAGCTGATTTGCAACCCAACAACAACTTCGTTCGGTAATTCACAACTTACTGAGTGGGGCAGTACTGTAGCGAACACTCATAATATAGTATTAAATACCTAGAGCTGGAGACGTATTTAGCTCAACCCTATCAAGCTGACCTACCACTCTTTGATTCCGAGAGATCAAATCCGGTCACTAGTATCAAGTTGGTGATATCACCTTCTCGCTATACTCATTTTTAAATTCTACTTAACTTTTTTTAAATATATTTATTTGCAGAAACGTGCAATATCTATATTTGAAAGTCTGTTAAAATAAATGCAAAATCCTCCCATACGAATTTCTTCTGCTGTGTGGTAATTTCGTAAAAATAAGGAGTGTTAAATATTTATACGTTCCCCTGAGCAAAAATGATCAAGTTCATTTAAGAAAAGTTGCTCTGTATTGTTTAAAGTAAATGACAAAATAGTCTAACGAAAATGACAAAATAGCGTATATAACTAGAACATGACTATGTACTATAGACTCAAATAGAATTTTAGATTTCCGGTTTCTGTATACATATTGAGTTTTATTGCACCGATTAATGAAAAGGATAAAAAAAAATTGTGCAATTATGTACAATATTCATAAAAAAATTTACAATAGAAATAACGAAAAAACTAAAAATAATAGGCTAAAATTGAAAAATTGTAATTGAGTTTTCCCTCGATTCTAATTTGGGCTGACGAAAAACTAAAACCGGACTTTGCATAAAACGTATCTGTGCAATTTTATTTGCAGCTGAAAATAAAAATCCCGATTTATTTTATAATCAGTAACTTGCCGAATATTGTAGATAATTGCACCGTCTTTTTCCTGAGGTGTAGCACACAGCAAATTTTTCTTATTGAACTTTATTTGCTCAAAGGTCAGTATAAAATTTTAGATCCCCGATTTTTATGAAAATACCACCCACTAGAAGAAAAAATTAAAGGGCCAACTTTAACATTTAGTTTTAACGAACTTTCAAGTTGTACATATATCTCTAAAACTAAATGCCGAAACTCGAAAAGCGAACTCAACTACGCTGAAACATGTTGTATAGATATGAAAATGTAAAATATCATAACAAAAACTAACCTTTTTTAAATAATCAAAAGATCAACTTGAAACGATAGTTTGAGAATCAGTTTGGGAATCTACATCGTTAAAACTAAATGTACACTGTATTAAAACTAAAAACTACAGTCAGCTGAATGCTAAAGATTCCCTACAATTTTGAGAATCCCATGCAATTTCCTTTCTCCATAGAGTTCCATCGTAAAACTAAACCGAAAATCGTGAGGCAATAAAAATGAATAAAAAACCGGACTCTAAAACTAAACACCGGATTACGAGATTTCAAAATCCACATGGTCACTGGCATGTCCCCAATGTGTTCCCTCTGATCAGAAAACGACTTTTCATCGCTGTGCAGTCCGGCCGTTATAAGACAGGACAATAAAGCGTCGGTGATATTGAGATTTACGCAGTCCGTAAACTGCTCCAGCTCAAAGAAAAACAGAGATTCAGGAACTACATTGATTTTCTTAGAATTTATTTTCTTTTCCTATTAAATGGTATTAGATCTAAAAGAGAAGAAAATAATTGCAAAGTAAAAGTGGATTTGGAAATGCGAAATTGCATTGGCAAAGTAAACTTTGCAGTGTGAACTTGTGTTAATTTCAATGTTGATAGTATCTGTTCATAGATCACCACAGTAAAATGTGTCCAAGCCACCTGGAAATCCGTTAGAATAGAGATTATCAACTGGTCTGTTTGACGAAGAAAGTAATATTGTTAAAAAAGAAATGTATGCTTCGGTCGATGCCTCACAGAACGTTTTTTACATTTTATAAATTTTTACATTTATTTCATGTTTTTAAAAATTATTTATATTTTTCAAATAAGATATTTTTAGCACTTTTCCTTTCGTTTGGTTTATTTGATTAAGAACTTTATCGCTCATTCCTCCCAAATTTTACTTTCACTGTCGAATGCGAAAATTCATTAAGAAAATATTTTTTTAATATAACTGTTTCAGTATAATTATTTAATTCGCATAATGCTACATTTTGTGAATTTTCGCTGTTATGGATTTATTAAAGCATGTTTTATTTAAAAAATAATTTAAACGGTATTTTATCAAATTTATGATTATTCATCAAACAGCAAAAATTACATTTCATCCAGCCTTAAATTTACCAACAAAAGTAAAGATTGCCAAATGTAAGCTGACCTAATTACAAAATCAACTCAATTCCATCAAAAAAGTACGAGCCTCTAACTAAATAGTATTTCGAGCATAATTAGTACACATAATATATTTTGAAAATTTTTATTTCAATATGTTATCGAAGGCTATTCCAAGAAAGCTATAGCAAGATTAAAGTTTTTTAAGAAAGCAACCGGGGGTCACCATAGCTTGAAAATAAAAAAAAAAAGAAAACTCATGACGGCTAGTATTTTATTTTTACAGTCGAATGTCAACCCTAGATGCGAACAAAAGTTTTACTATGTAAATTTGCAGACATATGAATAATTCAGGTATAATGTAACATTTTCTCAACTTCTATACGTATGTCAACAAATTTATTTAAAAATACATACATTTAAAAAATAATATGTTTATTTACTTCTCTTTCATTCGTTCATTTAAAATGTATGAAATGAAAGAAAACTGAAGTCTACAAATCTTTTGCTTTAACTGTCGGACGTCAGTCCTAGTTTTGAAAACAGTTACAGTGTAAATTCGCAATAAAATGAATAATTCAAGAATAATTAATAATATTGATGTAACTTTTATTAACTTGTATACATATGCTAACACATTTATTTAAAAATACATACAGTTTTAAAAATGCTTATTTTTATTTACTTGTCTTTTTCTTCGTCCATTTACATGACTTAAATAAAATAAATGTAAATTGAAGTCTTCTGCTTTTACTGCTGTATGCCAACCCTAACTCTGAAAACAGTTTTAGAGTATCAATTTGCAATCAAATGTATAATCCAAGAGCAATTGATAAAATTTACGTAACATTTTATCAACTTGTATATGTATGTCAATAAATTTATTTAAAAGTACATACAGTTTAAAAAATGTTTATGCTTATTTACTTGTATTTTTTTTTTCGTTCATTTACATAACTTATATAAAATAACGGAAAACTGAAGTCTACCAATTTTCTGCTTTTACTGTCGAATGTCAACCCAAGCTGTGAAAACAGTTTTACAGTGTAAATTTGCAAGTATATAAATAATTCAAGAACAATTACTAATCTTGATGTAACATTTTACCCACTTGTATACCCACATAAACAAATTTATTTAAAAATGCATACAGTTGTTGTTGCAAAAATGCATGCAGTTACATACAGTTGTGTATATAATTTACTTGTCTTTTCTTTCGTCATTTACATAACTTATATAAAAAAAAAACTGAAATCTACAAGTAATCTGCTATCATATGTCACCCTAGATGTGAAAACAATTTTACAGTGTAAATTTGCAGGCATAGGAATAATTTAAGAACAATTGGTAAGCTTAATCTAACATTTTCTCAACTTTACACGTATGTATACAAATTTATTTAAAAATACATGGACATTTAATTTATGTTATATTTATTTTTATGTCTTTATATTTGTTCATTTGATTAACTTTTATAAAAGTAAAGAAAACTGAAGTCTACACATCTTGTGCTGTTACTGTCGAATATGAACCCTGTAAAAACAGTTTTCCAGTGTAAATTTGTATGCTTGTGAATAATTCAAGAACAGATAGTAAACTTTACATAATATTTGCTCAATTTGTATACGTATGTCAATAAACTTATTTAAAAGTACATATAACTTGTAAAAAATTATGTTTATTTTCTTGTCTTTATTTTTGTTCAGTTACATAACACTTATAACATAAATTAAAATTAAAATCTACAAGTCTTCAGTTTTTACCGTCGTACATCAACTCTAGCTGTGAAAACAGTTTTGCAGTGTAAAATTACAGACGTATGAGTAATTCAAGAACAAATTTGTTAAATTTAATGTAATGTTTTCTCAATTTTTATACGCATGTATACAAATTTATTTTAAAATGCACAAAATTTTAATGTATGTTATATGTAGTTCAATATCTTTCTTTTCGCCCATTTGAATAATTTTAATAAAATAAAAAAAATCTCAAATCTACACCGTTTTTGCTTTTACTGTTGAATATAAACTCTAGCTGGGAACACAATTTTAAAATGTATATTTGCAAGCATATGAATAATTCCAGAACAATTAGTAATCTTAACATATACATTTTATTAACTTGTATATAGTATATACTCTATAATAAAAAAATCGACACACCAAGAAGGAGTTGTCCGATTGTAATGAAATTTCGCATGCAAAGACATTTTGGGCGAACATGCAAATGGATAAAATTTGGTGTCGAATGAATAAATAGTGGGAGCTTTAGCGCATCGGAACTGCGCATTCAGCAGGTGTATATCTGGGCAAACGCATATCTGCAGGTGGGTATGGTCTGGGGTGCCATCTCCTTTGATAGCCGGACCCCTTTGGCAGTCATTTCTGGCACACTGACAGCACAGCGGTACGTAGACAACATTCTACGATCGGTTGTGTTACCGTTCCTTTTGCGACATCCCGGACTTACTTTTCAACAAGATAATGCCCGGCCGCACACGACACGTGTTGCTATGAATTGTCTTCAAGCTTGCCCAATACTTCCTTGGCCAGCTAGGTCTCCTGATCTATCTCCCATAGAGCATATTTGGGACGTTATGGGAAAGCGATTTCAACCATCCCGGCATGTTGACGATTTAACTCGACAGTTAGAGACAATTGAGCAAGACCTTCCTCAGGACACCATACGTGAATTTTATCAGTCTATGCCACGCCGGGTGACATCTTGCATCCAGGCCAGAGGTGGATCAACGCTTTATTGACTTCCTCCTTCTGTATACGGTCAAACTCTAAATCCTTAAATTATTCTGAAATTTTAATCGTTTCTTTTTCTATGTATGTTGTTCACATCCACCAATTTTTATCACAATAGGACAACTCCTTGGTGCTTCGATATTTTTGTTATACAGTGTATGTTAACAAATTTATTTCAAAATACATATACAGTTTTATAAATGTTTTTATTTATTTACTTGTCTTTTTTTGCGTTCAATTGTATAACTTATATAAAATAATAGAAAATTAAAGTCTACAAGTATTTTGTTTTCACTGTCGTATGTCAACCCTAGCTGTGAAAACCGTTTTACAATATAAATTGGCAGGCATATTAGTTATTCAAGAACAACTGGTAAACTTACTGCAACATTTTCTCAATTTTTACACGTATGTATATAAATTTTTATAAAAATACACAGACTTTCAATTCACTTTCTATTCAGTTTGATTTTTCCCTGATTTGAATAATTTTTATAAAATATAAGAAAACTCTATCTTCACGCCTTTTGCTTTTACAGTCTAATATGAACCCTTGCTGTTAAAACTGTCTTACAATGTAAATCTGCATACATATGAATAATTAAAGACCCGGTAGGAAAACGTGATGTAACATTTTCTCAAATTGTATACTTATGTCAACAATTTTATTTAAAAATATACACTTTTTAAAAAAATTATGTTTATTTCCCTGTTTTCCTTTTTTGTTCGGTTACATAACATATGAAAGGAAAGAAAACTCAGTTCTACAAGTCTGCTTTTACTATAGTATGTTATTTCTAGATATGAAAACAGTTTTACAGTGTAAATTTGCAGACATATGAATAATTCAAGAACAATCAGTAAACTTGATGTATTATAAGGAAAACTAGAGCAACGTAAATAAACACAAATTACACAATAATGCAGAATACGTTGGATCCCTTTCGTTAGTATGCAGAGTCCACTTCAATGATAAGTACTTGCAATTTCGTGCCAGTAGCTCAAAGGTAGAGCGGCGGCTAGACAGTTCGTAGATCCAGGATTCGATTCCCGGTTGGGGCCGAAAAGCTCTTTATACTGGCGATCGAGCAAATCGACCCTGTAGATTAGTTCAAAGCTGTCGGAAGTCTGAAGACCCCAGACCGTGCGACTCACATAGTGGGTTTAGAGTAGCTAGCTGCACTGTCGGGAAAGGATACCTCCTGCACTCAGGAGGAACCCAAGATCTACCATCCCGCCAAACGAACATTTGTTTATATCTAAAAAGATAACAATTGATGAAAAATATTGTGATTAAACAGGCAGTTTTACATTATATTTGAACTTGACAAGTACGTCCATTTTTCAAAAATGGGAAAAGGGTTGTGGAGATTTGGCGTCGCCGTGGTCCCGAACCAGGGACCTGATGCTTCGTAGACCGACATTATAATCACTGAGCAAAAGCTAGCTCCTCCTCTGTTCTTCTAATTCGGTTACTGGCTCGTGTGGCATCTTTGATAGATGTCTTTGCTGCTCCACACTCCCCTCGCTGATGAGGAGGCCGAGAGGCGTGTCGCCTCGGCGTGACGTCAGGACCGGGAGGCGTGTTGCCTCGGCGTGACGGACAGTTGTGGTCAACCAGGAAGGGAGTGTCAAGGCTTCTGACTCCGTGTGGTGCTGCCATCTCGTGCTGAGAGGCGAAGTCGTTGGAAAGGAAGGTTGCGTTTTTCACACGTCCAGTCATCATTGTGGCGATTGTGCGTCGCCGGGCCCCGAACCAGGGACCTGATGCATTGTAGACCGACATTATAATCACTGAGCAAAAGCTAGCTCCTCCTCTGTTCTTATAATTCGGTTACTGGCTCGTGTGGCATCTTTGATAGATGTCTTTGCTGCCGCAGGGTTATTGCGAATATAGATAAAAAGATCATTGAAAAATAAAATTTAGACAAAACAAAAACAGAAATTTAGAATAAAATTTAAAAAAGAAAAATTGGAAAAAATACAAATAAAAAGGGTAAAAAAAAATTAAAGAACCGAGATTGAAGATTGAGGGCCGATTTCAAATTGAGAGGATAAGGAACACGGAGGATACTAACCTGGGTAAAAATAGTAGTATCAAAAGGCTTACCTGGGGTAAAAAATAGCTGGAGGTGGTCAGTCAGATTGTCAGTTACTCGCCAATTCGACATTAGAGGGTGAAAAATGCAGAGTCAACGATATGAACTTGCAATTTCGTCCCAGCAGTTCAACACTAGAGGGTCTGATGGCCAATTCGGAGATCCTCTGTTAGATCCTCGGTTCGATTCCAGGTTCTTTACAAGTGCAAGAGACCCAACAAATTCCAAAAGAGAAATGGGCATGCAAACCCGAATGAATACAGGGTTTGCTGGTTCTCTTGCACTGACGAAGCGGAACCAGCGAATCCTCAAAACAGCTGTACACTACATTATTATGTTATTTTTCCTTATTTACATTGCTCTAGTTTTACTTATTATTTACAAAGTGTATTTACTTATTGATGCAATAGGTTCACAATTTTTACACGTATGTCTGCAAGGGCCAACGGCCGTACCGTACTGAAAACACCGGTTCTCGTTAGATCACCGAAGTCAAGCAGCATCGGGCACGGTTAGTACTTGGTGGGTGACCACCTCGGAACGCCGCGTGCTGTTGGCCATCTCGGGTGCGGTATCCCCGTGGTTTGCGCGCTAGATTTGCACGCTGCCACAAATGCCGCCGTGTTCATGCGGAGTACGATCACGTTAAACATGTGGGTCCGTAAGTCCTTCCGAGAGGTTGGTGGTAGGGGAAGGAGGGTACGGTCCCTGTGGATGCCTCCCCCGATCGTTCAACGTGTGATGACGCACTTTTTCGCCTTCCGGTATTTTATGCTTTGAATGCGCGATTTTTAGTCTATACGAAAAATAATTGTATACTTAATATCGTCCCTCACAAGAGCTTTAAGCAGATATCTTCGGTTTTATGCTGCTACTCACGGTTGGTGAGAAAACTTAAGTTTTAATTTATAATTATTCCAATGTAACTACAAAGCAATTGTATTGGGATTTCTTCGGATTGTGTCCAAATTGGACCAATCTTACATCTGTTTACATATCTTTATCTTATTATTTTTGTATATATAAGTGTATATTCATGTTCTCCAATGTTTAATCTATTGATAGTTTATTTTTTACTGTGACCCTGAATAATGTATGAAATTACTGTTTTAAAACTTCATGTTTTCGCATTTTTCACTTTCGGTTCTCCGCTTCCCCCCTTTTTCTGTGTTGGACTCTGTCCTGGCCCTGTACTCTGCTTTTCCCGTCCCCTTTTTTGGTAGTGTATCCGCCCTGCTGCTCGCACCTCTTCCCGCCTGTCCTCTTCTTCCTTTGAAGAATTTTGAAAATATTCTTAAATTAATGTTTTGGTATCCTGTTTTGTTTCAAGCACCAGTTGTTTAACATGGGATTGTCCATTTGAAAACTTAATTTTTTTTTTTTTTTTAAATTCCACATTTTTTTTAATTTTATAAACTCCGTCCCAGCATTCCTTCATCCTGGATCCTTTTCTGTTTAAATTAATTTTTCTGGCCGGTTTCGACCGAATTTTTGGCATAGGCCTTTTAACATTGGTCTTTTCTGTTACGGTTTTGTCAGCTCTGTTATCCTTTAAGCTTTGCTTTTAAATAATACCCATTTTCAAGATATTCGCAACATTTTGCTCTTTGATTCGACATCCTCTTTCAAGATATAACTCCAGCTTTGATTCACGCCTCTTCAAATGATATTCTCAAAATGTATAGGGATTATATGTTACATAGAATGACAATTAAAATATATTATAAAGTTTTGGGAATATGTATATGGTAAAAACTACATCTTTAGAATTTATAAATCTATGGATAAACTGTTGAACTCTGGTAACACCTCCTATAGTAAGTGTTTTCTGAGAGTATAATTGACTTCTCAGATAGGTTATTGATTGTTTAGTTGATTGTCTAAGTGTTAGTATTTGATTATTGTATTGCTTTTTATGTATTATTCTGTATTTATAACTATCAAAAATTAATTATGTCCTTAAACATGGAATTCCTCTCCACTGCAAACTTTCCACCACTTCCTCTACAACCTACAGTAACGATCTCGCCCTTAATATTAAGTCCCAACTCCAAAAGCTTTAATACAAAAAATGTACAAATTGCTAATAACATTAGTACAACCAGTGAAAGTGTGCCTACTACCAGTGAATGTGTTTCTACAATTAGTGAAAGTGTCCCCACGGGTGGCCACTGTGTGAATTCTGCTGAAGTTAGTGTGGTGGCGAATAGTGCCTCTCCCATCGTGGACACACCTACTACCGGAAACGCAGTACGTTTTACAAACTTTAAGTGTGCTTCTCGCACCTCTAGAATTTATGAATCACCTGCATTTTCACACTCAATATTACCTCCTCGACTTCCTCGATACAGCGGAGGCTCTCAGCCAACTTCTAATGTCTTCCCCCTGGCTCCTTTGTCTTCCTCAACTTCAACTTCCTCTTCTCAACCTCCAGCTGATGATAATAGAACTCCTAAAACTTTTGCTACCTCATCCAGGCTTTCTTTGACTAAAATGGCTCCTCCTCCTGCTTCGGCTGTTTCTCCCCCGCGGCTGCTGCCCTCTCC
Organism: Amaurobius ferox; assembly: GCA_951213105.1. NCBI lineage: Eukaryota > Metazoa > Arthropoda > Arachnida > Araneae > Amaurobiidae > Amaurobius > Amaurobius ferox. Next base: position 103,382,285 of record OX578149.1, read on the forward strand.
TCCTGTGTCTACTCCTCCGGTTGCTCTGGTGTCTTCTGCTCCCTTGCCTGCTTCTCCTCCAGTGTCTTTTAATGCTGCAGCATCACATCACCAATCTGTTATCTCTCCTCCAGGTTCATCTTTAAAAACTGCTTCTCCTGTTCCTGTTCAAGTTCCATCAACCTCTTCCAGCCCGGAGTCCTGCATCACCGATGCTTCATCCAATCTAATCAACATTAATAATGAGCATCTCTTAAAAATTATCTCAAATGTCACTAAATTGAGCAACTACCTACACCGAAATGTCAAGATGTCTGCCGGGCAAAAAGCTTACATAGATGATAAAATAAAAGAGATCCGAATTGCCGGATATACATTGGAAAGTAATATTTCTTCCTCTCCTCGTCCTCGTCCTGCTATACCAAATCCTGAAACCTTTACAACTCTTACTAAATCTATTAACGAGGACTTGGCACATTTCAAATCAATGATGCTTTCTGAATTTCGCTCTTTCGCTTCTGCCATCCGGAAGGACATTCCAAACCTAGTGAATGATCCACCTCAATCTTCCAGAGGACCTCCTAACCGTGCTGCTGCTTCGTCTTCCTCCTCTGTTCGTCCACGCTCTACTACTACCACATCTTCTTATTTGGCTCCCCGCTCTTATTCTAGTGTCCTTTTACAGGGGAAGGACCGTTCCTTAGGAAATGCTGAACTGAAGAAAACTTTATTTTCCCTCCCTGTACCTAAGGGAGTAAACGTTAAGAATGTAACGGCGCTTCCAAATGGAACACTTAAGGTTACTTGCAGAGAAGGAGACCCTAACAAACTGGTCCCCCTCTTCATGAATTCTACTATTAGTAATCAATTTAACATCAAGAAACAGGAGGATAAAAAGAGAGCAATCATAATGTTCAACATTCCTCCAGAGTACAATGAAGAGAATGTAAAAGCTCTAATATGCAACAACCATCAGGACATCAAACCCGGAGAAATAAAGATCCTCAAGAATTTCAAAGCTAGAAGCGGTAACACAAACTGGGTGTTTCTTGTGGATTTAGTCTCAGCATCAAAAATTTTGGAAGCTAAAAAAGTCTTCAATCATTTTTCCTTTTTCTACGTTAAAAAGTTCATCTCTCTTAAGATTTGCTACAACTGCCAAGGCTACGGCCATGTGGCCAACTTTTGCCATTTTCCCGTCGGTAATTGTGGCATCTGCACCCGTTCGGGACACACATATAAAGAGTGTAGGGCGAGATCCCCGGTATGTGTGAATTGCACTACGGCGAACAATGATCACCCTGAACTCAATTACAAAATTGACCACTCTGCGTATGATCGCAAAAACTGCAGTACCTTCAAGGTCGAATTAGCTAAAATTAAAAAACTTCAACAAGAATCTTAGGTTGATTTCATATCAAACCTACTCTGCAATATATTTTGTACATATTGTTGTATAAACTTGTAACTAAAATTGTATATATGTATATATGTAATCTGTACCTTCCCCCTTTTTTCCCTTGCCGTAGAACTCAAATGTTCTCGCTCCTTCCCCTGTCCGGGCTCTGGCATTTTACTATCTTACTTTTTTAATGTCAATTAAATGCATCCAAATTAATACCAACCATTCGTGGTGGCCCATTCCAATTCTATTAAATATGCAATAGACAACAAAATAGATATATTGTGCCTTCAGGAGCCATATGTGAATAAGGAAAAAATCTTATCTCCCCCCCCTGGCACCCTTCAATTCTCTTCCCTTTCATTAAAAGCCATAATATTAATTTTTAATACTTCTCTCTCCGTTAATTTCAAATTTAAAACTTCTTCTTCAATTTTTATCGAAATTCTTCTCCCCTCAGGCAAATTTCTCTCTGTTGGGAGCTTATACTTCCCCCCTCATGATGATTTTACCTTGTTATTGGCAGAACTTTCACCTTACGATTTCTTTAACAATGACACCCTTCTCCTTGGCGACTTTAATGCTCGTGCTCGGATGTGGGGTTACAATTTTACCGACCAAAGGGGCCTTGATCTTATAGATTTTTGCATAAGTAATAATCTCCTCTTGTGTAATGATCCCGGTTGTGGTCCAACATTCGAATCCCACACCGGTATTGGTTATCCCGATCTTACATTATTAAACTTCTCCCTCTTTGATTCTCTGCAGAGTTGGGAAGTCCTCTCGAGTGATTCTCACAGTGACCATAAATTCATTCAAATAATATTAAATATTTCCCCCCTTTTAAACGATTCATTCTTTTTAAAAACCCAATATGGAATTGGGAAATTCATTTATAACTTTAAATCACACCTTCAACTCTTATATTCCCTCTTAGATAAAATAACCGATAGTTCTTCTCTAGATAATTACTTTAAAACTTTCATAGACCTGACACAAAACTGCGCCCTTTCCTTCATAAGGAAGAAAAAATCTAAAATTACTAATTTCTCCTGGTGGAATCAGGAATTGTCGAAATTTCGTAACTTTGTAACTGCTCTCTTTAAAAGAATTAAATCACTCGAGAGGAACTCTGCCTCCCCCGGTGAAATTAATGCTGCTAAATTACTTTATAAACGCAATAGGGCAAAATATAAACTATTAATTAAAAAATCGCGACTAGAATCCTGGAAAAAATATTGTTCTGGCTGCACCCAAACCTTTGGCTCTCATTTCAAATTTTCTTTTCAAAAATTTAAAAAATTTACAAATTTAAATCTGCACTTCCCGGATTCTCCCTCCCTCAGCCACCATGATAAACTTTTACGTCTTTTGGATCACCACTTTAAAGAGGATATAGATTTTCAAGGTTTTCCAACTTTCTCAGTCCCAGAAGGAGGCTTGGGAGTTGTCTCTGATGTGGAGCTCCTTTCAGTCTTCAACAATTTAAAAATGGGCAAAGCTCCAGGACTGGATTTCCTGGACTTTGCCATCTGGAAACAGCTATATAAATTTTTTCCCTCCCTTTTATCTAAATCTATCAACTTCTGTTTTAAACTTTGTCACTTTCCCTCCTGCCTCAGGAACGCAAATATTTTATTTTTTAACAAGCCGGGCAAAAATCCTTCCCTTTGTTCCTCCTTTCGTCCCATTTCCCTCCTTCCCACTTTTGGTAAAATACTAGAAAAATTTTTTATAACAAAACTTAACTTTTGGCTGTCGACTGAGGGAGCTCTTCATCCCCTGCAGTTTGGGTTCAGAGAGCTAACCTGTTGCGAAGATGCCGCTCACAGGCTGATCGAATCAATAAAAGTCCACAAATCCAAAAATTTTGTATCGTTAACCACCGTGGACATCTGCGGGGCTTTTGATAGTCTGAATTGGAATATTCTACCACAAGCCTTTAATAATATAAACCTTCCACAGAATTTTCAATCTTTTTTATTTTCATATTTGACAAACAGACAAATTTCCTTTTCTGATAAATCTCTCAAACTTAATAAAACAATTTCGATGGGCGCCCCACAGGGTTCGGTTATATCCCCTACCCTGTGGAGCATCTACTTTAACGCTATTCTCAATCTTAATAATGATCTTTATCACATTCAAGCCTTCGCGGATGATCTCGCGGTGGTTACTTACGGTGTTAATCTTTTTACCCTTCGCTCAAACACAAACAATTTATTAAATTTAATTTCCACAACCCTTTCTAACCTTAAACTCTCAGTCTCACCAGAGAAATGCAAAGCTATAATATTTAATAAGAATAGAACCAAAATACGTAATAGGCCCTCCTTTAAAATCTTAAATTATAAAATACCTACCTCCCGCTCTCTTATCTACTTAGGAATCACTATAGACGATAACCTTAAATGGAGTACACACATTTTTAACCTAAAGGAGAAATGTTATAAGGTTGCCAACACCTTTGGGCGGGTGTCTGGCAGTAACTGGGGGGTAGACAAATCCTTTTTAAAAATTTGGTATTTAACGGTTATCGAAAAGTCTTTAATTTATGGTGCGGGAATTTGGGGCGGGGCATTAACTGGGGACCAGGTCAAAAAGCTTCTCTCTCTTCAAAGGATTTTCCTATTAAAAATTTCTTCTGGTTTTCGTACCACTTCTAACATTTCTCTATACTCCATCACTGGTATCCCCCCTATTCATATCATAATAAACACAAATTTTAAAAAATATATGTTTTGGAAACATCGTATTAATCTTTTTTCTAATCTGCCCGTCCCTGCCCCTTCCTTGTTTGACTCTAACCGCCCAATTTCTGCTATTCCTCCCTCTCAACGTATTGCTAACCTTGTCCCCCTTCCTCCCTCCTCTTTTTCTAATTTCAATGTTTATACAGATGGCTCTTCCATTGATGGAAACACTGGTTTTGCTGTCTGTGTATTCAAAAATGAAACACTTCAAGACACATTTACCTTTAAACTAGCCAATGGGAACACAGTTTTTCAGGCAGAAATTTCTGCCATTGATTATGCTATTGACTGGGCCTCATCAAATAATACAAAAATTAATATTTATACTGATAGTCTTTCTTCCCTTTCGGCTTTTAACTCTATTAAAAATAAATCTAGTTATCTCTCAAAAATTAAATTAAATGCAATTTCTAATAAAAAGCTCATTAATATCCGTTGGGTTAAGGCCCACTCTGACATCTCGGGGAACGAGACTGCTGACAAGTATGCTAAAATTGCTACCTCTTCCGGCTCTCCCTTTTCCCTTCCCTTCCCTTTTTCCCTTCTAAAAAATTATTGTAAACAAAACATCTCCCTTCATTGGCAAACTTTTTTAAATTCTTATATTTCCCCCCGGACGCATGATCCTGCCCGCATTTCCTCCTTTCTCCCCCGGGTCAATCCTTCCCTTCAAATCACAAACAAATATCTTATTTATTTTCTAACTGGCCATGGCCCATTCATGGACTACTTATTCTATTTCAAACAAAAATCTACATCTAGCTGTACTTGCGGCGCATTTGGTGACGCCGATCACTTTGTTTTTGCTTGCCCCCATACTAAAAAATTTCATTTAATTAAACCCTCTCCCGTAAATTGTGCAGTCTGGTTCTCGAGAGTCAGCTCTAATAATTCTTCCGTTGAAAAATTAAAAAACTGTGTTCTCATTGCTAGAGACATCTCAAACCAAATTACCTGATCAGCTTGTGAGTTTGTCCCTTTATTCTTTTCCCTTTGGTCGGTCTCGCTGTGTTTTTTCTGGAGGTGTTACCTTTGCTGTATCGCTGTATTTGTTGTCTTGTATTTGCTGTACTTGTCTTGTGATGTTTTTGGTGGTTGTTTTAGTTGTTTACTCCTCGTTTTGTTTTCGGGAGTGTTCTTGTTACTCCACAGTTTTTACCTAAAGATGTAACATTTGTCACCAACATTTATTTTACTTTTTATGGTGCTGCTCACTTTAAAAAAAAAAAAAAAAATTCACAGAAGTTCCAATGTTGTGAATCAGATATGTAAATCTCCTGTAAATAGTATTATGATTTTCTAATTAACGTTGCTTTGGACCGTCGGACGAGGGCCAGTTGAAGTTGGCTTCCGCTAACTCCTTTCCCGGCCGTCCAAATAGATGCTCAAGTCCTTGGTGACGAGTCGGACGGTCTGGGTCTTCAACACCTTTCTGGTAGGTCGGACGGTCTGGGTCTCAACAACAACAACGTGTGTCTGCAAATGCATATTAAAAATATATGGATTTTTAGTTTATGTTCTATTTAGTCCAATGTCTTTATTTAAGTTCATTTGCATAATTTATGTAAAATAAAAGAGACTCAAGCCAATACTTAATTTACTTTTACTGTCGAATGTGAACCCTAACTGTAGGAACGGTTTTACAATGTGGCATTGCAAGCACTGCACTAATCATATACATGCATATACATAATCATATACACTAATCATATACATACTACTGTAAAGCTAATTTCGTAGCTAGAGTTCACGTTCTACTGTTAAACAAAAACTTGTAAACATGAGTTATCTTTTATTTATATAAATAAAGCAAGTAAGCAAGAAGAAAAACAAAAGCTAAATAGAAAAAATATTAAAAATTCGTGTATTATTAAATATATTTATAGAAATAAATGAGTGTAAAATTAAAGAAAATGTTTCCTTATGCTTTCCAATTATTCTTGAATTATTCTTTTGACTGCAATTTTACACTTTAAACAATTTTATGCAGCTAGCGGTCACATTTCACAATAAAAATTGCTCACATAGAATTTCTTTTTTTGTATAAATTATGAAAAAAGGAACTAAAAGAAAGACTTGGTTAAAATATAAATAACATTTTACGTATTTTAAGTAAATTTGTGCAATTCAGTTTTACGAAGTAAACTTGTGCTGTAAAATCCAGTTTTCTTTTATTTTAAATTACAAGCAGCAGTGTTTGTAGCTACCCATCACACGCATTTAGTTTTTTTTACAAAATTATTTATTGTATTGGGTGATTTATTGTTATTGCATGTATTGTATGTGGATTGTATGTGCCTGCACCGCAGTCGTATTTACCGTTAGTTGTAGCTTCTAAAAAAATGTCTTCTAAAACGCCTTTTGTTTTAGTAGTCGAATATGGACCCTAGCTGTGAAAATAGTTTTACAGTGTAAAATTGTGGGCATGTTAATAATTCAAAAACAAATGGTATATTTACACATATATCTACAAATAAAAAAAGAAAAAAGAAAAAAAAGAAAAAGAAAATAACTCAAGTCTACATGATGATTTTTTCTTTATCATGAAACGCAAATCCTAGCTATGAAAACAACTTTAAAGTGTAAAATTGCAGGCTTATGAATAATTTCAGAACAATTAGTAAACATACTGCAATAATTTTTAAACTTTTTTTTACATGTATTTATATATAAAAAATTTATTTAATGATACATGAATTTTAATTCTTTCTCTTTGTCTTTCTTTTCATTCTATTGATTAATTTATATAAAGGAATAAAAACTGAAGTCAGCAAGATTTTTCTTTTTACTGTAGAAAATTAACCATAATTTCGAAAATAGTTTTACAGTAAATCAGTGCATGCACATAAATTTTTCCAGTGCAATTAGTAATGTTTCATATTGCCTACTATTAAATTGCTTGAAATAGTGAGTTATTTTCTTTTAAGCTAATTATTTTTTCTTTTAATCTATTTGAATTCTTTGTATAAAATAAAATAAAGCTTAGCATAATCAGAGCTCATTATAACGAAATGAAAGTTGGCTCATTATCTCTTCTTTATATGTAATTTTAGAATAAAGTTGTAACTAAATTCCGTTATATTGTCTTTATTTAATAATACCGCTTCCACAAGTTTTTTGGTAACTCTTATGCAAGTTCAAATTAAAATATCTCTATAACAGCAGAAACAGACTCATATTAAGCAAAATATGTTATACATGTTTTTAAATATTTGTTGTTTTTGGCTTGAAATATTAATTAGATTAAGACGTTATGTAGATGTGATCTATTTTTCCATCTTTTATTTGTTCCAAAACATACAATTATAACATATTATATTAATTAATTAATTATAAATTAAACATATAATATTAATTTAAAAATACATGTGTTCCATTTTTTATAGATTTCAAAATGTTTAGGTCACTTTTCAAATGTTTTAAATTTGAGAACCTCTTTATTTACCTTTAAGTAATAAAAATTTTAAAATGTTTTAAATATTGGAAAGCCCAGATTTGAAATGTTATTTTACATTGAATTTTTAAATATTTTTAAATATCTGGGCATTTATGTACTAGTTGTTAAGCTTCTTAAAGAAAGGGTAACTAACACTTTTAAATTAACACATTTTTATTACATATTATTTTACTTCGATGTAAGATGCTTTGCGCCAAAAGTAGTCGTCTTTATCAAAAATTGAATCTGATAGGCTCTGTCATGTAGTCAGTTACTATAAGTGGGCAATGTTTTAATATTTAAAGTCTCTTAGAGGCCTTCTGAAGGATCGGGAAAGACTTTACGATCTAGTCCCCTTCGAATTGTTCGCCACCTTCAGAGGAATCAAAAAACTGATTCCATCAGTGTATTTCCAGCTTTCGATATTATAGGTATGCAAATAACCAATCAACAACCAATCAACAAAGACATTACTTACGGAGCAGCTCAGGTATCGCTATTTATCTCCAGAAAGTAAAATAAATGAGAAAGTAAAATAAATGAAAAAGTAAAATCTACCAGAAAGCAAAATCTATCAGCAAGTAAAATAAATTAATTGCATTTGTATTTGAAAGTTACACTCCTAATCACTGGGTACTGGGCAAAATCAACTAATAAAAGTTTTTAAAGAAAAAATCGAAAAACTCGTCAGGATGGTGGCGTAGCCAGGGAAGACGAAACGGAGGTCGGAAAGATTAGAGCAGCAAAGAATGCAAGAAGAGATACGCAAATATTCATCTTACGAGGTCATATAGAGGGCTTTTGAAGGGTTTAGAATACTATCCGAAGCCTCTATTTGCTCCGCCCCCGGGGAGAAAATCCTGATTACGGGTAGTTTAGGATCAGTTTCGTAGTAAATACTATACATATCCAAGTTTTAGCCTTATAGGTCACCGAGGATATCTGAGGAGTCTGAAATGACATTTTGAAAAGAATGCCATTTTCTCCGTCTCTTGGAGTGGAATCGAAAATCAGACTTCATTAGCTTCTATTTCATTGTCCATACTATGAGTGAGTAGCATTATCAAGACGCATGATAAAGTTTGTGAGCGTTTCTTCTGATGCCAGACGTGTACCATTACTATTTAGACATTTAATTTCAGGCCAATCTATTTGAAAATTTTGTAACCAATCTCTTCCGAAGACGGCAGTCACGTTTTCCCCAACTAAATAAACGAGTTCTTTATTTCGTTGGTTCTTATACTGGACCGACGCTGTAACCCACGGGTGCGACCACAGATTGATCAAAATCGCATAAAAGTAAATCAGTTTTCTGAGTATTTTTATGAGGACATAGTTTGTTAAATTCCTGAATACTCATATAGGAAACGGTTGCACCTGTGTCTAATTCTAACAAACATTTCTGATTTTCAATCTTTACATTTACTAATAATTTTTTTGCAAATCGGGGAGACGTTATCTTATTCATTTTTTTTATTTCCGAAGATATAATTTTTTCAATTTCTTTTCTTTTGGAACGGCATGCTCGAGCTAAATGACCTTTTTTTAGAGCAGATTTTGCAAACATAATTTGAGTATTTGCATTTGTGTGCTAAATGATTCGGATCCAAGCATCGATGGCAATATCGCCCAAATTTTTCAACCGAACTGGTTTCCTTCTTTGATTTTTGCACTTTACGCAATGTAGAACTTGTACTACTTAATTTATTAACAGAAAATGTTCGATGCATTTCATGCACATCCCGGTTGGCTGCTTCTAATCCTAAAGCAGTGGATTTTGCTAACTTAAAAGTTAGATTTTGGATTATCAGTAGTTTTTTCTGTATGGTCTCGTCTTTAAGACCCATTACTAATTTATCTCTCAACATCACTGCTAAATTAGTACCGAAATTACAGTTTGTGGAAAGATTTTGTAATTTAGATATATAATTTGAACTGATTCACCTTATAATTGGTTGCGTTTACAGAATCTGTAACATTCCGTCATTTTAAGTGGAGCCGGACTTAAATGGTCGGTAACTTCACAACTGCTTCAACTTCCTATCAGAAGGTTTCCTCGATGTGGCAAGGTTCTTCAGTATTTTATAAGTAAGGGCTCCTCCCATTGAACTGAGAACTTTGATTTCTTCTTTAACTTCCTTCATTCGGAATGATGCTTCTATCCTTTGAATATCACACTTCTGTGCAACAATACGTATTGAACTGGTACGGTCCCATCCTCGTTGCCACTGTTGTGTATTTACACTGAGGAATAAGGCATAAGATACTCTCAGAACTCAACTACCCTTTACATACTTACACGTGCAGCGTATTTATAGCTGCCTTCATAGAAGAGTTCAGTCCCGCATACCAGGCTGACGTCATTTCGGTGACTTAATAGATTTGCATATGTCATCCATATCGACAGATTAGCTCCATAGTTTGGACTACAGTAGATTGATACAGCCCGGGATGTGTAGTCTTAGGCAGGCCACACATTGAGGATTCAGGACACACTGTATGTCGTGCACTGCATCTCATATGATGTTCAAATATGTCCTAGAAACCGGTTTTTCTCTTAGTTCCTTGCATCTCTAGTGAAACACGTAGCTATGTGTATTCAGTATATGGACAGTAAATAGCAATCATTGTTCAAACTGAGTTGCATTTTGCATGATACAGAGTCCTCAATGTGTGCCCTCCCTTAAGAAGGGGGAAGTGTCACGAACATGTAAAATTGATTTCCTGTGCTTTTCCTGTCTACGCTGTAAAACAACTTTTACAAGCAGCCATCCCTACTACGTGAAAGCAGGGTTGCCATAATTTAAATTTCGGGGTGGGGTTGTCAGATTTGGTGATTTATCGCCAATTTGCTATTTTTAGCAACTTTTCCGAATGTACAAGAGCTTTTCGAGATATCGAATATTCTTGGAGATACGAACACTTTCTAGAAAGTTCTATGGAGGGTACATACAAGGAGCCATCGTTCAGTTTGAGAGTAGTTGACGTGATACGAGTTAAAATCATTTGCGGAATACATCAGAATTTTGACAATAATATCACTTACGGTATTAGTTTGTTGAACATTTAAGTGCTGTTTTATTGTAACTAACTGTTGGTTAGTGTTTTTGTAAAAAATTTATCGAGCTACTCGCTATATATTGTTCCTGTTTGCGCTTATTAGTGCTTTTAAATAAAAGTGTTAGTTATTCAGAAATTTGAACTCATTCTTGTATTCTGAGAGTACACCCACGATTCCAGAAGATACATTGTTAGAGTATAAATACCGAAAATAATTATTAAGCATGCTATTTAATTTGCCAACTTTTACATCTATTTACGTCTTTAAACTTTTGTACATATTTACATCTCTATTTGAAAACATTTTGAATGAGCGCTTGGATGATTTGACCGTGTACTTTTCTCTACTAATCACATCAATCATTCATCAGTTATTTTATTATGTCTGTTTTTAACACTTTACAACAAAGTTGAAAAGTGTTTATGACTTTGTTCATTCTGTCTGTCTGTCTGTCTGTCCGTTAACACGATAACTGCCGTAAAAATGACTTTATCAAAATGAAATTTTAGTATGTTTTTCAGACGGTCTGTGGGACCTATGGGAATATAAATAAATAATATCACCCAATTAGTTTTTTATTGAACTCGGGTTGAAAAAATGAAATACATTGAACCCTACGGGACCTGATTTTTCAAACATTTTTTAAGCAAATTTAAAATTCACAAATTGCTTCGAAATTTTTGGGAAATATTCACATTATCCCATAAAATGTATAAAAAAATTTTCAGTAAAATATGTTAAGTAGTTTTTAATTAAAAATTATTTAATATAGTGAAAAAAAAAATTCAATTAAATTGTGACTTTTGGAATATCCTCCAGAAAGAAAAGACAGATATAATATATAATAAATATCTTTCCAAGAGTTTAATCGTTTTGTATATGAGAGAGGATTCACATTTTAAAATAAATTTGGTAGATAACAATTTTTCAATTTTTTTTTTAATTTTATATAACTCTTCATGATATATTTATTTGATGGCATTTTTAATGCACTTTCCTGCGTCCTAGAGAGTTAAAATTTGGTACACAGCTTAAATTTTTAGAACATTTTATTCTACAAAAATTTGGTGGATCTTTAAATATAGATCATACATTTTTTTCGAAATGGCCTGCAAATAATCCCCGTTCACTTTTATAATCATTGTTGCAATATTGTTAAAATTCTGATGTGGGCAGCACATGTCTTTCCCTGAAGACTCATATTCACGTTCTCTTTATTTGTTCAATAATAATTTGAGTTTATCTCCACAAAATAACAGCCATAAGTATTTTAAATGACATTGAATTTGCACGTTAAACTTAAATTTGGTTCGCATTTGATATCTGGACTTATTGTCAAAAGTGGCGTAGCGAAAACGCGAAAAAACTAGAATATCTCAAGAACGGCTAGTCCTAGGGTAATGGGGTTAGTCTTATTCTTTTTGTTGTCAAAAATCGCGTATAAAATAGGAATTTAATTGATATAATTGAGCACACGTAGTCTTTTATTTTTATATTTAACAATTTTTGCGGGCCATTTCGCAAAATTAGCCCGTTCCTTTTTCCCGAATCGTACTAGAATAACCTACAAATGATTTATATACCAATTTTGCTGAATTTGGTATATAACTAACTTGTAGGTTATTGAAATATTATACACCAAATTTTGTTAAATTTGTTCCATTAGTTTTTAGCTAGAGTGGATAAAGGCAATTTCTACCGACTATTTCGCAAAGAAGGCAGATTCTTTTATTGAGAATCGTACTATAATCTAATGAACATCAGGATTTCCCACAAAAAACATACCTACCAAATTTTATGAAATTCGGTCCATTAGTTTTTCAATTGGATTGGATGTAATATCCTCACAGACACAGAGAAACATACACAGATACACCCTTACACGCACAGACGTCTTCCTAAAAATAGTTTTTTCGTGTTCTAGAAGTCCCAAAACGTGTAGATCCTTCGAAAATTCGAGTTCCGATCTTCGGCACGATTCCAATACTTTGAATACACACGCACACACACGCACACACACACACACACACATATATTATCTGTGTATCTGTATATTATCTGTGTATCTAAATTAAGTGCCTATGAAATTACAATAGTTGTGATTTTAAATGATCCCTAAACTTTTATTATTTCTTCAACGAAGCCTAATTTTAACATATGCAGAATGCAAATATCTCAAGCGATTGTAAAGTGAGTTACATAAGAATTGCTGAATTTTTTTCACACAAAATTATTTAGCTCTGGAGTCTGAAATACAAGTTATATGAATGAAATATTCATTGATTTTGCATAGAGAATCAGATTATTTATATTTCGATACATTTTAAATATTTAAGTAAAATAAATTACTGTAGTATTGTGATAATGTAAAAGATATCACCACTGAATATATCGCATTTTAGAAATTTTTAAATGAAATTGCATTTCAGTTGGAAAGTGTGTCCTAATCAATGCTTATTCATGATTGATCTTTCTTGTTTTTTTCTAAATTGTTTCTGTATTACTTTAATTAACAATTTCCTCAAAAACGTTGAAATAGTTTATTTAAACGCCTGTTTAAAAGTGAATTAGTTTTTCTTTAACACTTTACAACATAGTTGAAAATTGTTTATGACTTTGTTCATTCTGTCTGCCTTTATGTCTGTCTGTCCGTTAGCACGATAACTGCCGTAAAAATGACTTTATCAAAATGAAATTTTAGTATGTTTTTCAGACTGTCTGTGGGACCTATGGGAATATATATGAATAATAGCACCCAATTAGTTTTGGATTAAACCCGGGTTGAAAATATGAAATACATTGAACCCTATGGGAGTTAATTTTTCAAACATTTTTTAATCGAATTTGAAATTCACAAATTGCTTCGAAAATTTTAGAAAATATTCAAATTATCCCGTAAAATATATAAAAAAAATTTCAGTAAAATATGTTAGGTAGTTTTTTAAATAAAAATTATTTAATATAGGGAGAAAAACAAATTCAATTAAATTCTGACTCTTGCCATATCCTCCAGAAAAAAAGAGGTATATTATATAATAAATATCTTTTCAATAGTTTAATTATTCTATATATAAGAGAGGTTTTGCGTCTTAAAATAAATATGGTAGATACCAATTTTTCAAATTTTTAAATAAAATAAATTATTATAGTATTGGGATGAATGAAACGATTGGGAAAATGTTTATGAATGAAATGCTGCTTTTATATAGAGACGATTTTTATTTCGATGACGTCATATGAGTAAAGTTCATTTGTTTTCGACGTAGTTTTCTAATATAATAAATTATTGTAGTATTATGATAATTTTAAAAATTTTAGAATCTAGAATTTAAACCCATTATTTTCTTCTACTATCCTTTTTTTTTTTTGTATTTCAAAATCTATTATATTCGTTTTATATTTTTCATCAATTTACATGTGTGGATGATTACTGGAAAATTTCTCCTAACAATGCCGAAACCTTCATGCAGTTTTTGCTAAACTGAAGAGATGAACACCGAACAATCATAAACGTGAAAAAAAGCATCCAATAAATGAGAATATTAATTTATAGCAACGAATAAGATACACAAGAGCCTGGAACGGAGGAAAGGGGGTTGGGAAAAAAACGAATGCTTCCACTTCACTAACACCTTCCTAAACACACTCGAACGTTCTTACTTAAAAGATTTAATTACTTTAAAACAAATTAAGGCAACAAAAATTATAGCTCCTTGAAAACCCAGAGAAAGTTTTCTTGACAGGGATTTGATTACCAATTAACAAATTAAAGAATTATGACTCGGACACAAAAAGTTAATAGAAAATCAATGCCAGTAATTATTTAATAAGCTACAGAGCGTAAAAAGAAGTCCGCATATTTTGCCGGGCATCTGCCCATGACACATGCTTTGGAAGACGCTTCTTCCCTTAAATCTGACATTTTACTAATTAGTCCCCCCCCCCTCGTTTTCGGAAGATTTTTTTCTTTTGTTTTCGTATCGTTTTAATTAAAGAAAACAAGAGAGAGAAGGAATTCAAGTGCTTATTCGCCGCAGGCATTTGTTCTCAAAACTCGTGCTGCACTTGTAATAGACCTGGAACAGAACAAACCGAATTCGAAAAGCTGGCTCCGGAAGAGCATCTTCTATTTTTTGCAGATCTTAAACGTGTAGGCATTAGTTCGTTATCCGCATTAAACAGCGAACTTTTTTGGAAGCCTTTCATTCCTGGAGAAGATTTTCTTTCCATCGAAATTATTACAGCCCTTCACAAGTGCTGCTTTTGACGCTTTCGGATTTCTTTAGCCCCGGAATTTTTTTTTCGACCTGTATATTTAATTAAATAACGCCTTTTATACAATTAATGACTTTGAGAAAATATCCCGGTAGATACTTAAAAGCGAAGTTGGGCACACAATCAGAAAAAAAGCGTTTTTATACAACTTAATCCGCCGTGAAAAGAAAGTGTTTATTCATATAAAAATGGCGCGATTTCGAAGCTCGTCGCCATTTTTTTTTATTAGAGAGTATTTTGTTGAAAGTTTTATTTGATACTTCAACGCTGTTAGTTTTTTACACCGATAAATCTTGGGCCCGATTGTTTAAAAATTAGCTTAGCTTTATAAAACTGCAAATATGTTTTAGTAAAAAGAAGCAAGTTATAATCTTCATTATTTAATTCTTCTTGTGAGAACGACAAAGCACCTTCAGCCTCTCTCGTTCACATTACTTCTATTCCGCTTAAATCCACCTCTTGGCCGTATTGTATCATTTATAATCCGTACTTCAAAATGGGAAAGGGTGCGGAAGGGAGAAATTTTAAAGTATTTAATCTCTGAAGAATTTTTATGCTTGTACTCTCTTGTTTAGTTAATTTTTTAATGCCTTCTCAGATTTTGCAAAAATACGCTGAGGCTGATAAGTTGAAGACGTAAAATAAATATTTGTTGAAAGGGCTTATCTCTTTGATAAACATAATATTTGTTTTTCACGTTTTTTAATTACTCTTACGTAAATTTTCTGATATTTTTATTAAAATATAAACACGTGTTAAGGGTTACAAAAAGAGTACTCGTTAAAAAATATCCAACGCGACTTGCAGATGACTTTCCTTACAGACTAGAAGAGTTTATTTTGCCACTTAATATCATTGAATGAAATTCGGTGGTGGCTTCAATCCGGTGGAGCCGAAATGGTTTTGAATAATAACGCTTTGCAAAATAAAACTTCATAACTAGCTGAAATATTTAAATTAGAAATAACTTTTTGAAATAGTTTAAGATATTAAAATATCGAAATTACTATCACTATATTTCGAAAACTATGAATCCGATATGAAAACCATTTATATATCGTTGTAAGGGATATATTCCAAAGGGGTTACTAATTACTTCTATTTACAGCTATCTCCTTTAATTTTCGAGATATAAGCATTACATTCTTTAAAGAGGGAAAATTTTCTATCTACTCCAACTTGACAAGAGGATTGCTTGAAAACTATAGGAGTTTTATAAAAACAACTTATTGGTCTAAAACTATATTTTGTACTGAGCATATATTTATCTTACTGTTTATATATACTTACTGTTTGTATATACTTTTATAGTTTAGAAGATATTTAGAATAATTGTAGTCAAACTGAGGCAGAAACTTACTCGAACAAAAGCGTTTTGCTTTATTCGAAAAAAAAATGTTCGAAATATTTAAATATTGAAATTATTTCTGTATATTTACAAATGGTCTCCTATTTTCGATAAAACAGGTGATACAAAATGTATAAAATATAGTCGTAACATATAGATAACTTTATTTTTAATTTATGACGATTAATTACCTAGTACGCAAAATGTCACGCAAATCGTATAAAATACATTTTTTTGCAAACAACACATGCGATGATTTAGCAGGACTCACTCATATTAAAAGCAATACCACTTCAAATCTTTAACTGTTTTCATGAATTACTTAATACACTTTATTTGGTGCAAATCGGATAATAATTCATAAGCAACCGAATTGAAAAATACTCTGGTTTTGACCATGCACATTACACGCAGGATAAAAATTTGATATGATTTTCATATGCATGGGATATTCATGGCGATAAAAAGAAGGAGATAAAACTGCTATGGATGAAATGCTTGAAAATGCCATAATGTTTTGAGAATTATATCTAGGTTTTGCTAGTGTTAGTAAAGTAGCCTCTATTGTTAGTTGACACAACAGAAAGGCGTAGTAATTAGTATATATATATATATATATATATATATATATATATATATATATATATATATATATATATATATATATATATATATGTATATATATATATATATATATATGTGTGTATATATATATATATAAATATATATATATATATATATATATGTATATATATATATATATATATATATATGTATATATATATATATATATATATAATATATATATATATATATATATGTGTGTATATATATATATATAAATATATATATATATATATATGTATATATATATATATATATATATATATATGTATATATATATATATATATATATATATAAATATATATATATATATATATATATATTTACCAAAAGGAATACCTAAAAACTGAAAAGCAAAGAAGAATGCGAAAGACGAAAAGTATCACAAGTGGCCGGGGGGAGTTGTGACCCCCACTCTCCGGTTGAGCAAATGCTTTATGCCATGGCGACACTCCCGGAAGCCGATACTTGTACATGGAATGGCTTTAATACCATCAATACCGAACAGCAAAAACCCACAGCAAAAATACAAATATTCAAATTGAAAGATACACGAAAAACCAGTTCAATTTCTCTATGCTTTAACAAAAGAAACTACCCTAAAACCCGTCTCTACAAAATTCAAAAACTAATCTTACCAAAAATGTCCGATGTACAAAACTCCAACCAAAAGTCAACCTCACCAATATCCGAACCCAATTCACGTGAGACAACGCTATTTATACAAAGTTTTAACAGTTTAAATATCTGCCCTTACATTCAGTTACAGTTAGCCCATTGAAATCTGAAAGTATTTTAATTACAAAACCCATGGGGTAACCATGTTTTACAGCTTCATCCATAAACACTGTATCGTATAGTATTTGATCACTTTCCCTACTATTCAAACGTTTATATCTATTCAATTGGTTAATGATAATATTACGAAAAACATTTTTATGTAAATTACTTGACCAAGGTGTTATGAAATTTATTTTAAGTGGAAAATTTTTTCTCTTATCAAAAATTCTGAAATATGTTTTATCATTGTCTTTAATTATACCCAAGTCTAAATAATTTAAACTTTCATCCGAATTGCAAGGAGTTTCTATAAGTTTTAAAGTTTGTGGATAAAAACTAAAATCCATTTTAAAATCTGCAGCATTACAACACAAAATCACGTTATATATATATATACATATATATATATATACATATATATATATACATACATATATATATATATATATATATATATATATATATTTAGACTTGGCTTATAGTTACTCATTTGTAACAGATATGCTAGAGATGGGTTTTTTTGTACATACAGTAGTTTATACATAATTTTCGATTAAAATCCTTCAATTTTTATTTATATATATATATATATATATATATATATATATATGTATGTATATATATATATGTATATATATATATATATGTATATATATATATATATATATATAAATATAAATATATATATATATATATATTTATATTGGATTATTTTTTAATCAAGGGTTCCCTAATTATAGTATAGTTAACTAGGAGTTCCCTAATTATAGTATAGTTAACTATAGTTAATTAGGAGTATAATTAACCAGTATTTTTTCATAGTTGTAGGATAGAGTACAGAATATGGAAATAAAAATAAGGTAAAAGGTAAAATAATTTTGAATACGTTGGAATATTCTTTATTGCTTCATTTCTAATTTACACTGCACTAATAATTTATTTTTACAAAATTCACAGTTTAAATAAATAATTTAGGTCTTTCGTCATAAAAATGCAATACTATTTATCTTATCCCAGCGCCACCTGAATTATTGTCTCAAACGATATTGGCGTTTTCTTAATATGAAGTTTTAACTCCTTACTTTTATCTCCACGGGGATATTCAATCTTTAAATCAAATTTGCTCTAATTGGGTTGAGTAGTTTAGATGATAGATAGCAATATACTTCAAAAGTGTCATGCGTATAAGCTCCCGATATGGTGGCCAATATTTTATTTTAAATCAGAACGTTATTTTACGTTCATACAGTTTACATGTGGGTTTAGTATTTATCTTTGCTCCACATTTGGTTACAATCGGATTAGTGCTTTAGGAGATATAGCAATAGTACAAACAGGACATGCGCATATTGCCGACGACATGACCACATTAGCTATAGTACCAACAAATTTTTTACTTTTGATGTGAATAACATCTATGGTCTAGGAATCTATAGCTAGAATCAGAGTTTAGTAAACAATACACTTTAGACGCTTATATCGTCAAATATAATAGATAAAAATATAAACACGTTTCACATATTCTATTAGAAATAAGACATCATTTATGGATATATATAAAAAAAATTCACCATTTTATTATTTTAAACATCTTTTTTATTTCAAAAAACTAAAAACTTTTAGTTTGAGTTTACAGTTTGTTCATTTGTACAGTTTGTAATTTATTTTTACTGTTTGTTATTGTTACATTTTGTCAATATTTATTTTTACAGTTTGTTTTTTTACTTTTTAAGTTGTTACGGCTTTTGAAGAATCATCTTGTCAGTTTAAAGAAAATTGAAATTTTTCTTTTTTTAAGGTTCGTGATATTTATATCTCAAAAATTAAAAAACATCGCTATGAACAGTACACAGTAAATAGTAACTTTTAGTACTTTAAAATCCATTCAAAGATATATAATTGGATCGAGCTCTTAGTTTTCAAACTATGCAGGTTATAAAATTACGATGTTTTAATATTTTGATCTGTTTAAGTTTTCCAACGAGAAGGAAAGCTATAGCATTAACCTTTTGCTTACGGGTGGGACAGCGTCAATCCTAAATGAAGAACCTCCCAAAAGGACAGGTATTTGACATACCTTATCCCAGACATTTCGATCCCCCTTTGCAGACAGTGACGTCCATGGACGCCAATCTCTGCAGATGCAGTATCTCCAATATCACTAGTTAAAAATAAACATCACGATTTAAGAATATGATATAGTACCGTAAGCACAACCTACCACTATGAAGAATTCACGTAGAATGATCAAATTGCAGTTTGAAAGCCAACCACACCCATCTCTAAAGAAAAAATAGTTTTTAGAATATCCCTACGTCAAGGTTGTGATAAGGCCATCCTCTTAAACACATCCACCTTTAAAGAAAAGAAATAGTTCTTGTAATATCCCTCCGCCAAGGTCATATCGCGGTTACCGGTAAACTGGGTACAATTTATCATAATTACACACACTAATCCCATTGACATACGTAGTCCGCTCATAATCATAATCAATAGTATCTTTTTAAATAATTGTAATCAATACATTAAATAGTTCTTCGTTTCTTAATCAATACATTATGAGGATCTTCGTTTGGGATTGAAGCTGGCCTACCTGTAAGCAAAAGGTTAAGGTTCGTAATACTTATATCTCAAAAACTATTGTTATGAACAGTAAATAGTAACTCTTAATACTTTAAAATCCATTCAAGGTTATATAATTGGATCGAGCTCTTAGTTTTCGAACTGTACAGGTTTTAAAATTTCGATATTTTAATATTTTGACCTGTTTAAGTTTTTTAAATTAGCTAAATATTTATCGTTCGAAGATTTTCTGCACCTGCGCAGAGGACGCATCTGTCATTATCTGCAACTGTTAAAAAGTACCTGCTAAAAACGTTATCCCTAAAAAGTGTCATTTATAAAAATTAACCACTAGATGGGGGCACACACATGGTTTAAATATGAATTATAGAAGGAAAATGAAGTAAGAAGTTAAAGTTTAAATAAATTTTACGAATATCTTTAGAAATATGAATTACAATTCGAAATATGTCAATACGCCGCTGTTAAAAGTTGCGTTCAAAGTCTGTAGAGTTATCTTAGAGCTTAATTCAGAGATTGTAGAATAGTCAAATAATTATATTTGATTAAAATGTTTTATTTAATAGGCTGCTGAAACCACGAGTTTCAAAATTATTTTGGAGTCCAGGTGCAGTCCGCGGATCATGATGCAGTTGGACGACCCTACAGCAGTGCAGACATATAATATATGCAGTATATATGCTACTGATAAAGCCCGAAATTAGGATAAAACTAGGCTTACCCGGGTAATGCGAGCTTTATCCAGTCGCTCTGGTTAAAGCCCAAAATAAAATTGAAAGTGTATCAATTTCGGCCTTTATAAAAAGGGGTAAACCGCCATTTGCCCACACGGTATTGGGTAAAGCTGAATTTTGTTTCACTCAAAAGATTCTGAACATGCTCTATGCGTTTCTATGATTCTGAGCACGCGTCACATACGGTAACCTAATCGCTCTTCTTGCAGCAGATTAATTATTAATAGCTAGCCGCCTTCGGCGACCAGCCTGTTCGCTATCCTTGAAAATTCTGACCGTGGCAAACTTGCAGGCGCCATAACCCCGTGGAGTTAACAAAATTTGTTTTAGTTTAATGACATTAAAACCACAATTTAATCATTTAAAATTTTTAATGACCATATGCTAAGTTCTTAATTCCATCATTTAAAATATAACGTAATTTTCTAATAAATATAATAATTTCATATAAATATAATAATTTCACTCTCTATACTGTTACCACCACTCGATGTATACAATACATCACCGCAATTCAATCCACCATAATTCAATCATTTAAATTTTATAATGACCATATGCTAAAATATAGCGCAATTTTCTAACCCGATGCACAATCTCCTTAACTTTCTTTTTATTTATTTTTTTCTCCATGGAAACACTGTGCGTCTGCGCGCGCAGTGCGTTGTAGGTGAATAACTTCAATAGCGGTTCGCCGAGAAATTGAAATTCGAAAATTCTTAAAATCCAGATCCTGCAGCTACTTTTTATTATTTCTTGATCAGATTAGGCTTGTAAGAAAGTCTGATGTTTGAGCTTCCTAAAAAAAATTATTAGTCGAAATTGTCGGTATCTTTTCCGATGCGAGGATTTAAAAACGAAAGTTCGTTTATTTGAGCTAAAATTTACTTTTGTTTTAAAATCTTTAAAAAATATTAAAATGTGTTCCTGAGATTTGAAATTGATATATTTTTACTCGCAATTGTCTGCTCTTTCCGGTCGTGTGATTTGTTTTCTTCTACGACGTCTAGGTGGTGGAGAAAAAAGGGAAAACAGGGGAAAAAACGGTCGAAATCGCATAAAGCATTAAATAACAAAAAATAATTCGAATTTTAAAAACCGGTTTTCACGTGTCACCCGATTGCTAAATTTCGTAGCTTTGCGACGCGCGGTCGCTGAGCCTATAGTGTATAAGACACACAGACAGACAGACATTGCCTTTTATTATTTAAGAAGATAGCGGCTGAGAAAGAATCATGTGTGTCATTTAAAAATCGTTTCAATAAATATTTTATGAAGGTCATTGCTTCAAAGGACTCATATAGACTCCATATAAATGACGAGAACCACTACAAACATGTTAATTTTGTATTTTATTGTTTTATTAATATTGTATAAAATTTATTGCTTTTACAATTTTGCACTATTAACAAATAAAAGTTAATATTCTTTGTTTCTATGAAATTAATTTTACCCAGACTAAATTATATAGAATTATCCGGGTAAAATTGAAAATTCAATTTAAAACTAAATGCGGTACCAACAGCTAACTACTGGTTATACAAAAATAGTTTATTAAAAAACACAGGTGCATTTTCGGTTCTTACTAGCTATATGGGCAGGTCACAGATCATGCCAAATACCAAAATTGCTGAAATCAGAGAGATCTAACCTAAAGAAATATATAACCAGGGCTTCCCGCTCTCTACAGAGTCAGATCCCTGGTAACTATAGATACCAAGATGTGTGCTTTCGTGCAAAAATATCTCCCAAGGACTCTTCCATACAGAAAGCGCGAAATAATTGAAAAAATCCATTAAAAAATTGAGACAACCACTTTTAACATTTGGTCTCCCTCTTTTTCGGGAACCAATTGGTCTAGCCAAGAAGATCTTTTTTGTAGCTCGACTGTCATCCAATCTCATTAAATGTCCTGCCCATTTAATACTCTGTATTGCTATAAATTTAATAATATCACGTTCTTTAAATAATTTGTAAACCTCCAAGTTAGTTCTTCTTCTCCAATAATTATCACACTTTATTCCTCCAAATATGCTTCTCAAGATCTCTCTTCTTTCAAATATAGCGAGAGTTTCTTTGTCCTTCTCGGTCATTGTCTATGTCTCAGCAGCCCCACAAAAAGTCAAGTATCCTAATATTTTCCGAAAAGTCAGTTGATGGCCATTATTGAAAATATCTGATGTGGACAACACATGACTTTCCTTATATAATGCAATGAATTTACTACTTTTACAGTAAAAAAAAATAGGTTATTCTTATAGTAGATACTTATATTATTTTCAAGATATTGAACTTTCTTCAATGAGTCGTCATTTTCATTGATTTAGCTTCATTTTTATCCATTTGGCGAGATTTTTGTTAATTTGGCAACAATTAAAAATGTCGCCAAGTTGGCGACATTCCGCCAAATTCGTCGCCCAAATATCGCCAAGTGTTATGGACGGAGAAATAAGTTATTCTTATAGCTGATAAATGACTATTGGCGTTCAAATACAAAAGTATTACTAAAAGTATATTTTTTCAAGAATGGAACGAGCTAGTTCCACGAGAATGATGTCACCCAATTTATCGCATGGTATTACATATGAAAAGTGAACATGTTTCTCAATAGGAAATATATATTTTTTTATTTTATATGACTTTTTGATAATTTTTTTTAAGAAATGTGCACTATCTCGAGAACGGTTCATGTATATTTTTTATAATATATATTTTTTACTTTATATGACTTTTTGATAATTTTTTTAAAAAATGTGCACTATCTCGAGAACGGTTCATGTTAGCGTTCTAAAATTTATGTTAATCGTTTTCTAATGAAAAATTACATAAGAGATGTCTATTTGCGTAACTTTATTAGTGGTTTTGGTTCTTTGACGATTTTTTCAAAATTTCACTCGAAAATTTAGGGGGGTTCTGTACATTCGATTGCGTATAAAAGCAATAGGCTTCCAGTGTTTACCGATTGTAATTTTTGTAAAATTTTGTTCGAATCGGTCCATTCGTTCGTCAGTTATCGTCTCCACAGACTCACTGACACACACACACACACACACACACACATCACTTCAAAAATGTTTGATTCGTGATCAGGGATGCTTGAAACGTGCTCTCCCGTCGAAAACTCGAATTCAAATTTTCGACCCCGTCACAATACTTTCCTTATACATTATGTATATAAGGAAAGTAATACAATTACTTGCGGACATTGTCACGAACCCAACAAGTAGTATCCTAGTTCATATTTAAAAAAAGTGTAGGGAAAGTCGATTCACTGTCACTATCAACTGATCTACTGCAGGACACAATCTACCGCAGGACAGGTATCCTACACAAACTGCCCAATACCACATTTTTGCGCGCAGTCTAGAGAAGGTGGTTTGATGGTCTCTATTGAGTATGCTACTCTGTTCATTTACTGTACATTCCATTTGTAGGATCCTGGCTTATATAATTTTTTAAAAAGTGTATAGAAAGTCAATTTAGGCCACCATCAACTTAAACAACTCGAGGGCTTTGCCATTTAATTCACAAACTGTTCATTAACTATTTTTCAAATACTGTAAGAAAGTCAATTGATATCCACCACTGATTTACGAAAATCGGACATAATACTTAGTATACCTCATAGAAATTCATTCCTAAATAAAATATTGTATCCCTCATATCCGTTCCTAAAATCTTACGATGGCGGTTAAATATAAGAGTCTCTGTTTACCATGGGAATAAATAACGTAAAACGTAGAGAAAACCATTTTGACCAATCCCAGAGCTAGAATCTTGACGATATAGCTCACATGATTTTGAATTTTTAGTATGAATAATTTTTCCTACAAAATTGAAACTTATAGTAAATAGAAAGCATTCCTTCGCCGAAACCTTTTTTGTACTGATTTTCATAACAGTCATGCAAATAATTATATATCTTTTAATTTTGACTGGAGGGACAAGACTGTATACAGTAGCAAAATATTACCTCCTATCTGCCATCGATGAAGTTGCAAACGATTTCCATCCATTCGATCAGCGCTTGCACATTTAATATTCATACACACAGCCTATGACTGCAACATTACTACTTATACCATTCCCTATTAAGAAATACATACTACCATACCATCCCCAAACATAACGTAATTAATTTATGCTCTTCCTGACCCCCTAGCAAAACGTAGCTGTGTCATAAACAGTGAAACTCATTATGTTTTGAATAAATGGTATTACAATAATAATTTTCTCAAAGCGACAGGGTATACCAAAGAAATTAAATATATTCGATAGTGTAAATTTTCTATGTTATCGGATTTTTGACAATGTGCCAACATTTTCTTCGATTTGGCGATGTTTCGTCAATTTTATGGCATTTTCGAAAACACGTCAAGTTTGTCACCAAGGTTTCTAAATTTGATTCCACGTAGGACATGCAAACGGTCAGAGCCAATTGAACAGCCGATTGAAACACAATTACTGTAATACCCGTTTATTAGTTATTTTGAATTCCAAACCATTCGTAAAATTTAAAATCAATATTCAACTTATATTTTGATTTTAAATTTTATCAGTTTGGCCTCATTTTTGTCAATTAAGTGTCGCGTTTATCAATTAGGCGACATTTTTATCAATATGACAACATTTTTGTCAATTTAGCAACATTTAAAAATGCCCGCCAAACTCATCGCCAAGGTCTCACAGATTTCGCCAATCGGCCTGAAACAGGTCGGCCTGGATCATTATAATATTAAGTTTTGTACAGCTAACAGTCTTTCAGAGAAAAGGGATTTTATTAAATAATCACCACGACTTTTATTAGAGCAAATCAGCTGATGCAAAAGACATGAATTGAAAGTCACGCGCGTTTTAATAATGTAAATGTTTATCCTATATACCAAATTTCTTTTTAAGCAGCGTTGGTTAAACCTAGTAGGTTTACTCAAGTAGTGTTGTGTATATTTATTGCGAATAAACGACCTAGGTTTACACAAGAAATGTTGGCCTTTCTGGTAGGTCGGACGGTCTGGGTCTCAACAACAACAAGAAATGTTGGATAAACCTAGGAATACGCAGTGCTTTGGGATAAGGCAGACTTTACCCAAGTAAACCTAGATTTATGGAATTTCTGGATACCGAATTTACATTTAACATAGGTACCGAATTTTCACGTAACATATATAATATTTAAATATGTTATTCAAAATAGCGAAGTAACGCTGTAAATTAACATTAGTGAAATTTTAAGTACCCCCCCCCCTCTTAATGATTTTAATGCCGCCCGACACCAAAATGTTTCCTCATAGACAGCCAATGTTGTCTGAAGTGATTGACATGCAACAATAATTTGTTCTACTCTTTTCAATTCACTGCAGCCTTATTTCGGTGCAGCTTTCTGGAGTTAACCTGATGTGTTAAGTCAAAAGTCATAATTTAAGTAAAATCATTTATAATATAGAATATACTTTTAAAATATTATCGATACATATGGACAGCTGCAAAAAATATTTCACTTCACATTTTTCGCAATCTCATACTCTGTGGGAAAATAGAATATATTATCAGTTTTGGGTTTTACTAAGGACTACTATTTAAAAAGAATTCTTATGATCTTTCGGGCTATAAAGTAAAATGAAATTTATACTTCAAATGGCGGGATTTTATGCCAATATAAAATCCTAACAGAAAAGTTGCTTAATTTCCGTATTTTACCTTGATCATTTTTGCACCTTCTAAAATTGTAATTGGATTAAAACAGTCTCCTTTAAAATTTACCCCCCTCTAATAATTAACACTCAATGCCCTAAGAACCCTAATTAACACTGAATGTCCTAAGAACACTAATTAACAATCAATGCCCTAAGAACACTAATTAACACTCAATGCCCTAAGAAAACACCGAATGCTAAAGATGGGAATGAACAAATGTGACTGTAGCCTTGTAAATAATTTATACATGTTCCATCTATTCACTGTTAAATTTTTCAGATATTTTCTAAATAATGCTTATTTCTGCTTTCTCATACTTAGTATTGAGAAAGTATTTTTTTTTTCACGAAATTTTGCGATTCTGAAGATTTTTAAGATTTTGATGCCAATATATGTTTTAATACCTTCTGAATACGTGTTGACTATTACTGAAGTGATGTCCGTCGGTTTGTCTGCCTGATGTCTGTGATCGATTTCTTGTGTAAGCGATAGCAGCCACAAATATTAATGGATGTTCACGAAATTTTATATCCGGCTTTGTTATAAAAAATCTACAGCTAGATTTTTTTAAATTCCAGCAAAAACTTCGAAATTTATTCGAAATTTTATATTTTCTTAGGACAAATTTTAACATAACCATGCATAAAAATGTTTATTTATAACTCAATCATCACAAGACTTAATAGTTTCAATATTTGTTGTGAAAAATAGCCTCGATACATTTTTTTGGTGACACATTAAAAGTCCCTCTTGGTGGTTAAGTTACCACCGGGGAGGAGACTACATTTTCAAGTATAGTATCAATCGAAACATAATAATATAAATGAACATAGTTAGGAATAATAATATAAATGAACATAGTCAGTGTTTTCAATTTGTTTAACACTAGAACGACGGATATGCCGTCCCGGTGGTGAAGTGGATAGCGTCTTCGACTACTGTCATGAGGGGCTCGGGTTCGAATCCCGAATATGGCATGGATGTTTCTTGAGGATATAGTCAGACTTCCACTTTCTGGGTCCTCGTCGAAGTGGAGCTGCACCCTCTCCGACCTTCGTCAGTGATGCTTTCTTGGAATAAACTTTGATCTCTAGTCTTGTGTGTCGTCCTTCCTTCCTGCGTCACTGGTCCTGTTTCGGTTCCTCCGAACAGGAGGTCATGAGTAACAACAACAACAACAACGACGGATATTTTGAACTACCTAGAACGACGGGCAGTTTATTGTTTTCAATAACTTTAAGAAACTAAGAAAAGTCATAAAATTTCAATGGACTGGGATTTCGTTTTGGAGGAATCGTTTCTCAAAGTAGTTATGCGGTCAAAATGACCGCTTCCATCCTTCTAGTGTTAATTTCTTACAGGATGCAGCCCTTAAAGGAGGCGGGCCTTATAGGAGGCGGGCCTTATAGGAGGCGGACCTAACTCTTGCTTGATGATCTCCTATGGAAAACATAATTTTGCAACCGCTGAAAGTAGTACAGTGCCACCGGCCGCAGCACCTCCTCCACATATCGTCGTGCCATCATTGCCCCTCTAATACGAACCAGAGGTGACCAGCTATCGAAGCCGATGGCACCCCAAACCATGATGCACCGTTATCGAGTAGTATGGCATTCAACAGTCGCAGCAGGATTGGATCTGTTTCCACTTCGCCTCCAGACTCTCACACGGCGACTGTCAGTCGACAAACAAAACCGAGACTCTTCGCTGATAATACTATCTTATTCAGTCGTCCAAGAGGTTTGGGTCGGATACCATTGCAATCTCTCACATCAGTGTCTTGTTGTCAGTGGCAATCTTCGTAAAGGACGGTTTGAGTGCAAGCCGCTTTCGGCTAATCAGGAACTTGTTCTCGCTGATATTGGAACATCCAATGCACCCTGCAAATTCTGCAGAATGTCGACAGTCGTCGTTAGTGTGGCCATCACAGCATGCCTTCGAACGCGTCGACGTACTGACGTACGTCTGAATGAGCCTATACCACTGGTACGATTCACATGCCTTCTTCAATCCACATTCTCCAAACCCTTTGCACAGTGGACGCATCTACGCGTGTTTCAGCGGCGATACGCCGGTACGACCACCCAGCCGTACATAGGTCTAAAATTAATTCCCTCGCAGGTTAGTCCAAATGCTGAAACGGACTTCGGTGTCTCGGGCCTTGTACTTCAAATCATTTGCATACATCAGCCAGCAGCGGTTGTCTCCCAATTTGCATAATTATACAACCAAAGCTCCTTGGTGTTACATTTTCTATGTCGAGTAGCGTGTGTGTATATGTATGTGTTACATATTGTTACAAAAACAGTCATTCTAAGTATACATTTTTATTTAAAAGCAATTGTCATTATTTAAAGGGAGTTAACATATGCTGTTCTTTGAGTATTGCTTTTTACTTTCTCTGTAATGCATGGTAACGTATAGGGAAAGTATTAGAATCGTGCCGAAAATCGCAACTCTAGTTTTCGGCGAATCTACACGATTTGAGACCTCTAGAACATGAAAAAACTATTTTTAGCTTGACGTCTGTGTGTATGTGTCTGTCTGTCTGTCTGTGTGTGTCTGTCTGTCTGTGTGTCTGCCTGTATAATGTATGTATCCACTCTAAATCCAAAACTAATTGACCGAATTTCATAAAATTCCATAGATAAGTCACTTGTGTGTGACTATGATTCTGATTAGATTTGGTACGATAGATAAAAAACCCTCATTTTTTGAGAAATGGCCCGCAAAAATTTCATGTATCCACGCTAGCTAAATGACTAATTAACCAAATTTCACAAAATTTGGTAGATGTGTCACTCGAAGGATACTCTAGAACCGATTTCATTTTGGTACGAATTAGAAAAGAAGAACCAGCCTTTTTTTACGAAATGGCCTGCAAAAAGCCAAAATTTAAAATAAAAGAATATGTATGCTGAAATTCATATTTTATACGTAATGTTTGACGAGGAAAATAGTAAAACCAATCACATTGCTTTAGGTCTAACTGTTCTCGAGTTATTTGAGTTTTTTCGCCTTTTTTACGTCATCTTTGAAAAAATGTCCAATTACCAAATAAAAAAATCTGATGTGGGCAACACATGACTTTCCTTATATAATGTAATGAATTTACTACTTTTACAGTAAAAAAAATAGGTTTTTCTTATAGTAGATACTAATATTATTTCCAAGATATTGAATTTTCGACAATTAGTCGCCATTTTCATTGATTTAGCGTCATTTTTATCCATTTGGCGAGATTTTCGTTAATTTGGCAACATTTCAAAAAGTCGCCAAGTTGGCGACATTCCGCCAAAGTCGTCGCCAAAATCTCGCCAAGCGTTGTGCACTAAGAAATAAGTTATTCTTACAGCAGATAAATGACTATTGGCGTTCAAATACAAATGTATTACTCAAAATATCTTTATTCATGAATGGAACGAGCTAGATCCACGAGAATGATGTCACCCAATTTCTTATGAAAAGTGAACATGTTTCTCAATAGGAAATATTTTTTTTATTTTATATGACTTTTTGATAATGTTTTTGAAAAATGTGCAATATCTCGAGAACGGTTCATGTTAGCGTTCTAAAATTTATGTCAATCGTTTTCTAATGAAAAATCACATAAGAAATGTCTATTTGCGTAACTTTATTAGTGGTTTTGATATTTTGACGATTTTTTCAAAATTTCATTCGAAAATTTAGGGTGGTTCTGAACATTCGATTGCGTATAAAAACAATAGGCTTCCAGTGTTTGTGATTGTGATTTGTGTACCAAATTGGGCTCGAATCGGTCCATTCGTTCGTCAGTTATCGTCTCCACAGTCTCACTGACACACATACACACATACTTTCAAACACACACACACACAGACATCATTTCAAAAATGTTTGATTCGTGATCAGGGATGCTTGAAACCTTGAATACTTGCCCGTCACAATACTTTCCTTATACATTATGTATATAAGGAAAGTAAAAAAATTGAATTAAAAGTGCAAATTCAGTGTTATTTTGTGCAGTAAATGAGTTACAAAAGAAATGAAGAGAAAATAGATTTGAGTCTAAAGGGAAAGTCACGTGTTACCCACATCAGATTTTTCTTCTTCTAAGAAGGAAATAAATCCATAAAGAAATAAATGTATTTACTATTATTAAATGTTTGACTATTTTTAAGTACTTGTAATCAGAAATAAATACACGCTATTGTTTTGGAATTATCACAAACCACTTTGGAAACTTTACTTTCAACGTGGAGTCGTAATTTTTTTTTAATTCCATGGAGAATTTATCTCCATGGAAATTCATATGAAATATATTTGGAATATATGTTTTTATCCAAATAAAATTTATTTATATTTATAATAAAAATATAAATTTATATTTATAAATTTTTTATATTTATATTTATAAATATAAAAATATTTATTAATGTATATATTATATAAATATTATATATAAATTATATATAAAATATAATATTAAATATAATATATTATAATAATATAATATATAATATATAATATTAATAATATAATAATAATATAATTTAAATATAATGTATAATATATAATTATATAATATATAATTTATATTTATATAAATATTTAATTATTTATAATAAAAATATTTATATTTATATATTTATAAAATAATTATATTTTATATATTTTTTATAAATTTATATTTATAAATTTATATTTATAATAAAAATATTTATTTATAATAAAAATATAATTCTATCATATATATTAATATATTATATATATTAATTTCCATATTAATTAAATCTCTATCGAAATGCACAAATCAAATAAAATGAGATATAATTATTTCAGTACTTGAGGTTTATTGATATTACGGAGCGAAAACAAGAGGAAAACCTTAATCTCCTGTTCGAAAATTAAAACAAAATTTTAAAGAAATGAACAGCTCTAATTTGTATTACTGTGTTCCCGTACTATCAAAATTTCTTTGTCAGCATGTGTTGGGCACACCAGATATTTTTTACTAGTTACAAAAATTTCCCCATACTATTGTTTTTATTAAAAAGTCTTTGAAGCATTTATTTTTGATGATTCGCTACAGATAAAATGGTGATCTATGTAGATTCAGCACCAAATTCCAAATGATATAGGAGTTCACTAAGAATTTTCACTTCCGGTTCTTCTTCCAGTTCTGGTTCAAAAATTCGCATTTTATTTGATCTCTTTATCTACTTTCCAAGACTGACTATAAATAGAGATTAGATAACAACTGATATGAATTTAGGATCATTAGGATCTTAGTTCACTAAGAATTTCCATATTGGTTCAAAAATTTCTTGAAACATCTATTTCAAGATTGGCTGTAGATAGAGTTTAAATAATGGCTGATATTAAATTCAGCATCAGATTTCAGAAGGATGAAGAGGGGTAGGAGTGTTACTAAGGATTTCCGCTTCCTTTTCTAGAGATGTTATTTCCGTTTTTTCTGAAGAAGCATATGACTACGCGTGATAACTGTGAAAAAGGGTATAAAAATGCTTTAGTTCCATCGAAAACGAAGTTAATAGTGTGTACACACTACTTACCACCACCACATGAAGGCTACTTCATAAATTTCTTCTTATAAATTGAATCGGCCCAATTATTGGACAAATCGTTCTCTATATAATTGAGTTTTTACTTTCTTTATATACATAGTATAATGTATAAGGAAAATATTGTGACAGGGTCGAAAATTCGAATTCGAGTTTTCGACGGGAGAGCACGTTTCAAGCATCCCTGATCACGAATCAAGCATTTTTGAAGTGATGTCTGTGTGTGTGTGTGTGTGTGAAAGTATGTGTTTGTGTGTGAAAGTATGTGTGTGTGTGTGTGTGTGTCAGTGAGTCTGTGGAGATGATAACTGACGAATGAATGGACCGATTCGAACTTAATTTGGTACGGAACGGAATTGTTTTGTCGAACGGAATTGTTTTTATACGCAATCGAATGTTCAGAACCTCCTAAATTTTCGAGTGAAATTTCGATAAAATCGTCAAAAAAATTAAATTGCTAATAAAGTTACGCAAATAGACATTTCCTATGTAATTTTTCATTAGAAAACGATTGACATAAATTTTGGAACGCTAACATGAACCGTTCTCGAGATATTGCACATTTTTCAAAAAAATTATTGAAAAGTTATATAAAAAAAAATATTTCCTATTGAGAAACATGTTCACTTTTCATACGTAATACCATGCGATAAATTGGGTGACATCATTCTCGTGGATCTAGCGCATTCCATTCATGAAAAAAGATACTTTGAGTAATACTTTTGTATTTGAACGCCAATAGTTTATCTGCTGTAAGAATAATTTATTTCTCCACCCATAACGCTTAGTAAGATTTTGGCGTCAAATTTGGCGGGATGTCGACAACTTGGAGACATTTTAATTGCTGCCAAATTACCAAAAATCTCGCCAAATTGATAAAAATGACGCTAAATCAATGAAAATGACGATTAAAGAAAATTCAATATCTTGGAAAGAATATAAGTATCTACTATAAGAAGAACATTTTTTTTTAACTGTAGAAGTAGTAAATTCATTGCATTATATAAGGAAAGTCATGTTTGCTCACATCAGATTTTTTTACTGTAAGAGTAGTAAATCCATTGCATTATATAAGGAAAATCATGTGCTGCCCACATCAGATTTTTTTTATTATTAACACTTTACAACAAAGTTGAAAAGACTTTGTTCATTCTGTCTGTCTGTCTGTCTGTCCGTTAGCACGATAACTGCCGTAAAAATGACTTAATCAAAATGAAAATTTTAGGATGTTGTTCAGACGGTCTGTAGGACCTATGGGAATGTAAATAAATAATATCACCCAATTAGTTTTGGATTGAACCCGGGTTGAAAAAATGAAATACATTGAGCCCTATGGGACCTAATTTTTCAAACATTTTTTAAGCGGATTTAAAATTCACAAATTCAAATATTTAGGTAATATTCAAATTGTTCCATAAAATATATAAAAAAAAATTCAGCGAAATATATTCAGTAGTTTTTTAAATAAAAATTAAAATAATAATAACACCTCTTATATGGAACGATCATGTCACCATGATATGAAAAAGTCACGTGACCCACTTCAAAATGATATATGGCATCCATCTTGTCTCAAAATCGTTAGTTTTAAAGTTCTTTTTAATTCATATTGAGTGTCGTATCCGTCCTAAAACCACTTTATTTTTGTTTAAATTCTGTGCATCTACATACTGAAACAATGCAATTACAATATATTTGAGTTTAAATGGTCATCCAAATTTGATTATTTCTACAACAAGGCCTATTTTTCACCTATGTAAAATGTAAACAGCAAAATATGTAGAATTAGTTGCGTTAGAATTGCTGTATTTCTTTAACACAAAATCATTTATTTCATGGAGTCTCCGTAGCTGATATGAATGAAATATTCATTGATTTTATAAAGAGAAGGACGATTTTTTTCGATGAAGTTTTGCGCATAGAGTTTAATTACTTGTAGCTCCATTGTCTTAATTTTTAAATAAAATAAATTATTATAGTATTGTGTTGAATGACATGAATGGGAAATTATTTATGAATTAAATACTGCTTTTATAGAGAGAGCCAGGCGTGTTATGTTTTCTATGACGTCATTGGAATGAATTTCAGTTGCTTTCGATGAAATTTTCAAATGTAATAAATTATCGTAGTATTATGATAATTCTAAAATTATTACCGAGGAATGTATCACATTTTAGAGATGTTTAAACCAGGCAATTTATATTTTAATACCGTCATTTGAATGAAATTCATTTTTTTTATGAAGGTTTAAGTTTTCAAATATAATAAATTAATGTAGTATTGTGATAAGTTTTAAAATATTACCGAGGAATGTATTGCATTTTAGATATGTTTAAATAAAATTTCATTGAAGTTGGAAAGTGTTTCATAATCAATGCTTTAAGCATGATTGATCTTTCTTGTTATTATTATTTGAGGAATTTGTCACCATTTTGCAATGCTCCAAGTTGTCAAATGAAAAGAGAGTTCCTCTAAAATTTTAAATTTGATGTTATTTAAATGACTATCAATTTCATTTGCAACGAAACTTAAACTAATATATTATGAAAAAAAGAAAAGAAAAATGAATTTGAGTCTGTAGGAAAAGTCATACTCTGTCCAAAACAGATATTTTTTAATCCCTTTTAAAACTTTATGAGAATTAATCAATTTTCTAAAAGATATTGGGCCTACATTAAGCCGTTGTAAAAACTACGGAACAGAGAAAAAGTTAAACCTACAACAAAATCATGAATCCAATCTTTGAATAAAACCTCTTAAAAATCATTCTTTCAAGAACTATTTCATCCAAATATACTAAAGATGTATTTTCCAGAGAGCCTGCTCTCCATTCATACAAGTACTCTTCCGATGTTAATCATTCCATCAGACATATCAGATCAGATTGGACATCGATAAATATGTTCTATCGAAAGTCCTCTGTATCGATGAACAATAGAGTAGAAGTGCTTATCTGATGTCCATCAACATCGCGGTCTGTGGTCGGGCTTTATCTCGTGCAGATCTCAGGACAGATTCGATCTCAGGACATGGCATTCTGGGAGCTATTCAGGAGTCACGCTTTCGTTCTTGTACGGTATTGTTATACAGGATTTCTGTGTTTTTGAAACGTGGGATATAGAGAAATGTACTAATTGAAGATGAGTCAGTGGAAGAGTCTTTAGAAAGATTGAGTTTTGAGTATATGCTTAGGTTGTGTAATTTCTTTTAAGGAATAAGATTGTGTGTAAGGTTTATTTTGCGTTTTTACTTACCTCGCTAAATTTTACCAACATTTAGGTAGCACTAATCAACTTAAAAATGTATCATAAACATCGTCTGCTGTTTTTAATACGATAAATGATAATTAAGGACCTGTATTTTGTCAATCATAAAATATTGATTTTTTCAGGTTGAAATTAACTTTCCCCACACTCAATGCACGGTAATGTGCAGGAGCGGTTCTTGTATAGGCACTGCGGGAGCGACAGTGCTCTCTCTTCCTCGCAGCCTTGTGTGGAGCTTCCTATGTGCGCATGCGCACAACAGTCAAGCACCACGCTTCACAATTCCAGCGGCGTGGTGTTTGATTGTTGTGCGCATGCGCAAATAAGAAGCTGAACGCGAGGCTGAGAGGGAGAGAGAGCACTGTGGCTCCCGCAGTGCAGCAGTGCCTATACACGAACCGCCCATGTAGTATAGGGAAAGTATTGGAGTCGGGTCTAAAATTGAAACTCGAGTTTTCGACAGATCTACATGTTGCGAGTACTCTAGAACACGAAAAATGAATGTTAGTGTAGTGTCTGCTTGTGCAATGTATGTATCCACTCAAGTTGTAAAACTAATGATCTCACTAGGTGTGATGATTTAATTTGACGTCACCACCTAAAAGAAACCTAGAACTTCACCACCAGTTAAACCTCATGACACATCGCATTCTTATATCTATGCCATTGCAAAAAAAAGTTTAGTGTTGTCACCTTACATTTCTAAATTCTTATCAGTTAAACCTCATCACATTCTTACTTCGATGCCATTACAAGAGAATTTAGTGTTGCCACAGCAATAAAGGTTCCTTCTAAATGCTTTTTTACCTTCTCCAAAATGAAGGAACTTTTCTCATTCCCTAATATCCCCCGGTTGGCACAGAATGCACCTTATTATACTACTTATAATACTATATATTACCCTGGGCTCTATACTTCTTATAATTCCTTAAATAATGATTCCACAATTTGCTCTTAGACCCATCTACGTGTAAGTTTGGTATCCTGGGTGATACATGCATACAAGCTCTAAGTCCCTCCTCCCATGGGATGGGGTAGTCTAGTTTCTAAGGCGGAAGGATCGCACATGGTAATCCCATGTTTGATTCTTGACACTACCCAAAACTATCCAGGCGTCTACGTGGAGTATGGTTACCATAAATCTGTCTGTCCGAAAGTTCAGCCAAAATGTTCACCCCCCTTTAATCCAAATGGGGTTAGGGAAAAGGCAGGTATGGGCCCCTGTGTTTGCCACCTATTATTGGATTCTAGCCTTCACTGACTGGCACATTAAAGACCATCGAAACAGATATCTCACACCTTCGGGTAGCATCATACCCTAGGGTGAGTCGGGTGACCTGGGTCTTCCACACCTTCGGGTAGCAGTTACCTTACACCTTTTCTGGTAGGTCAGACGGTTTGGTTCTCAACAACAACAACAACACCTTCGGGGCGTTCTAGGTAGAAAAAAATGTTCTAAGTCAAAACCCCCACATTACAGGATTTCGTTTAGTGGCAGTTCCGCCCCTGATTATAAAGGAAAATTTTACAATTTTCCTATCTAATAAAGGTATATGCAAAAATTATTTTAAAAGAGAAACTTAATCTCTTAAAATGAGTTTGCTCCCAGAATAAAATGAAACAGAATGCAACATCACAGAAAAAAGCATCGTTCTACGAATTAACACCATAAGTCTATGAATAATTAATTGTTTTCGCATACCTTTTTAACCCCCCCCCCTAACTTTTGAATTAATTGATTTATTTGAACATCCAATTAACCGTAGTCAAAAACAAAAGATCCCACAGGCCATCTTAGAGGCAATTCGAAACAAAACAATACCTACAAATTTCTCCGCAACTTCCCCGATACCTATCAGTATCCCCTTCTTTTATCAGTTTTTGATCTTTTCACGCGCCTTTCTTTATAAATTATCGTCTGTCTTCCTCTTCCCCTCCAGCAACAATTCGGTAAACCTCCCCAAAACCCCTAAGGTATCGGAAGATAGAAAAATTTTTGGAAACAATGCATATGTTCTGGTGAAAACTCTTCGCCATTGTATCGTCCTCCAAAAATGGCGCGAAATAAAAAAAGAACTCACCCATCTACGGGATAAACTAAGTCAGGGTGGTGTCACCAACGATCCAATTAAGTGGAAAAGCAACCGCAAAAACTTTGGGGTCAGGCTTACGTTTAATTGAAAAGAATTGTTCTTTCGGTTGTGAGCACCCCCCTTTAATCCAGATGGGGTGTCAACCAATAGCCTTAAGACAAACGATGTCGAAATCGTTCACCAGCTTAGGCTTAACGCGTCCATATTGTCCTATTTCGATCTCCTTAAGATTAGAGGAGTATTCTTCGATGATGGGATGTGATAAATAAAAGAGCACCTCTGCCTGACAGAGATATCAGCGCGGATGACCTGCCAATGCAGGAAGGAATAGGACTCGAGAACCGCCATTTTTACCCATATTTAGAACAATAGTGTTAAGACAGAATATTAGGTCCCGTTTTAGACTTCAGCGACATGAGCAACTGCCTATGGTAGACACATTTGCAAAACCGTTTGACCGCAAATAAAATGATGTGTAGTAGTAAGATTGAGTTACATAATTTTTAAACCCTCGGGTACGGGTAAAAACCTCAAGTAAACGATTTCGACATTTGACCTACTCCGATTGTAGTATGACATTCATATAAATGAAATTAGCATAATTTAGATACATATTAGGTATGTTTTTTAGAGATCATATTATATAGAGATCATATCGTTTTTTAGAGATCATATCATATTATATTTAGAGATTATATTTCAGCTGTGTGGAATCTGAATTTTGAATTTCAGTCTAAGCAAAACCTCGACTTTCTAGGTTATAAGTGTTTTTTGCTTTGCTTTATTTTTAAATTTTATTTAAATTTATTTTAATTAGCATTTTTAAAAAAGTTACAGATTTACAATTTTTCTAAAAAAAAAAATTTCACGAAAATAATAGTTTTTTCAACTAGGGAAGTAAAAAGAGTGTTGTAAAGTAAAGTAAAAAGAGTGTAGGAAGTAAAAAATATGTTTTTATTGTTTAGGACTACCCTTTGCAAAAAGGTATTTTAATTTCTTTTTAGCTTTCATTCTTTCTTTTTTTAATTTATTTTTTTTAATTTCCACTCACTAATAATAATTATATAGACATTTGTTAAATATTTTATTCTTTAAATGATGGAAACAGATTTTATACAAAATTCTGTCAAAAAAATTTAAATTTTCAAATTAGATTTTTATTTTATTTTTAAGTAATTTATATTTATTTACTTATTTGGTATTAATAAATTTAAAAATTCTCTCGATTTCACGTTTTAGTGATTAAAACTTTTCAACAGTTGATATTTTAGATCTTCTAATGCTGTGATCCCACAAAGTGTGGCACGTATAACCTAGAGTAACCTATATACCAAGTTGATCATGGTAAAATCTCGCAAATATTTTTAATTTATTAATAGCAAAATAAAAATTAAAATTAAATGTAAAAAATAATTAAATTAAAACAAAAATTTATCAGAAGTTTCAATGAAATCTGTTTCATTTCTTTTTTTTATATTTTTTAAATAAAATATTCAATAAATACCAATATAATCATTACAAGTGCACGGTAATTAATCAGAAAGAAAGAAAAATACTTTATAGAGTAGCTCAAAAAGTAAAACGTATTTTCTTCCCTAACTAAAAAAAAATATATTATTTTCATGCAAAAATATAAAAAAAATTCTAGAAAATTGAAAATCTTTGCATTTTAAGTGCTACTTAAGAGAAAACACTATTTAGTATCAATATTTTTTGTCTTATCTTTACTTTCGACCCAGGCTGTCCAATCTACCTGAAGGTGTAAGATATCTGTTTGGACGGCCAGGACAATGCCACTCAATTTAGACCGGAACCCGGTGGGAGTAATATCCACAGGAACTGTACCCTCCTTTCCCTGCTATCAACATCTCGGAAAGACTTTTGGACCCACAGATTTAACAAAGACTCCGTAGATAGTTTGGCCATACAGGGGATAGTTTGGGTAGTGTTGGAAATCGCATTTTTTTTAATTATCGAACAGCTGATCTGTTTGTCGTCCGGCCTGTCGCTAAAGTGAAGCAGCTACGTTTCCTCCGAAATACTTAATCAATTTTTAGGTTATCTTTAGTTATATATATATATATATATATATAGTTATAATATATATATATATATATATATATATACATATATAGGGCAAGTAGTGTTGTTCATGGCTGCCGTAGTAATTATCATGAGGGCCCGCCTATTTTCAGTAAACCCTTCTCGGCCCTGGAGCTCGACATTGCGATTTCGGGCTCGAAATTAAATACCTCGCCTGGGCCAGATGGTGTTCATGGCCAAATGATTTGTCATTTGGGTCCACATGGAAAACAGAGACTTTTAGACATCATAAATGACTCCTGGAGACTGGGTAGTCTTCCACGAGATTGGATAAAAGCATTTGTGGTCCCTATTAGAAAACCTGGCAAAGATATTATTTCTGCTGAGAGTTTTAGACCCATTGCTTTGACTTCCACTTCTTGTAAAATTATGGAGAAGATGATTTTAAAGAGACTTACGTTTTATTTAAATTCCCACAACCTTCTACCGAAGGAACAATATGGTTTTAGAGAAGGACACAGCACAACTGACCAGGTGCTTTATTTTAGTCAAAGAGTCAGAGACGCTCATAACATGAAACCTACGAATCATACCATAGCTGCTTTTCTTGACCTCTCTAGGGCTTTTGACAGAGTCTGGACTCAGAAGTTGATTGCAAAATTGTATGATAATTTCGGCATACGAGGTAGAGCATTGCCTTGGATTTATAATTTTTTGAGAGATAGACACATTAGGGTGAGGTTCAATGCTTCGACCTCAAATGGTTTTAAATTAACCCAAGGTGTTCCCAAGGGCTCGGTTTTGAGCCCTATCCTGTTCACTCTCTTTATCGCTGGAATTGAAAGAGTCATTCCTGGGAACTGTGACGTTGGACTTTTTGCAGATGACATTGTTCTCTGGAGTTCCGGCTCTGACATTGGAAAGATAGAGGAGACTGTGAATCTGGCTCTGTCTGACATGTGGGGCTTCGCTGTAGACCATAAATTATGTTTTAACCCTTCAAAGTCTACCGTGGGTTTCTTTACAACAAATAGAAAATTGTATAATTTTCGACCTAGAATACTGCTGCATGGTCAGTCCCTAGAAGTGGAGAAACACCCCAAATACTTGGGATTCATTTTGGATCCTGATATTCTGGGTAATGGTCACCTGTATTATCTTACTCTGAGGGCTAGGAAACGCATCAATATCCTTAAATACATCTCGGGTCGAGATTGAGGTGCAGATGCTGGTACCCTCAGAAACACATATGTTTCTCTTATTCGACCCATTTTGGAATACGGCTTCCTCATCTTTTGTAGTGCCTCAGACTTAAACCTGCAGAGGCTTGAACGTGTACAACTTAGTGCTGCAAGGATCAACACGGGCTTTCGCAATTCCTGCCCAAATGATATTGTACTTTATGAAGCTGATTTTCAGCCTTTGAGACTTAGGAGAAATGCGTGTTTGGTGAAATATTACAGTAAGCTCTCTAATCTGGGCTATCAGAACCGTACTTCAAAATTCCTGGGTTCTTGGAACAGTAACCAGAGGCTCAAACGTGGTAGTCCCTTTGGACAGGTTGTCACTGGCAACCTTATCGCCAGCTCTGTAGAACATCGCAGCCTATCACAGATTATCGACCCATCTGAGGGTCTCGACGGGGTTCACTTTCATGTTGACCTTCCTGTCAGGGTTAGCAAACAGATGGAACTGCCGTGCTACCTGAAACAGTTAGCTCTCGAAAGAATTAATAGTGTCCCCATGGACGCTGTTCAGTTGTATACGGACGGCAGTAAACTGGATGATGACAGTTCGGGCAGCGGCATTTATATTAAACTTCGGAATCAGGAATTAAAAATCAAGAGAAGAAATCCGGACTTCTGCTCGGTCTTCCGAAGCGAGCTCATTGCAATTCTTGAGGGATTGGACTCCATCATGTCGCTTTCGCGGTTTATTGATATCTGGATCTTTTCGGATAGTAGGAGTGCCATTCAGCACCTGGCCGACTGGCATGCTGTCAGGGACAGTGCTAGTGCAGACATCCTGAGGAAACTAAAACAACTCTCCCTTTCCCATCAGATCCACTTTCAGTGGATTCCGTCTCATGTCGATGTTGCTGGAAATGAGATTGCGGACAGTTTGGCCAAAGCAGGTGCTGAAGAGGCCATCACGACTGTCACGCCTCTTACTTATTCGAAGCTCTTTTCTAAATGTAAGGCAAAAGACAAGGCCGTCTGGATGATGCCACCGGTACACACATGGTACCAGAGTAGGAGCCCAGGCGGCTCTTTGGTTTGGGGCAGCAGTAGACGAGATCAAACTACACTTACTCGCTTCCTCAGTGGTCATCTGTCATCAATGAGTTTTATTGGTGGTAGTAAGCATTTCGAAATCTGCACTAAGTGTTCTACTGCTCAAGCCTCCCCTGACCACATTTTATCCTTTCTGGGGCTCACCAGGCAGGACCTGGCTCAAGACCCCCTTTTGGTGCTGGACTTTCTGAGAGGGAACGGGCTTATGGACCTGATCTAGCTCTGCTGGTCTTGGGGATGAGAAACAACAACATATATATATATATATATATATATATATATATAAATAAAAATTGAAAGATTTTAATCGAAAACTATGCATAAACTACAGTATGTACAAAAAACCCATCTCTAGCATATCTGTTACAAATGAGCAACTATAGACCAAGGCTAAGGATAAAGATAGAAGGTAACATATCACTACAATGGAAAGGGGGATGAGAAGAATATTAGGATACAAAAATCACAATTAAAAAGTATATATGAAAATAAATAAAAATGACAAAGAAAACACGGCAAAAATGGGAAAAGGCAATAATAATTAGCTCAAGATAAAAGATTAAGACATAGAGAACAACAATTGAAACTACACATAAAATGGCGGTTAGTTCAAAATTGCATTCTCATCAGGACAGCCATACAATTCGAATTAAAACCGATAGAATAGCCAGTTTCTGACAATGGCGATAGTATTTAAATATAGACACCATTGGAACTGTCTACTGGCTAGTGGAAGGAGAAAAATAAATCAATTGAATTACAAATCAGAAAAATAACACCTCCTCGATCATAAATATTAACTCACAAGCATTGCTATCACGTGTAGGTTGAACAAGCCACTGAGCATTTCACCTCACTTCGTCAATACGAGTGGGTACCGGAATGAATACATTTGAAC
Source organism: Amaurobius ferox (assembly GCA_951213105.1). Lineage (NCBI taxonomy): Eukaryota > Metazoa > Arthropoda > Arachnida > Araneae > Amaurobiidae > Amaurobius > Amaurobius ferox. The sequence continues at coordinate 103,425,113 of OX578149.1, forward strand.
GATACATAATATGTATGGAGACTTTCAAAAATAGTAATCAGTATAGGACTCAGGGCAAGTGGAAAATAGTCATTATATATATATATATATATATATATATATATATATATACCTATATATATATATATATATATATATATATATATATATATAAAGTTTAATGGATGATTTTTAAAAGAAATAAATACATCCACTTGTTGCTCGTGCGCGAAGACCGTACGTTAAGCTAGCACATATAGCACATATACACAAAATATTTTATGCACATAATTATAATAAGGTATGTTTTCAAGTTGTACCTATGTATTCAAATATTGATTTGAGAATGTTTATAAATTTATACTTTTAAAATTGTAATAACTACCAGTTTTTTTACAAGATATTTCTTTTGAAAATATTTTTGTTCTCACACCTAAATTTAGGTATGCATTTTATAATATTGTCCAAAATTTTATGATTCTAACTCCATTACATTTAAATTAGAGTGCTTGTATAGTAAAAAAAATGTAGTGTTGAGAATAAAGATTTTGAAGTTGAAAATTTCTATTAAATGCTACAAACGTTGCTTCATTCTTTTAGCTCTAAAACTCGAGGTAATCGAATTTTAAAGATTCATTTGAATGCAAATAAGCCTTCATTTTTAATAATAAAAGGGGGAAAAATAGACTTTTAGAGGTGATCTCTTTACATAAAATTACTCGAATTGGCATCACATTTTGTATAGACGTAGGTTATTAGATGACTGTGAAAACAACTCAAAAAGCCCAAAGAAATATTGCCTTTTATTGCAATATTTCAAAACTACTGCACTAAATGATACTAAATTTTTTATAGAAATCAATACAAAATTGTGATTAATTGAGAGGTAAGTTTTCAGAGACTTGATAAATAGTTTAGAAACGAAGGGGGTTTCGGAGTACGGGGAGAAAACATTTTCCGTACGGCAAATGTCCACTAGTTGCTTTAGCATAAAGCTAATGAAATGACCGTCGTCGATTTGGGCGCAATCTAGAAAAGATCTAAAAGCTCGGTCCATTTGTTTTTCAAGATCAATGTAGAATACAATTAATTACTTTATGTTTTCAATATGTTTTGTTATTGAAAAGCTTTAACGGTTTTTGAATATATACAACATTTTTTTTTCAAAATCTCCCAAAAGGTTGTATTTTTTTTTCAAATCATTAACATAGGACAAAGTTGTGCACTTTATTTTTCGGCTTGTTTTTCATTTTTGACTGGAAAACTTCGATGTATTGTTTTTTTTTCCAATGTACGGCAATTTCTTAAAAATATTTCGGAAGTGCATTTCGTTTCAAGATCATGTACACGGACTACAGCTTTGTTGCCTTATTTCATGTTATTCATTTATTGTTCTTATTACAAATATTGCTATCATTATTTTAATATTTCTTCTGTTTGTCCGAAGTATTTGATTTTGAACTCGCCAGACCTCATTTTTGACCCTATAATTTTACCTGCGCTTTCCAATTCACAACAAATTGAGCATATTAAAATACTTTGACATGGATAAGTACAATGCTTACTTATCCACGACCTTCGACATGGGTTAAACTTGATATAATACGAATGCATCGTGCATTAACAAAGTAACCTAACCCAGATAATCAAAAGACGGTTTGTCGAATGTCTCGGCCCCTCCAATTTTGATTATTCGCAAACCTGTTATCGACATAGAAAATCCGCAAACCTGTTATCGACATAGAAAATCATTCGATCAAATGAAACAAATATTCACGATAAAACTATTTTTTATTAAGGAGCAGATTGAAAGTACATCTATTTAAGTGGAGGAGAAAGTTACGCAGCTTTGAGTATGAGTAGAAATAGGCGCGCCCGCCCTGATATCAATGTCTGTCATTGCCACTAGACCAAATATGGCGGACAGACGAACACAGCATCAAAATGCCACCTCCGGAGTGAAATATGACGTAATAAGTTACCCAGGGGATGAGTGAATTAAATTCCAGGCGACCGCATCTATGACGATGGCTGCTGAAAAGATTGGATTGGCCAATGATGACCGGGTCAAGATATTGCTCCCCTTATTCCTAATGAGAACAAATGGATCTGAAAGAAAGCTGGCGATGACCAGGACTAGGAAATCTTTTACAAGGCTTTTCTTTCAGTCCATCTCGGATAATACGAGTGATTGAAAGTTGAAATGGATACAATAAACGTGGCGTCGAATATATCATTATATATGGATGATCAGTCTATGTTTAGTTTAATTTATTTGCCATATGTGTAGGCAGAAATGATCTATTTAACATGATATTCGATTAAACGGTTCTTCGTATTGGTATGTTTCAAGTATGCTAGTTTATGCTTATGAAAATCTAATATACAAAATTCACTTCGGAATGAAATTTCTCTAAGGGTATACGTTAGGTCTATCAATAGTAAAGTGGCTATGTGCCATCGAATAAAAGTGATTACAGTGCCCTTAGCAGAGACTTGAATACGTTGGAAATAGGAACTTCGCAACAAAGAAAGAGAGAGAAGAAAAATATAAATTGCAAAGTTTATATTTATAAACTTTGATAAAGATTTTACTTATAAAATGGAACGGAGACTTAAATAAGTTGGGAATAGGAGCTCTGCATCAAAGAAGCATGTCCATTACAAAGTTGTAGCAGCATTATTTAAGCAGTAGAAATTGACACTAAGTGGGTGGGGGAAAGCATTTACTTAACACAATGGTTAAGGGCTACTTCTTGTCATATTCCGAAATAGTAAGTGGTGGTATATTTCTTTTTCAACGTAACATTAAAGATTTTTATACTCTCTTGCACACTTATTTCGTACAGTCATGCACACTTTAAAAAAACTGGAAGTGAAAATCTTTAGTGACCCCCCCCCCCCTCCTCCAAAATTCGATGCTAAATCCATATCAGTCATCACTTAAGCTCAATCTATAGCCACTAAGGTAAAATGAGAAATATATGTTTCAAGGACATTTTTTGAACCGGAAGAGTGAAAGGGACCATAAATAATTAACTGAAGTGTGGCTCCACTTGACCTTCTCATACCGAAATTCATTTTTAAATAGCTTGTGGTTTATTTTATTATTATTATTATTATTATTATTTATTTATTTATTTATTTTATTTTATTTATTTATTTTTTTTTTCAAATTTTACAAGATTTTTTTTAAAAACCGGTATTATTAGTCTAAATGATTACAATTATAGCGTTTTCACCTTCACTTTAAAGGGCTTGTAAAAATATTTTGATTGATAAGTATTTGACAATGTATCTCTCCGGGGGGGAGTAACATGCTTCCGATGGCGCTAATGACGTCACGAGTACAAGAATATTTCGTTTTTGCAATTGATTTTCACAACAATGATTGAAATTATTAAATCTAGTAATCACTGGGCCATAAATAACTTCTTTTATGCATGATTATGTTAAATTTTATTCTATACTGTCAAGTTAAAACAATATAAAATTTCGAATAAATTTCGAAGTTTTACCTTGAATTAAAAAAAAGTCTATCACGTTCTAGATTTATCGATAACAAAACTGGATATAAAGTTTTGTAAAAATCCATTAACCTTTGTGGCAGCTATCGTAGCAGACATACATACCGACCACATACGAAAATCGACCACAGACATACGGACTGACAGACAGACGGACGGATATCACTCCAAAAATAGACAAAACAAGTTCAGAGGATCCTAAAATATGTATTGGCATTAAAATATCGAATTAAAAATTTCGTGAAAACAATACTTTCTCTGTACTATATTACATAGTATGAGAATGTAAATGGCCTTAGTTAGCCACCCTACATGCTCCGGAATTTGAGGGATAAATTAATATCAATCATCATCTAAGCTCTATCTATAAATAGTGAGAAATAGGTGCATAAAAAACATTTTAATGAAAACAATTATTCGGCAAAATTTTTGCCACCAATAACATTTATCTATAATTAATATCAAGAAAATAAATAAAATTTGGCGAACTAGTTAGCATTGAAACACGAAACTATTATATTTTTTTTTGTTTGTGAGTGAAACATACGAAATATACAACAGTTGTGTTAATGAACATTTGAAAAGTTGACCTTTTTATCGGAAGCCAGCCTTTTTAACTATACTTAATACTTCTTTAATTTTCTGTAAATTTTTTTATACATTTATTTTTTCGAAAATATGATGGCTTCCGAATTTTCGATAACATTTAAATTCACAGGTTTCAGGGTTTAACTAATTGTTATAACCGTATAAAATTGAAATTGAATTCAAAACGATACATTTATTCGTGAAATATCGCGTTCACAGACACATACATATAGGCATACATACAGACGCTCATACATACAGTTATATACAGACACACATGCAGATACAGACACATGCATAAGCATACATGCAGACACATACATAGAAAACATACAGACTCACATGCATACATACATAAAGAAACACATACACGCAGTCATCGTTTCAAATACTTTCAGTTCGAATTCAGCGATGCTCAAAACGTGTAGCATCGTCGAAAAATGTTGAAACAAAATTTTGAGCCCGTCGCAATTCTTGAACCCATGACAATTTAAAAATTTTAAACCCATCACAATTATTTTTCTAGACATTAAACTATACATATAGGGAAAATAAACATATTTGAAAGGGAAAATATTACCACAACCTAAATATTTTACTTCTTATTTAGGGTTCCCATACTGATTTTCGTAGAAACTGGGACAGTTTCAAATTTTTACTTAAGAAACCTGGGACATTTTGAAACAAGAAAGATCAATCACGCTTAAAGCATTGATTAAGAAACACTTTCCAACTTCAATGCAATTTTATTTAAACATGTCTAAAATGTAATACATTCCTCGGTAATATTTTAAAACTTCTCACAATAATACATTGATTTATTATAGTTAAAAACTTAAACATTCATCCAAAAAAATGAACTTCATTCAATTGACGGCATTGAAATATAAATTGCCTGGTTTAAACATCTCTAAAATGTGATATATTACTCGGTAACAATTTTAGAATTATCATAATACCACGATAATTTATTATATTTAGAAACTTCATCGAAAACAACTGCAATTCATTCAAATGACGTCATAGAAAAAATAACACGCCTGGCTCTCTCTAAAAAAGCAGCATTTCATTCATAAATAATTTCCCATTCATGTCATTCATCACAATACTATAATAATTTATTTTATTTAAAAATTAGGACCATGGAGCTATAAGTAATTTAACTCTATGCTTAAAACTTCATCGCAAAAAATCGTCCTTCTCTCGGTAAAGTCAATAAATATTTCTTTCATATCAGCTATGCAGACTCCATGAGCTAAATTCTTTTGCATTAAAAAAATACAGCAATTCCTATACAACTCATCCTACATATTTTGCTGTTTACATTTCACATAAGTGAAAAATAGGCTTCGTTAGAGAAATAATCAAAGTTGGATGCTCATTTAAACTCAAATATATTGTCATTGCGTTGTTTCATTATGTAGATGCACAGAATTTAAGCGAAAATAAAGAGGTTTTACGACGAATACAACACTCAATATGAATTAAAAAGAACTTTAAAAATGACGATTTTGAGACAAGATGGATGCCGTATTATATTTTGAAGTTGGTCACGTGATCGTTTCATATCATGGTCACGTGATCGCTTCATGTAAGAGGTGTAATTATTATTTTAATTTTTATTTAAAAAACTACTGAATATATTTCGCTGAATTTTTTTTATATATTTTATGGAACAATTTGAATATTATCTAAAATTTTCGAAGCAATTTGTGAAATTTAAATCCGCTTAAAAAATGTTTGAAAAATTTGGTCCCATTGGGTTCAATGTATTTCATTTTTTCAACCCGGATTCAATCCAAAACTAATTGGGTGATATTATTTATTTATATTCCCATAGGTCCTACAGACCGTCTGAACAGCATACTGAAATTTCATTTTGATTAAGTCATTTTTACGGCAGTTATCGTGCTAACGGGCAGACAGACAGAATGAACAAAGTCATAAACACTTTTCAACTTTGTTGTAGAGTGTTAAAAACATCTTATAAATTAAGAAAACTATAAATAAATGTATTATATATTATATGTTGCACTTTAAATAAGATATTCCTATAAAAATGAGCACACTAATTAAGATAAATTCCATTTGAAAAAAGAATTATAAATCACAGACATAATTAGAAATATTGTACCTTTAAAAACACACAATAGTCAAGTTTATATTTTAGATTCATTAAAATATTTAAAAGATTTATGGGCTTTTTAAAGAGGATTTTTTTTACCTGGACGTAGCACAATAGAAATTTTAATGGTTCTTTATAAAGTGTAAAGAACCTTGCTGTCCCAAACGGGAATCGGACCCTGAATCTTCGAAATGGCCAAATGACGTTCTACCGTTGAGTTACTGGGACGAAATCCCAAGCTCTTATCGAAGTGGATTCTGCATTCTCCACCCTCTAATGTCAGATTGGCAGGCAACTTACAATCTGACTGGCAACCTCTCGCTATTTTTACCTTAGGTTAGCCTCCTGCTACTACTATTTTTGCCCAGGTTAATATCCTACGCGGGCGTTATCCTCTCAATTTTGAAATCGGCGCTCAATCTTCCAGAGTTCACTGAATCCGTACTAGCCGTACTAGAGTCACTTTCATACCTCTGATATCTTTGCCTTAATATACAGGGTTGATTTATTCAGGCGTCATTGTAAAGAGCCTTGCTACCTCATCTGGGAATCGAACAGCTAGATCTCCGAAATGGTCAGCTGACGCTCTACCGTTGAGTTACTGGGAAGAAATCGCAAGCTCTTATCGATGAAATGGACTCTGTAAGTGGTTAAAACCTTCTCTGTTCTCAATTTTAAGTCTGTTTTTAACACTTTACAGCATAGTTGAAAAGTGTTTCTGAATTTGTTCATTCTGTCTGTCTGTCTGTCTGTCCGTTAGCACGACAACTGCCGTAAAAATGACTTTATCAAAATGAAATGTTAGTATGTTATTCAGACGTTCTGTGGAACCTATGGGAATATAAATGAATAATATCACCCAATTAGTTTTGGATTGAACACGGGTTGAAAAAATGGAATACATCGAATCCTATGGGACCTAATTTTTCAAACATTTTTTAAGCGAATTTAAAATTCACAAGTTGCTTCGAACGTTTTAGGAAATATTCAAATTACCCCATAAAATATATAAAAAAAAATTATCAAAATATATTCAGAAGTTTTTTAAATAAAAATTAAAATAATTATTACACCCTTTATATGAAGATATCACATGACCATTATTTGAAGGGATCACGTGACCCACTTCAAAATAAAATATAGCATCCATCTTGTGTCAAAATCGTGATTTTTAAAGTTCTTTTTAATTCATATTGAGTGTTGTATCCGTCCTAAATCCGCTTTATTTTTGCTCAAATTCTGTGCATCTACATCCTGACACAACGCAATTACAATATATTTGAGTTTAAATGATCATCCAACTTTGATTATCTCTACAACGAATCCTAATTTTCCCTTATGGAGGATGTAAACACCAAATGATGTGAAATGAGTTGTATAAGAATTGCTGCATTTCTTTAACGCAAAATTATTTAGCTCATGGAGTCTGCAATATAGCTGATATGAATGAAGCATTTCTTGATTTTACAAAGAGAAGCAGAGGATTTTTTCGATAAAGTTTTAAGCATAGAGTTAAATTACTTGAACCTCCATGGTTTTAAGTTTTTAAATAAAATAAATTATTATAGTATTGTGATGAATGAAGTAAATGGAAGAAATCAATGGAAAAATGGTTATGAATGAAATTCTGCTTTTATATAGAAGCGATTTATATTTCGATGACGTCATTTGAATAAAGTTCATTTGTTTTCGATGAAGTTTTCAAATATAATAAACTATTGCAGTATTATGATAATTTTAAATATATTACCGAGGCATGTATCGCATTTCAGAGATGTTTAAACCAGGCAATTCATATTTCAATGCCGTCATTTGAATGAAGTTCATTTCTTAGATGAAGTTTTAAGTTTTCAAATATAATAAATTAATGTAGTATTGTGATAATTTAAAAAATATTACCGAGGAATGTATCGCATTTTAGAGATGTTTAAATAAAATTGCATTGAAGTTCGACAGTGTTCCGTAATCAATGTTTTATGCATGATTGATCTTTCTTGTTTACAACTGACCACAGTGTATTTATTTGTGAAAAAATACATTCAATAGTTGCAATGGATTCTGGCAATGCAAAACAGAACCTAACTAGTCATATCAGTGTTTATATCCAGCTTTGTAAAATGAGTCTCCATTTCACACTAATTTTCATTGATACTTTATTTCTTTAATTCACTCCAAACTTCAAGTTTGCTTTCACAATATTTTTCCGCACATGCAAACTCATGAAATAAGTCATTCATTACCCACAGATTTTCCTTCTGGAAGGATGCATAAAATGTGGAACATTTGGAATAAATCTTGGACGCTGGAACATTTCATCAAGAAATGGGACTATCCCGAGCAAAAACGGGACGAATTGTATAAATCTACTATAATTTCATATATATTCCATAAAGTTACATCAAAATTACTGCAAAATTTTAAATATTCGTTTTGAACTTCAATCGTGCCCTTAATGCTCCCTATAATGAAAAATCTGATGCGGGCATCATCTGGCTTTCCCTGCAGACTTATATTCACTTTCTTTTTATTTTAATTTAATTCACTTTTAATTCAGTGTTCGTTCTCATTTGGTAACTGGACTTATTTTCAAAGATGGCGTAGAGAAAATACGAAAAAACTAAAATATCTCGAGAACGGCTAGTCCTAGCGTAATGGGGTTGGTCTTATTCTTTTCATCGTTAAAAATTACGTATTAAACAAGCATTTAATGGATATATTTGAGCATAGGTAGTTTTTATTTCAGATTTTGTTGATTTTTGAGTGCTTTTTTGCAAAAACAGGCAGGTTATTTTCTTTCCAATCATACTAAAATCTAATCAGCACCAAGATGACCTGCATGCGACTTATCTATCGAATTTTGTGAAATTCGGTCCATTAGTTTTTCAGCTAGAGTGGATACAGGCTTCGCGGGCCATTTCGCTAAAAAAGGTAGGTTTTTTTATCCCGAATTGAACTGAAAACTAATCAGCACCAAACTCGTCCACAAGTAACGTACCTACTAAATTTTATGAAATTCGGTCAATTAGTTTTTCAGTTAGAGTGGATACAAAATCTGCATAGACAGAGAGACAGACACACAAACAGTCACACAGACGTCACGCTGAAAATAGTTTTTTCGTATTCTAAAGGTCTCGAAACGTGTAGATCCGTCGAAAATTCGAGTTGTGATTTCCGGTATGATTCCAATACATTTCCTATTGCCATGTATTGCAGGGAAAGTAAAAATAGGATGAACATATTTAAGCATTTTTAATTTTTGCTTATATTTTTTATGTTTTTGAATTATTTAAACTGATGAACCGTTTATTTTTACTTCAGATCGAATTTTATAATTTTGTCTAAGATAAATAATTTCAACTCCAGCAGAATTTCGCAGCAATTAATAGTTGTATCTATACGTTTAACACAACGCATTTGACAAGTGTCATCGAAGAATTCTTTATCAGTTTTATAATTTTTCTCTTCAGCGAAACCATCAGAATAAATTCGAAAAGAATCCCCAAATATCACCACCATTCCTTTCCGACAACCAAATAAGAAAACTCCGCACAATCGAACAACCAAAATAAAACCCGTTTTTGACAACGAAATTGCTTTTAAATTAAGAACTCCTCATACTTGCACAAACACTTCCATAAACAATGAAAGCGATAAAATTTTATTCCATGTCATTGTTCCCGTTTTAATTGAACCCCTTGTATTTGGTAAGAAAGAACAAATCGATGCCATTCACGCGCGGGAAACTTTTGTGGCACTTGGAAAGCAAAATAAATAATTCTCGGTTTAAAATCAAAAAATGCCGCAGTGATAGTTTGCAGACCCGTCCTAATGATACTCGAAACCGCAGAGTAATTAAAAATAAACAAAGGAGTGAAATGACAACTGTTGGAAGAAGATTGGAAGAACGGGGGTGGGGGGTATGAAGGGGGTTTCCTTTGTTCCTTCCACAGCCGTACAAACAGCACTCTGAGTGTTTGTCTTCCCCCTTTTGGAACACTTTTTGCAACGAACGGAAAATTGTCGAAAAGGAACGTATTAATTGCTCTAATTGCGTTACAATCACTCTTCTAATTGAAACACCAATTAAGCGAAAATTATACTGTAATATTTCCAGGCAGATGCAGGTGCTCGGGACAGTCACAAACATACGGCATGGGTCTGTCCTCTCCCCCCCCCCCCCCCCTCCCGTCTCATTAAAACGGCGAGTACTCCCCTTTTTCCCAAAGAATTAATTAGGAAGCTTTATTATTAATGAAGATCGTGCCAAAAAGTGCGGACGTGGGACTTTTCTTACCCGGCAAGAAAAGGACACTCAAAACCTCGAGAGCGCGACACCCTTTAATTAAATGTAGATTTTAATTACTTGTGCAAATCGAGAGGGTGATTTCTTCTTTGCCAAATCCTAAGTTGGTTTGTTCCCCTACGCATGCACATGCTCATTTTAATGTGATTAGTATAAATAACAGCTATCTCTGTTTTTTATCCCCCCTCCCCTGTCAACGATTGATAGAAATTGAATTTTAAGGTGTTGGGGGGAAAATATCAATTAAAACGTTTCCACTTGGCTACCTGTTGAAAAGAGAGCGAAATTAAAAATTCCGCGCACGATGCAAATAATGAGACACACGTCTTTTAAGTGGTTTTCTGAAAACTGAACGTCTTTTCTGTGGGCATCTTTCTTTGGCGAGTTATTTGCCCGGATAACAAATTCAAAACTTGATTTTTCGACCCAAAAGCTGTTCACTGTTGTTTAATTAAGTTTGTAAAGCCCTTTGAATTTTTCTACAGCAGTAGACAAATAAGACTGTCGAAGATTGTTGAAAAGAGGGACAGATTTTAACGAGATTTAGCCACTTGCAGCAAGTTTTGAATAGAAGAGACCAATTTTCTTCAGGTATAGAAGACACTACATTGTTTTATACTGTCAGCCCCGTCATGATTTGTGCTCCGTGAGTTTTAGAATTTTGGCTTATACAATGCATGCTGAAAAAAATAGTTTTAAGCAGGAAAACTTTGCACCGTTATAATTAAATTGGGATTCAGCAATTATTTTACAACTTACATTCTTTTATTCAAAATATGTTATAAAATTTTACAGATCAATTTTTCATCGAGAAAGACATTCTTCTTAAGTTGATCAAATTAATTACCTTATTAATTAAAATTAATTTGATTAAACAAAATTCTTATAAAAAGAATAAAATAGATGCACGTAAAATGCTTAATTTTGTTCAAACAATAGATTTTAATTCTAAAGGATAATGGGGGATAGTCTTTGATGCAATCAGAAATATTTCAAATATTTTTCTTTGTCATAATTATTTATTAGTTAAAGTTAATTTATGGTTATAAACTATAAATAAAAATTTATTATTACAATAATTATTATTATGTATAATATATTGTTAATAAATATTAATTAATGCTGTAAGTAATACCAAATAATCAATACTACATGTAATAGAAATTTAATTAAGTACACATAAATCAATCTCATCAATTTTAGCAAAGATCGTCAGAAGCATTTTAACACTTTCCAATATGTTCTAAAATGTTTATGACTTTGTTCATTCTGTCTGTCTGTCCGTTCGCACGATACCTGCCGTAAAAATGACTTTATCAAAATGAAATTTTAGTATGTTATTCAGACAGTCTGTGGGACATATGGGAATGTAAAAGAAAATCACCCAGTTAGTTTTGGATTTAACTCGGGTTAAAAAAAATGAAATATATTGAACTCTATGGGACCTAATTTTTCAAACACTTTTTAAGCGGGGTTAAAATTCACAAAATGCTTTGCAAATATCCAAATTATCACGTAAAATGTGTAAAAAATTTCATCAAAATATGTTAAGTAGTTTAAAAAAGAATGAAATAATAATTAGACTCATATTATATGAAGAAATCACGTGACTCATTGCAAAATGAAATATGGAATCCATTTTTTTCGCTTAGTGTAAATCGTGATTTTTAAGGAACACTTATATTAATACTTAATGTTGCATCCGTCCTAAAACCGCTTTATTTTTGCATATTATCTGTATATCTAAATTCTGTACTTATGCAGTTACAATAGTTCTGATTTTAAATGATCACTAAACTTTGATTATTTCTACAACGAAGCCTAATTTTAACGTATGCGGAATGTAAACAAATCAAGCTATTGTAAGATGAGTTGTTTAAGAATTGCTGAATTTTGTTAACTCAAAATTATTTCGCTCTGGAGCCTGGAATATAAGTGATATGAATGAAATATTCATTGATTTTACACAGAAAAGTAAACGATTTTATACCATTGCCTTTTTCGATGAAGTTTTAAGTTTCTAAGTAAAATGAGTTATTGTAGTTCTGTGATAGTTTAAAAAATATCACCGCTGAATGTATCGCATTTTAAAGATGTTTAAATAAAATTGTATTTCAGTTGGAAAGTGTTTCATAATCATTGCTTTATGCAAGATTAATCTTTCTTGTTCAATACATTCGATAGAAATCTTTGAAATATGAACACAATATTCATTTTAGAGTACGTCGTAGGATAAATCGTTCCATAGTGTGATTTTTGCTATAAAGAAAGTATTGCAACATTTCAATTTGGAAGTGTTTTTTTAAAATGTTGCATATATATATATATATATATATATATATATATATATATATATATATATAATATATAAGATGGAAATTGGAAGTTATTAAAGATATTGAAGTGCTGAAGATATTGAATGGCATCCCCATGGGAGGGGGGTGCTCATCTATACTTGCAGATTAGTACCTCAACTATTATGAAAGCCAAGCACATCTTAATAATGAAATCATATACCTGCGTTATGTGGATGATTTGATAGTCGGATATGAAGATGAGGATTATAGAATGAATTTTGATTTCTACCCACCAAACTTAATTTTGAAAAAAAATCCAACTACACTTAACAATGTAGTGGAATTTTTAGATTTAAGCATCGATTTCATTAAAATACCTGTAAATTTTACTATCTATGATAAAAGAAAAAGTTTTAATATACCTATCAACGGTCTGATAAATTGGAATTCCAATCTTCACTTGAATATATTTAGGAATGTATTCTTGGGTGGATTGGCTAGAATACAAAGAATTATCAATAATGAAGACATCCGTATTGATCTTGATAGGACATTTCTACAACAAGCATATCTGCAGCAATACCCCATTCCTTTTATGCTGCATTATATTGATAATTTCTATGGTAATAATAATGCATATTGTTCAAAGTTAAAATCAATTTTGTATCAATTTGGTCGATGAAGGTTCGCATACTGTGAATAACAGGACCGCAGAGCGAGAACACGCAGATATATGCAGGCCATTGTAGTCTGAAGTACTAGTTTTCCATCCAGTAATTGACTTCATGTTATCATTGGACTTTTCTTTTTCAACGGTCTTGTGATTATTGTTATTGTCACTCCGGAGGTTGGCTTCAGCCAGGGCTGGCGTCCAGTAGTGCAATGCCGCGGCAATTATGACATGCATGTTGACAACTGGGGTGTAAGGTCACAACCCCTTACCGCCATTAAGTAAGCTTCTCGCTAAGCCTTCCTTCTGTTTTCAAATTTTAAATGCTTTTTATGCTTTTTATATATATATATATATATATATATATATATATATATATATATAAATTGTTTTGCTTTCTAATCAGATGCATTATCTTTAATTCACTCACAATTATTTTGTAAGTAGTTAATCATTAGAAAACGACCATTTATGAACACTGGCATGAACATATCTCGAGATAAAAATACGAAAGTTCTAAACTGATCATCCCTTACCATTCGTGAACCACAGTTCTGCATAGATGAAGAGATGATCAGTTTATAGAAAACTCCTATAATCAATGATCTTAAAATTTGCTGATAGAACTATTTACTTCAAACCTAAAAAAGACGAAGAAAATTATTTTAGCTCAGCACTGTCGTAAGGGAGCACTATCATAAATCAGATTTTGCCGGCAGCCCATTGCTGCAAATTACTTTGACCATCAACAACAGACGTCTTAGGCTGCAATTGAGTCTAGCTCAAACACAGACATTGACGTGCTAATTGGCAACAAGTTGTATTTTCTAACAACTCACGATTTACCTTACTGCAACATGTCGTTCGCAAACATGTTTTAAGACATCAAGGTGAACAGCAGCTTATAGCGTTGATTTTGCCGCATGGTACCATCCGATCTGCCAGCAGTACTTTAGATATATTTCAGAAGCACGGGTGAGATCCTTCCTTCAGAGTAGTCCTGACACTATATTCAAACAGAACAATGCTCGCACACATATATCCAGGAATGTCCAAGACTTCTTCCATCCACGTTTGCCAAACATGTCCCCTAACGAACTTGTCTGGAACACGATAACCCAGAAAATGGCCCTACTCCATCCACCACAAATGAATTCTGGACACATATAAAATCAGCCTGAAATGCTCTTTCACGAAACGAGATCAAACACCTATTCAATTTAATGCCACGGCTTGCTATATAGAAGCGATTATTGTAGTTCTATGTGGCTTCACATGATACTGAATTTTGGTGAGAAAATTTTTTACATAGTTCTGCGAATGTGATCAGATCTACTATAACATGAGTAATCTGTCAGATAAATTTCCTTTATATAGAGAGATTTTTCTTGGTACTGCAATTTTCACAAACAGTAGTGTACTTTGTAGTGTATTAAAAAGTACAGTAGTGCATTGAACGTCAAACAGTGGTGTAAATCTAAAGCAGCAGTGTATAAAAAAAAATCTACCACAAGTGCTTTAATGCCCGAACTTAGGTACCTCTATACAAAATTTCGTGGCTGTTCGCAACTTGAATTTTTCGCTACAAGCTACACGAATATATGAACATACACATCCCTTTTTATTATTAGAAAAGATAAAAAATATAATCAAGATTGTTATCACGTCTGCATTCAATAGATAAAATTAAGGACAAAACGTTTTAAAAAACGAAAGGTCTTTTATTTAAAACACATCCTAAAAGACATACAGAACATTATTAAAAACTGCCAAAGCACTATCGGACATATATACGCTCTTCATCAGTAGCTACATGAATAGTAAAAACACGGAATGTTTATATATAGAGAGACCAGTTTAAAGCAAATTTACATAAAATATAAAGTGATAAATGAACTTACTAAAAATAATAAATACACGCGGAAATTACAAAATAAGTTTAAACTCTTACGAATTTTAAATTATTTAAACACTTACGAATTTTAAATAATTTAAAATCCGTCAGCATTTAAACTTATTTTGTAATCTCCGTGTATATTTCTTGCATTATTTTTAGTAAGTTCATTTATCATTTTATATTTTATGCAAATTTGCTTTAAACTGGTCTCTATATATATAAACATTCCATGTTTTTACTATTCATGTAGCCACTGATGAAGGGCGTATATACGTCCGAAAGCGCTCTGGCAGTTTTTAGTATTTTGTACGTCTTTTAGGATTTGTTAAATAAAATACATTTTGTTTTCTATAACGTTTTGTCTTTAATTTTATCTGATAAAAAATATATTTAAGGTAGAGCGCTGAAAATAAAATAAAAGTTGCCATTTTATAAATTAAACATATGTGGTCATATAAGGCATACATTATAAGCATGTATAGTAGCAATTAAACCCAATTTATCGAAATTTCTGTTTTCCTCCCCATACAATTCTACGCCATCAATATTAAGACCCATCCTTGGACCACTAGCCACAGATTGTGCCGCTATAACCTCCGGAGTATCCTCCTCATTGTTATAATGGAGAGGTAACCCGTTCGCGCGATCAGTAATTAATGGTTTTGGAGGCAGAGGAGGGGCGTTGACCGACATTGCTCTTACTGAGGGTCACTGATCATTAACACATGGTGAATAGCCTCACAAGCGGGGACATCGGATAATGAAAAGGCCATAAATTTGTAAATTGGGCATCATAAAGTGACCGTAATGCAGTCTTGTTCTTACTATCGAGCGAAATTTTGAAATCGTAACGAATTGCCACAGAAACTAGAAATATTGTAATTGCAATTGGGTTTTGGTAATAATTTTCTATATCATATTCCAAATGTTCTCTAATTTAATAGAATAATCAATCAACATATAAAAAAAAATCTGATGTGGGCAGCACATGACTTTCCTTATATAATGCAATGTATTTACTATATTTACAGTAAAAAAAAATAGATTAATTTTATAGTAGTTATTTATATTATTTCCAAGATATTGAATTTTCGTCAATGAGTCGTCATTTTCCATGTCGTCATCATTAATGAGTCATCATTGATTTAGCGTCATTTTTATCCATTTGGCGAGATTTTCGTTAATTTAGCAACATTTTCGCCAAGTTGACGACATTCCACCAAATTCGTCGCCAAAATCTCGCTAAGCGTTATGGACGAAGAAATAAGTTATTCTTACAGCAGTGAACATATTTCTCAATACGAAATATTTTTTTTTATTTTATATGACTTTTTGATAATTTTTTTGAAAAATGTGCAATATCTCGAGAACGGTTCATGGTAGCGTTCTAAAATTTATGTCAATCGTTTTCTAATGAAAAACTACATAAGAAATGTCTATTTGCATAACTTTGTTAGCGATTTTGATTTTTTGACGATTTTTTCAAAATTTAACTCGAAAATTTAGGTGGCTCTGAACATTCGATTACGTATAAAAACAATAGGCTTCCAGTGTTTATGCATTGTGATTTTTGTACCAAATTTCGTTCGAATCGGTCCATTCGTTCTTCAGTTACCGTCTCCACAGACTCACTGACACACACACGCACACATACGTCCACACACACACACACACGCACACATACGTGTACACACACACACACATACTTTCACACACACACACATACTTTCACACACACACACATACATTCACACACACACACAGATAACTTCAAAAATGTTTGATTCGTGAACAGGGATGTCTGAAACGTGCTCTCCCGTCGAAAACTCGAATTCGAATTTTCGACCCCGTCACAATACTTTCCTTATACATTATGTATATAAGGAAAGTAATAGATTTAATTTGTATGTTTATTTTACTGCACAAATGACGATCCCATATATTGGTAAATCATGGTAAAATGAATGAAGAAACAGAGGTATTTTCATTAGATCTGATGACCAGATCTGATGTGATCAGACATCTATGATCTGATGTGATCAGACATCTATGATCTGATGTGATCAGGCTATTAAAAATATATACCTCTTAACGTTCTATGCTGGTAAAACCGTAAAACAAAATCTATAATACGATTTAGATTGGCCTCTGAAGAGTTGTTTCAAGTTGGGTGTTAATGTTGAAATGTAGAAATAATACTGAAAAGCCAAATGTTTGTCACGTACAGAAAGACTATTTCTATAAATTTCTATAAAAGATCGAGCAACCTAATGCGACTAAACAAGTGCGAAATAGCCATATATTAGAAAAAGCAATGAATATCGCAAACCGAACATATATTGCATTGAGATAATCTGTTATTAGACAATACTAAAATTATAATTCAATGGAAAATATTTGAAATTTAGTGCAACAATTGGAAATTCCATTGCCAAGGATAAGCGACAAACTATGAACCAAACATTTTGCCCATGGAAACGTATGTGTGAGACATTGCATAACTTGTTTTTTGTCCATAGTATCTTATAGGTAAGTAATTTTACCTTGCACTAGAGTTTGTTCAGGATAAAAATTGCTTATTTGTAAGTCATGATCAAAAAGTTTTCCTTCAAAGTCGCTCCAAGACTGCATATAACGTAAACGAAGACGAAAGCAAGACACACTATATAAAGGCAGCCAACGGCCCTACCGTGCCGAAAACACCGGTTCTCGTCAGATCACCGAAGTCAAGCAGCATCGGGCGCGGTTAGTACTTGGGTGGGTGACCACCTGGGAACACCGCGTGCTGTTGGCACATTTCGGGCGCAGTAGCCCTGGTGGTTTGCGCGCTGGATTTGCACGCTGCCACAAATGCCGCTGTGTTCATGCGGAGTACGATCACGTTAAACATGTGGGTCCGTAAGTCCTTCCGAGAGGTTGGTGGTAGGGGACGGAGGGTACGGTCCCTGTGGATGCCTCCCTCACTGGGTTCCGGTCTAAATTGGGTGGCACTTCCCGGCCGTCCAAACGGTTACCTTACACCTTTCTGGTAGGTCGGACGGTCTGGGTCTCAACAACAACACTATATAAAGGCGGGGTGAGGGGTAATTAATTTGCAATAGTTAAATTTTGTAGAACAGTGTGTAGTTTATTAAACGTAAAGTACACATTTGCATTGATGACATCATTGCTAGCGAGCGCATCTGAAACAGATCAAAGTCCTGTTATTCAGTTCTGTTCGCTGAAGGAAATAAGCTTACAGAAATAGATCGCAGAATGATAGTGGTGCATGTTGATGTGTGTTGGTTAAATATTGCTGCTATAGCATGGTGTCAAAAATTCCATGAAATTAAGGACGCGACTTATGATTTGCGGCAGTTTAGACGCTTATCTACACCGAACAAGCCCTTTAGAATCAAGAATGTGGAAGCCGCTATTCTCAATGATTGGCGTGTAATCAAATGGTAGTTGACTTAAACATAAGCATCACCTCCTGTCCACTAAAACAGATGCTGAAAGCACACTTGTTACAGGTTGAACAATGATGTTAAGTAGTCTGTATTAGATTTTCATACTCAGCAGACAATATACTTCTACCAGAATGGCATCTTCAATCTTTCTCGTCAATCGGATGATTGTATTAACAGCTGCGGAAATTAATCTTAAACATCTTTAACCTATCTAAACTTACCGACTTTGAACGGAATTTTTTTATCATGTTTTGTAATGTTTTGTTCACAGAAACAGATAAGTGAAAAAAACTGTTACTAACTATGTCAACATAAAACGATGAATCAAAATTTACATAATTAATTGTTTGTCCATGGAAACTGGGGAATTAAAAACTGTGTATCTAATTGTTTGTCAATGGAAAAAGGTGGTCAAAATATTGCTTATGTATACAGGTAAAAAAAATACATAAATTATTATTTAAACACCAGAAAAAATGAGTGAAATTTTGCATAAGGAATTTTTTGCTTATGCAAAAAAATGAGTTGAACTCTCTAAATCTTTATGCATAAAGCAGAAAGGATAAAATTTGTATAACTAATTGTTTATACACGGAAACGGATGGTATATAAAACGAGTGTGATCACCTTTGTTAGCGGGACAATTAATATGTATCTATTTCTAGTTCATCGAATTTAGATATGCATCGTCACGAATGCACTCCAACCTCCCCGTCATTCGATCTTCGATATCCAATCACGCGCGTCTCCCCCCCACCCTCTTTCGAAACGAAAATTCCCCACCCCACCTCCTCTCCAAACCCTCTGACCGATTCTCGGGAAAAATCTTTTGACCAAGCGCCAAGCGCTGGGGTAAGTGTTGTAATTAGAAGTTTCGCACGCTGCAAGTAATAACTGCTCTGCATTTGATAGCGGATTAATTAAGCCAATTAGTGCCGCGCTTCCCCACTCATTAAGCCCGGCTTAATGACGCGGCCGCTCCGACTAACGATTGGGAGCGCAAGGGCTTCGCATTTCAATTCTGTCTCGCGCGCGAGGGGTTGCTTGTCTTTGTCTTTTCCTCGATCCATAATAATAATATATGGACCCGCGACAGGCAGAAAATAATGCTTTATAGATTGGGGAAGGTGGCCGGGATGTAATTGCTGGAACAATTCGGCGGACGAAAAGGAGTGGTACTGTGAGATAACATGCGGATGACAGAAGAAAAGATGGGAAAATGCGTCCCTGCCTTTGTGATGAATTATTGAATGCTCAAAATGGTCCACAAAAGGACTGTAGGGATACAGTACTACCTTGCGAAAATCCTGCTTCTGTTTTTCCGTGTTAATAACCTTAAGTAATTCATATCTCAGCAGGGAATGGTTGGCACCACCAATCTGCAGCTGCCCAGATAATGCTCTATTGAGTTATTGAGATAAGGATATTTTCTTCAATGCATTACTTCTATACATTCCATATATTCGTTCTATACATACTTCTATACATCCCTGTAATCTAGCAGTTCTTATGTAAACATTAAAGCTATCCAGCTTATGGCTCTAGTCTTGAACATGCATCCAAGGGAAAGGTTTGTTGGAGAGCGATGATTCTATCCTAAACAGAGGTTATCACATTTGGCCTTTTAGCGCCATAAGTAGACGTTCAAGACTGCAGTCCATATAGCCACAAACTATACAGTTTGATAGTTTTGTCATGATTTTGCGTTGAAAGATGACATTGAAGGACTTGTGAGTTTCAATGTGAATAATGCCCATGTAATAACACTTTCGACGCTTATATCTCCGAACTGAATTGCCCAGAGGTAATTTCCTCATTTAGGACGCGCCCGGTAAGAGCGCGAAAAAGAATAAGGCCGCGTTTTTAAATAATAACATTAATTTATTTACAATACTTAAATCTATGTGCAAGCAACAAAATACAGAAAATGTTCCTATTAAAATAAATGGATTGATCACCCATTCTAATAACAATCCAAAATAAACAATGGTAAGATTGACTAATTGGAACAGATGGTAAGCTATCATGAAATCACTTGACTTTCACTAGTAGATAATTTAATTGTAGTTAACTAGTAGATATTTAATTGTAGTTAACTACTAGATATTTAATTGGCGTTAACTAGTAGTCATTTAATTGTAGAGGGAGAGAGAGACAAAAGATACAAATCAGGCACAGGCCCTTAAATGTGTAACTCACCAACATCACTTGCCGTCGAGCAGCATCTCTCTTTTCAGAGGACCATGATGGGAAGCAGACTTTACGCAATCAAAACACATTGTTCCTTCTCCTCGCTCCTTTCTTTAAATTTCTGAAAACTCTCTCTCTCTCTCCAAGATTTTAAAACACGCCCCTGAGGCGCATACAACTATCTCATTGGATTCTGGGTCTTAACCCCTTGACCCCAAAGCAACGCCATTGGCTTTTAGGCCCCCCAGAAACAAAAAGCCCCTTCTCAAGCCCCTGCGAACCTGATATGCTTTCGGCTACTAATTCAAACAGGCCGCCAGCCCTATGATCCGTCCGAACCGGACAAACATTAAAATCTTTCGGTAAAAATGCGATCTCCAAAGAAAACTCCCCGACTTCCTGTTTTCTATTTCTTCCGAGTGCAGCTGGCCAAACGAAAAGGCTGACCCCCAAAATAAATGCGTAAACTCTAGACCATCCCCCCGAAAATATTGGATCATGGGTTTACCATGCGATAACATACCTGCATTTCCCCATTAAAAAAAAATTCCAAAATCCAAAAATTAAAATTTCAAAAATTTAAAAAACCAATTTTAAAAAAATTTTTACCATCAAAACCATTAAACAAATTAAAATATGCCGGGGTGCAATTCGCCCTCCAAAAATTACCTCTATTTCCTCTTTAAAACCTCAAAAATCCAAAAATTTAAAATTTTAAAAATTAAAAAAAATTAAAATTAAGAAAAAAAACCATTTTACAATCAAAACCATAAAGAAAATCAAAATCTGCTGGAGCGTAATCTGCTTTCCTTCCAGCCACAGAGAACAAAGATCTGAAAACAGAAGTTTCCTTCTGTATGATCTATTAATACACATAGTAAAACATCATATTGCACATAAAAAACAAATATCAATATAAACACAATAAAATAAAATAAAAATATAAAACAAATTGGTGAATTCAGTAGGACAACAAATCAGAGAGTCTGTTGTTTGTGTTGCACTAGACTGCAGAAGTCACTCAGTCTAAAATATTTTTCTCACTGATTATGTTTTTAGTTGTTCAAAGGCTTTGCAAATTGTCCATCAAAATGAAAAAGCATTGGGATCAGGTATCCCTGAATACTGTTCACTACATGGTGTATCTTGTTGTTCACGTCTTCATTTGAAATTTATCATAGTACTTTCATACGTTCATTGTTTATGACAAGTGTTTAGTTTGGGGAATATTATTGATTTGGAGAAAGTTTATCACAACAGTAGTTGTTTAAAAGGTATTGATGAGGAGTGTTTTTGGTGTACTTCTCAGTAAACAGAAAGTGAAATATGAAACACCAAGTTCGCTGTCTACCAGCATAAATTGACTGGAATCTGGAACCATTTGCCCTGTAGAAATCACTGGAACGTGGAAATGTATGCATTGTAAAAAGAGTAGAACAGAGAACCAACTGTACTGTAGAATTCATAGGGACGTGTAATTGCATGTTCTGTATAAAATGTCTGGCACTTGTAAATTGCTTATAACAAAAGGTATGTCTGTGGCTAGAAATGTTTATATGCCTTGTACTTGGCATTAACTGAAAAGGCTGGTGCAAAATGCTCTATAATCGCAAGGTTTGCTAGCCATTGTGTAGCACTTTTCTACCTGTTTTTGACCATTGTGTCTATTGTGACAGTTTTAAAATTCACTACTGAAGAGAATTGTAGTCACCCCGTACACTGCAGGACACAGTTCTTTCGTGTGGTATTGTGCATTTCTGCATACCGTACGTAGAAGAAAAAAAAAACACTGGTGGTTACTTGCTTTGGTGTGGTATCGTGCATCCCGTTCGTAGAGGAAAAAAAAACAGTAATTGTTCAGTGCTAATCTGTACGACATATTACAATGCCGTAGTCAGTAATCGCAAAATGTTCTAGAGTTGGCATGTGCCAGCATCCGGTGACCTGTTGACCCGAGATAAAACTGTTAAAATGTTCATGCCACCTGTGAAAAACTTGTTATATCTGGCCGAAATGTCATATACATTAGGTGCACATCACCTAGCACCTTTCGTGCTGCGTTATTTCCAGCAAACTGCTTCAACACAAGTATGAAGATTTTCCATGCAAAATACCAAAATATAATATACAAACCGACTAGCCTTAGTGACGGCAAAGTTACCACCAAGAGACCAAGCTAAAAATGTACTTTATTCTTCTCTCCCTGAAAGAACAAAATATTTAAAATAAAATGCAAAAATTTCTAATTACCAACATGAAAATAAAATATATAAAACTTTTCTCCCCTTACATACTACCAAACCTAACAGCCAGAGAAACATTGCATTAAATAGCCTGTTTCATATACCATGAAACACCAAAAAACAAACAATACAATTTCACAAAAATTTTCATAATTAAATTACATCATCTAAACTAAAAATTTTCTATCTAAAGGAAAAAACAAGAAAGATCAATCATGCTTAAGGCATTGATTATGAAACACTTTCCAACTTCAATGCAATTTTATTTAAACATGTCTAAAATGCAATACATTCCTCGGTAATATTTTAAGACATCACAATACTACATTAATTTATTATATTTGAAAACTTAAACCTTCATCGAAAAAAATGAACTTCATTCAAATGACGGCATTGAAATATAAATTGCCTGGTTTAAACATCTCTAAAATGTGATACATTCCTCGGTAATAATTTTAGAATTTTCATAATACTACAATAATTTATTATATTTGAAAACTTCATCGAAAACAACTGACATTCATTCAAGTGACGTCATAGAAAAAATAACACGCCTGGCTCTCTCTATAAAAGCAGCATTTCAATCATAAATAATTTCCCATTCATGTCATTCATCACAATACAATAATAATTTATTTTATTTAAAAATTAAGACCATGGAGCTACAAGTAATTAAACTCCATGCGTAAAACTTCATCGAAAAAAATCGTCCTTCTCTTTGTAAAATCAATGAATATTTCATTCATATCGGCTACGCAGACTCCATGGACTAAATGATTTTGTATTAAAGAAATACAGCAATTCTAATATAACTCATTCTACATATCTTGCTGTTTACATTTTACATAGGTGAAAAATAGGCTTCCTTATAGAAATAATCAAATTTTGATGAGCATTTAAACTCAAATATATTGTAATTGCGTTGTTTCAGTATGTAGATGCACAGAATTTAAGCAGAAATAAAGTGGTTTTAGGACGGATACAACACTCAATATGAATTAAAAAGAACTATAAAAATCACGATTTTGAGACAAGATGGATGCCATATATCATTTTGAAGTAGGTGACGTGATCTTTTCATATCATGGTCACGTGATCGCTTCTTGTAAGAGGTGTTATTACTATTTTAATTTTCATCTAATTAACTAGTAGGTATTTAAATTAACTAGTAGATACTTAATTGGAGTTAACTAGTAGATATTTAATTGGCGTTAACTAGTAGTTACTTAATTGGAGAGAGAGAGAGAGACAAAAGATACAAATCAGGCACAGGCCCCTAAATGTGTAACTCACCAACATCCTTGCCGTCGAGCAGCATCTCTCTTTTCAGAGGACCATGATAGGAAGCACACTTTGCGCAATCAAAACCCAGTTCCTTCTCCTCGCTCCTTTTTTTAAAATTTCTGAAAACTCTCTCTCTTCAAGATTTTAAAACACGCCCCTGAGGCGCATACAATTATCTCATTGGATTCTGGGTCTTAACCCCTTGATCCCAAAGCAACGCCATTGGCTTTCAGACCCCCAGAAGTCCCTTCTCAAGCCCCTGCGAACCTGATATGCTTTCGGCCACTAATTCAAACAGGCCGCCAGCCCTATGATCCGTCCGAACCGGACAAACATTAAAATCTTTCGGCAAAAATGCGATCTCTAAAGAAAACTCCCTGACATCCTGTTTTCTATTTCTTCCGAGTGCAGCTGACCAAACGAAAAGGCTGACTCCCAAAATAAATACGTAAACTCTAGATCGCACCCCCAAAAATATTGGATCATGGGTTTACCATGCGACATGAATTAATAACAAGAAAGATCAATCATGCTTAAATCATTGATTATGAAACACTTTCCAACTTCAATGCAATTTTATTTAAACATGTCTAAAATGCAATACATTCCTCGGTGATATTTTAAAACTTATCACAATACTACATTAATTTATTATATTTGAAACCTTAAACCTTCATCGAAAAAAATTAACTTCATTCAAATGACGGCATTAAAATATAAATTGCCTGGATTAAACATCTCTAAAATGTGATACATTCCTCGGTAATAATTTTAGAATTATCATAATACTACGATAATTTATTATATTTGAAAACTTTATCGAAAACAACTGAAATTAATTCAAATGACGTCATAAAAAATAACACGCCTGGCTCTCTCTATAAAAGCAACATTTCATTCATAAATAATTCCCCCATTCATCACAATACTATAATAATTTATATTATTTAAAAATTAAGACCATGGAGCTACAAGTAAGTAAAACTCTGCGTAAAACTTCATCGAAAATTATCGTCCTTCTCCTTCTAAAATCAATGAATATTTCATTCATATCAGCCATGCAGACTCCATGGACTAAATGATTTTGTGTTAAAGAATTACAGCGATTCTAATACAACTCATTCTACATATTTTGCTGTTTACATTTTACATAGGTGAAAAATAGGCTTAATAGTAGAAATAATCAAATTTGTATGAGCATTTAAACTGAAATATATTGTCATTGCGTTGTTAAAGTATGTAGATGCACAGAATTTAGGCAAAAATAAAGTAGTTTTAGGATGGATACAACACTCAATATGAATTAAAAAGAACTTTAAAAATCACGATTTTGAGACAAGATGGATGCCATATATCATTTTGAAGTGGGTCATGTGATCGTTTCATATCATGGACACGTGATCGCTTCATATAAGAGGTGTTATTATTATTTTAATTTTTATTTAAAAACTACTGAATATATTTCGCTGAATTTTTTTTTATATATTTTATGGAACAATTTGAATATTGCCTAAAATTTTCGAAGCAATTTGTGAATTTTAAATCCGCTTAAAAAATGCTTGAAAAATTAGGTCCCATAGGGCTCAATGTATTCCATTTTTTCAACCCGGGTTCAATCCAAAACTAATTGGGTGATATTATTCATTTATATTCCCATAGGTCCTATAGACCGTCTGAACAACATACTAAAATTTCATTTTGATTAAGTCATTTTTACGGCAGTTATCGTGCTAACGGACAGACAGACAGACAGACAGACAGACAGAATGAACAAAGTCATAAACACTTTTCAACTTTGTTGTAAAGTGTTAAAAATGTGAACAATTTATACCTGTTTTGTTAGAAGAAGAGTACTAATTAAGAATACAAATAGATAATTGGAATGTTTTAATATTTTGAGCTTTTTCTTTTGAATAAAATATTTAAATCAAGCAACATAATTTTGAGTGCAAGTAATTTATTCAGGTTATTATCTTTTCATGGAATGTTAACAATCATATGCCCATATTCGGCGTTTTGGATTTCTTTGCCTTATTCGCTTTTAATAAAATAAAATTTACGTTATTTTAAAAGACCTTTTTTGCAATAATAACACTTTGTATACACAATATTTTTGTTTTATTCTCTAACTTTCAGCTGAATAACTAAATCTTGAACCAGAGGAAAGTTTCATGTTCACAGAAAATTTTCCATGAACATGCAGTTAAGCCTAACCGACACTTAGAGCTTACGCCGTTATTCTCCGATCACTTGAGGAAGAGGATATCAAAACCGTTTTGAAGAAATAATGGAGTCGTTTTACTAAGGTAAATAATACTGTATAAAATTTATACTAAAAATACTCTTTTTGAAGCTATCTTAACATAAAAAAATCAAACTGATTTTTACTTTCCTTATATACATAATGTACAAGAAAAGTATTGTGACGGGGTTGAAAATTCGAATTCGAGTTTTCGACGGGAGAGCACGTTTCAAGCATCCCTTATCACGAATCAAACATTTTTGAGGTGATGTCTGTGTGTGTGTGTGTGAAAGTATGTGTGTGTGTGCGTCAGTGAGTCTTTGAAGACGATATCTCACGAACGAATGGAGCGATTCGAATGTAATTTGATACAAAAATTACACCCCGTGAATACTGGAAGTCTATTGGAAGTCTACACAATCGAATGTTCAGAACCCCCCTAAATTTTCGAGTGAAATTTTGAAAAATTCATTAAAAAATCAAAACCATTAATAAAATTGCGCAAATAGACATATCTTATGTAATTTTTCTTTGGAAAACGATTGATATAAACTTTAGAACCGTAGCATGAACCGTTCTCGAGATATTGTGCATTTTTCAAATAAATTTATCAAAAAATCCCATGAATTAAAAAAAATATTAACTGTTGAGAAACGTGTTCACTTTTCATATGTAATATCATGCGATAAACTTGTTGACATCATGCTCTTGTATCTAGATCTTTCCATTCATGAGAAAATATACTTTGAGTAATACTTTTGTATTTGAACTCCGTCATTTATCTGCTATAAGGATAACTTATTTCTCCGTCCATAACGCTTGGCGAGATTTTGGCGACGAATTTGGCGGAATGTCGTCAACTTGATGACTTTTTTAAATGTTGCTAAATTAACGAAAATCTCTCCAAATGGATAAAAATGATGCTAAATCAATGAAAATAACGAGTAACTGTCGAAAACCCAATATCTCGGAATGAATATAAATATCTACTATAAGAATAATCTATATTTTTTCACTGTAAAAGTAGTAAAGTCATTGCATTATACAAGGAAAGTCATGAGTTGGCCACATCAGTTTTTTGTAAAAATCTTTGGTCTTCGACTGAAAACATCTTTACACCTGCTTTGATAATACTCGATAGCATATTTTGAACCAATATTTGAAAATTTTCTCTTTCATTTTATTTAATTGGGGGAAAAGGGGTAGGAAAATGTGTCTAAATTTAACCAAAAATGAAATTTTCTTTGCTATATTAGAGTGTTTTATCGTAGAGCGTTTTATATTAGAGCTTTTTATATTAGAGCGCCTAATCATAAAGTTTTGCGCAATTAATTTTAGTTTCATGGAGATAGAGGTGATTATTTCTTAATAAAACTTGCTTTATTATCAAGCTAGAAGGAATTACCCCACGTTGGCCTGGATCTTAAATAAGCGGACGTTACTTTTGCATTGAGTTAGTCCTGTGCGTCCCATATCGTTTGAAGTAATCAGGAAGATTTCACTAAATTCGGGAACGAGACTTTCATTCGTCTCCAATTCTGCACAATTTAATCCACAGAAATTGCTTTAGATGGTATTTAAACATTCAGAGTTGCTGTTTTTTCCTTCCTTGCAACTACGCATCACCCTAGCCACCACATAGCATAATGCTAACTGCATGGATTATTTTAGGTTGTTCGCCATTTGTAACTCAACCAGAAACTTATTTTCTTGAAATGTTCACGAGGGCCGTAGACACGAGAATTCCTTTTCCTTATACTTAGGAAATGGAAAATATGTTACAACAATTCCACATGTTCTTGGGTCTTACTGGATTCTTTTCACAGAACACTTGCTACGTGTAGGTAATAAAACATCATCTGACGTAACAATGTTCGACTCTAGGATGTCTCTCGTTTCTGTTACAAACAAAAGAATATCTTCGGTGCCTGTTCGTAATTTTGTTGCTTTTGAAGTTCAGATCCAATCTGTGTCTACTTAAGCCAAGTCCGAAAATTCATGGATTATAAATATCCTCCTCCACATAAGCAACATAATGATGAATGCTTGTCCCGTTTTTCCAAGAACATTAGCTGTTTTTACAGTAACTGCGCGTAGCGTGATAGAGAGTGCCGTATAAAGACGCTGGCTTTTAATTCGGTAACATATGTCATTTATAATGGAGGTCACATTCGCACCCGTGTCTAAAATCATTTGCAATTCGATGTTGTTCATACGACCCATAGCGTAAAGTCCCTTATTTCCTCCATGCAATGGTAAATCGAATGCCTTGTTATCCTTTTGCTCAGATAGTGGTCATATTCTTATATGGCCTGTTTCTCCACAGATACAGCACACCAGACCTTTAGCAAATGAACCAGATGACTGCTTGAATATGGCGTTATTTCTTTTCTGAAGTACATCTTTTATTTCCTCCATACTGCGCAGTATCTCAGATTATGCCTGTCAAGACGCTTCAAACTTGAGGGCGAGAGCCATTGGAGCTTTCATCAGATCCTTGCGTTTTGCTATGAGAACAACAACATGTTGATTTTCTGGGTCCCGAAGAGCATCTCTAAAATACTGGGCTGCAAGACTTTATACATCCATAGGATAATCTGCAAAGGATAGCTTCGAAAGTCAATATCAGACGTCAGCTCCTGCTGATTCTCTCCAGACTTTGTCGGCGAGATTTTAATAGAACTCTGCTCATCTCTATCAGATTATTGCCCTCTTAGCGGAGTTCCAGGGCATTCGCCAGAACTTCGAAGTCCAGACATTTTCATGTCAAGAGCGTGCGTAAAACATCAGCCGCAGGACGAGCGATTTGACAGGCTTTTGACTTTTCGTCCCAATCGTTTGCTTCTGCGGTAATAACGCCCGAAATTTCGCACAGATGCTTTGTCCGTCATATGTAGGAGATTTTATTCTGCATAGTAACGGCATACAAAAATCCATATTGGAGTCTGGCGATTATTAATCTCTCTTCGAGCTTCTGGAGAGTTTTGTTAACGTCACCGAATTTCTGATGACCATTCTCTTGTACTGCTCTTATGTCGTCCTTCATTGTGCAAGGTTAAAAAAGTTATAAATTAAGAACGTATGAGTTAATGAAACTTTTCTTTTCTGGAGTGGTCTGTGATATAGGAGATGCTACTCAAATATGAACTCTGAATGCCATGTTAAATTTTTGTATGACGTAATATAAAAATAGGAGGTTTAAAACGCACGTAAAACATATATTTAAAAGAAAATCATTAAAATATGTCTATTTCTCGTAGGAACTCCGTTCAAAGTATGTTTGAAAGAAAAATTTCCGTTTTTTTCCGATGGTGTCAAGATAGAAACTCTGTGATAATATTTTAGGTTGCTAAGGAATCGATTTGTGTAAATATCTTAAAACATAGAACAAGTGAAATACTAATTCGAAATTTAAAATAAATAACACCGAGGTGTACATATTTGGGCCCTGAAGTGCCTTGCGGCGCTTCAATCTCCTACTACAGACTGACAGACTTCCTTTCATCATCATCATATTTGGCACGACAGCCCAGGATGAGCCATAGCCTTCCGCTGAAGATTCCTCTAGGACTGTATATTTCTAAACCTGGTCTGCCAGTCTCTTGCTCCAAGACTTCCTTTACTGTGTAAAATATTTGCGCATATCGTCTTGCGTTCTTGATGCATTACAGTTGATGTTTTAAGGATGACTTATTTAAATAAAATCATTACTTATATAAAATTTTCTTTTAAAATATTACCGGAAAATAAAAATATGTCACAAAAATATAATCTAATTTTTGTTTTGAGCAATCCCATAGTCTTTGGAACCATAGGATAATGCTATCCGTTTTGGGCTTAACTAAGACATATCCAAATTGTTGTTATTAAAAGAATAACTGTAACCAGTCCTATTATAAATAAAACAAAATGAAATTCAGATTTGAAATGACAAAATTAGTACCAAAATTAAATCCACAGCGGAAAATCATTTCAATTTCCATATTTTTCCTTAGTCAGTTTAGCACCTCCGAAAATAATGATTTGGAATGAAACCATCTGCTTTAAAAGTCGCAGTTCCATCACGTACGATTGAGCATATGAAACTCTCGAGATGCCTGTCGAGATGCTTTAAACTTGACGGCGAGGGCCATTGAAGCTCTCGTCATATTCTTGCATTTGGTCATGTGAACAGCATGTAAACTTTCTGGGTCACGAATAGAATCTCTAAAATACTGGGTTGCAAGACTTTATCTAACATCTATAGGACAGTCTGCAAAGAATAACTTCGAAAGTATTTCAATATCAGACGCCAGCTCCTGCTAATTCTCTCCAGATTTTGTCGGCGAGATTTTAATGGAACTCTGCTGGTATCTACAGATTATTGTCCTATTAGCGGAGTTCCAGGGAATTCGCCAGAGCTTCGAAGTCTAGACATTTTAATGTCGAGGGCGTGCGTGAAACATCGGCCGCAGGACCTCGATCGAAAGTAGCGAATTTACAAGCTTTTGACTTTTCCTCCCAATCGTTTGCTTCTGCAGTAATAACGCCCGAAATTATGTACAGATGCTTTGTTTGTCATACGTAGGAGATTTTCCTCTGCATAGTGACGCCATACAAAATCCATATTTACGTCTGGGGATTATTTATCTATTTTCGAGCTTCTGGACAATCGAGCTTCTGACCGAATTTCTGATGACCATTCTCTTGTACTGCTCGTATGTCCTCTTTCATTTCTTCTTGAATCTCCTCTTGTATGGTTTTAACGTCTTGTTTCATCTTTTCGTGCACGGATGTGATGTCATGTTTCATTTCTTCTTGCACATATTTAATTCTTTATTTCATAATTTTTTCATCTCTTCTTGTTTCATTTCAGCTTACATAGCCTTGATTTTCTTCTGTTATTTCGACTTGTATAGCTTTGATTTCTTCTTTCATTACAGTTAGTCTGGTTTTCACTTCGTTTTTCGAACATTTTAACTTTTCTCTCATTGTTTCTTGTCCGTCTTTCACTGCTTTCGTCTCTTGTTTCAATTCGTCTTGTCCGGCTTTTACTGCTTTCATCTCTTGTTCCTTCTCATCTGGCACAGTTTTCATCGCTTATTTCCTCTCGTTTTGTGAAGCTTTCATTAAAACTATCATCTCAATTAACTGTTCCTCCATCATTTGTCTAATTGGGGGGGAGGGGGGCGGAGGGGAACATAAATGCTTGTGATTTAGGGTCATTTGCATATCTCCTCAAACGATATATACATGCCGCGGCATGTATTCATATGTCATACATAGTTTCGCGGTTATAGCTCAATTTTTCTATAGGCGCATATATTCTTCGGTCTCAGACTGTATTTTCGCTCTCTAAGGAATGCCTTTGTGTTAAAATCGTGGTGAAGCATATAATAACCTTAAAACTAATTCGAATTAAAAAAATAACTCCGTAGTGCACTTTTCGAATCCCGAAATACCTGTGTACCAAATTTCATGGCCGTATGTAGCTTAGATTTGCAGCTACAGACGAACAGACATCTTTCTTTATTATTATAAATTGTGGACGATTTGAAAAAAGTAGCTTGGTAGCGGTTTACTTGGACAGACACTGCCTCCCCAGATTTCCTTCACGCTTCGTTACTGCCTTTTTTTAACGTCCACTAAATACGTAACTTTAACAAAACTCGAATTCAAATTGTCTAATCTGTTACCTTTCGTATACATAGCATATTATGTATTGTAAATAATGCGTTAAATATTTTAAAGTAAATAACCTAAGGCTACATAGCTGAGTTCTCAGGTCAAGTGCTGTTAGGACAGGATTAAACTATTTCATAAAATTATACGAAATGTAGATGGAGTAAAGTTAATAGGCCCCTTAATTATTGCGCTCCTATAGCATTTGCCTATGATGAAAAATTTCTTTTTGAGAACACGTTCTTCCTTATCATGAATTAATTGAGTAATTATTGTTTGTGAATATACTGCACCCGCGTAGCTGTCGTATCTACCGTTAGCTTATGGTTGCTAAAAATAATCACTCCTAATATGTGATATTTCAAAAAATCAACCGCTAGCTGCGAGAACCTCAGTTTGTAAATATTAAATGTGTTTTAAATACACATTAGCAGGAAAAATAAAGAAAAATATAAAGTTTAAATTCCTGTTACCAATATTTTCGAAATAGGAATTGCCACTAAAAATATTCTAACACGAACCTGTTAAAAGTAAGATTTAAATACTGTTGATTTATGTTTTCACTTCATTCAGAAATTATAGAAAAGTCGAAGTTTAAAATGTTTTATTTAAAAACATGCTGGGTTCACGGTATCATGACGAGATTTCATAATCTCGCGTCACTTGTGTAAAAATCGTAATTTATATATCATATGTCAAGATTCTATATTTTTACACCAATTTAAACCCTGTTTTTGTTATCCCTCTTGTCTATTAAATACGTATTATACAAAATATTCTATACTGAAAGGAAGACTTTTAGCCATTTTATTAATCTGTGAAAACCACATTCAGAGAGAAGTTTCGTTATTATTTGGCCGTTACAAGGTTTTGTCCCGGACAGAGCGGGTATCTGGTTCTGATCGAGGCCTGGTAATATTAATGCAAGGCAAGCGCGTTTACACAATGGTTCTGCAGAAATATCAACGGCTGTTTTGGTTATTGAGGCCCGGCGGCGAGGCTGCAAAGTTCGACCCTGCGAATAATTTCAAAGGTATAAAGTTTTCTATTGGTTAATAGATGTAATTAGCTTTCTAGCAGTTCTCAATGATTCTGGGGCCTAAATCCGCCTGGTTACATAAAAGCTGTTGCAAAGAATATTCGAGGCTCTTCTTCCTGTCTGGTTGTCGACACCCTCAGGTCGGTCCGGACCGTATTTGATATGTTACCCACCCCGGAGTGCGGGATTCGGCCCAGGTTGAATCCTGGCCTCCCGTGAGCATGGGAAGGAGGGCCGAAGACGCCATCATCGCCGAAGATCATCGTGGAGGAGTCCGTCAACCTGCCAAAATTCGACCTTGAAGAATGATTCCGACCTGAAGTTCCTGTGCCGGGTCGAGATGCTGGATGTCGTAGATGAAATGAAACTGAGCCCGGACCGAGCCTCGAATGGGTCCGGTTTTTCGATAGGACGGCATAGCCGAAGGCTTAAGTGGATGTTGGTATGCGATCCTTTCTCCGACTCCGACTCTGGAGGTAAGGGAGTTTTCTTCGATTGTTCACTTATCTGAAGGAAGTCAACCGCGTCGATTAGTACAGACTGAAAGAATCCAAAATTAGACTTCCTGCATTAAAGTAATATCAGTTTAATTAAATATGTTCTAAGTTATTAAATTCGGGCATCTAAATTTATAATTTAAGAGTATCTCCTAGTGCGAGTTTTTTCCTGTTGTTGAGACCATACCTTTTAATTATTAAGTGTATTAATAAGTAATTATTGCTGCGCCACTTTGTTTATACTGTTGATTAACTTATTATCATTGGATTATTTCCGTGGCAGCAAATATATTAGAATGGGTCCTGAGTCCAGTGTTACAGTTACATAATGTTGTGCTTGCTGATATTGATTCAGTCTATCATTTTATCTACTCCACTTCTTAATTACAATATTGAATAAAGAAATTGAATTATCTTTAAAACCGTGTGGTTATTTTACGTTATCTTTGTCTCCTAAATTGTAATTAATAAAGTGTTTTCAGGAGATGTCGCCTTACAAGGTCAGGAAGTATTTATTACACCTTTGTATTTATTGCACTGCAGATTATCCATGAATTTATTCCTGGACGGGAGCTTTCCGAATTTAGAACCTGGGTTTATCCTTAATGGGTTGTGCCAAGGAAAATCACGGCTAAACACATTCGCGGCTTAGCATATTTGCTTCTTACTAGTTACAACTTACAAATATCTTATTATTCTCATATTGCATAAATCATGCTTTGGTCGTTGGCACATTTGTCACATTTTGACAGACGCCGCCTTTCTTTGTGACAACGGATTAAAATTGTTTCTCTGTGTTTGGGTCGGGACAGCCCTTCAAAACTGAATAATCCTGGCAGAAATACAGACATATAATACAGGGTGGCCCAAAATGGCTTAGACAAACTTTAAAGATAAGTCAGGTATACAAAAACAAGCCCCTTTTGCATGATTTGCGACCACATGCCCCGAACGTGTGGTCGCAAACGTCACGTGGGGTGCTACAGATGGAGGAAGAAGCAAAAAGAAAGGAATGCAGATACCACACAGGTGTATTAGACATAACAATTACAGGTATCAATTACAAAAGTTTATCATTTTATTAAAGTAGGTGTTCAAAGTTTTTGCCATCCGCAGCTATAAATGTCTGGCAACGTCGACGCAAGGATTGGCGAACGCGATCAAAAATGCCAGGATGCTCGCGAACACGTGCTGCTGTTACCTTAACGACTCTAGCGACAGATAGCGTCAGATATCACACATCCTGGGTGAAACATGCATGCCTGCGGATGGAAAGAACTTTGAACACTTACTTTAATACTATGATAAACAATTGTAATTGATATATGTAATTTTTATGCTTAACCTCCCTATAATGTATTATCTGCATTCCTTGTTTTTTCTTCCTGTAAGTATAACACCCCACGTGGCATTCATTCAGGGCATGTGGTCGCAAACCATGCAAAATGGTGTTGCTTCTGTATGCCTGACCTACCCTTAAAGTTTGTCCAAGAAATTTTGGACCACTCTGTATATGCAGTATGTAATAAAGGTATTTACAAAAAAGAGATGAAGCGCTAAATTACTCCACATTTGCATAGGTGGAATTTTAAACACACATGCACAGTAAATTCCCCCGCAACGCATTTCCTTATAATCGAGCAGTGTTGTCTGGAAATGATGGTTTTGCTGTTGTTCTGTTTATTTCAGACAAGAAAATGTACTCGCCATTGACAGGGAGTTAAAGCATGCAGTTATATAAAATTAACATATTATATACATTTTATTCATATAAATACTACTGAAAAGTGTATGCCTCAAATAATCGAGTCCGGAAGGGAGAAGATTAACATCCTGCTCTCCCCTCAACAAAGCGAGTCTGTTCCTTCCGTCGTACAAGAGAGTGATAGAACCTTCGACCCTATATCTCACCAGTAGGTATCCTAGTATCATAATATCACGATCTCACCTCGATGGCATGAGGATTCCGCTCACTGCTAGATTCATTAAAAAATATCAATGACATGGCTGGGTCAAAAATAGTTATAACTAATCAACGGATGAGTTTATGAATCTTCTCTTTTCTGGAGTGGTCTGTGATATATTTAGGAGCTGCTGCTGAAATATGGACTCTGGATACCATATAAAATTTTGTATATCGTAATATAAAAATCGAAAAAGTTTAAAACGCACGAAAAGTATATATTTAAAAAAATCATTAAAATCTGTCTATTTGTCGTATAGACAACAAAGTTTGTTTAAAAGAAAATTTTTCAATCTTTTCCGATGGTGTCAAGATGGAATATTTTTGATCACTAAGGAATCTATTTGTGTAAATATCAGCCCAAAACATAAAGTAACTAAAAGGCAAATTCAAAATTTAAAAAAAATAAAGCCGAAATGTACCTAGTTGGGCTCTGAAATACCTGTGTACCAAATTCCGTGGTCGTACGGCGATTCAATTTCCCACTACGGACTGACAGACACAAATACTTCCCTTTATTATGTGACATATCTGCGCTCATCCTCTACGCAGCTTTCTGGATATAAAATTAAGAGAGGAAGGGAGACGCATTGTTTAAACAAAATCACTACTTATGTAAAATTTATTTTTAAAATATTACCGGTGCATATGAAAATTGCATTTAGTTTTCCGCAATCCCATACTTTTTGGAAATATAGAATAATGTTATCCGTTTTGGGCTTAACTAAAATATGTCGAAATGGCTGTCATTAAAAAATATCTATAACTATTAAGGCTGTAAATAAAACAAAAGGAATTTAGATTTGAAATGGCATAATTAGTACCAAAATGAAATCCACAGCGGAAAATCATTTCAATTCCCATATTTTTCCTTGGCGAATTTAGTACCTTCGAAAATAACGAACTGATAAATAACGGAATGAACTTTAAAATTTACCTCCTTCCTCTCTAACAAATTTATTCAATTTTTATTATTAATTCAATTATTTATTCAATATTCCAAGAAAATTCCGGATATTAAAATTGAGCATATTGAAATTTAAGTTTCTTACCCTGTGATTAAACGAAATCAATATATATATATATACAGTTTACTTTTAATATATTACCGGTACGTATGGAAATTAAACCCAAATATGATCCAAATTTAGTTTTTAGCAATTCCATACTTTTTGGAGACATAAAATAATGCTATTCATTTTGGGCTTAACTGAGAGA
Source organism: Amaurobius ferox (assembly GCA_951213105.1). Lineage (NCBI taxonomy): Eukaryota > Metazoa > Arthropoda > Arachnida > Araneae > Amaurobiidae > Amaurobius > Amaurobius ferox. The sequence goes on from OX578149.1 coordinate 103,462,285, forward strand.
TGTCCAAATAGCTGTCATTAAAAACACAATCTATAACAGTCGAGCTATAAATAAAATAAAAGGGAAAATATATTTGAAATGACATAACTAGTGCCAAAATGACAAAATTAGTACAAATATCCACAGCGAAAAATAATTTCAATTTCCATATTTTCTTTACTCATTTTAGCATCCTCGGAAGTAATGAGTTGGAATGAAACTATCTGCTTAAGCATTAACCCCTCCCTCTTACAAATTTATCGAAATTAGTTCAATATTTATTTATCATATTATTTAATCAATATTTATTTATTATATTTTATTCGATATTTATTGCATTTTTTATGCAATATATTCAATACCCCAAGAAAACTCCAAAAGTTAACATTGGGAATGGGAAAATGTAGATGTGGCCATATACACAATTGAAACTTGTCCCGACTTTTCACAAATAGATCTTGTAAAGATTTAATAACCTAGCAAGCACTCAGGCTTTGAATGGACTCGCGCACAGTGTTTCTTTCAGACATACCTCCGGGGGGGGGGAGGGGAGAAGTCTGTTCCGGAGATAAGTATTCGCCCCCCCCCCCCTCCTGGAGACATTTTGTGTTAACTTAGTTTCTATTTATGTGACACAGCATTTAGATATGTTTATATAGTTCAAACAGAAAACTTGCCTCCCTTAAATTTTCATCCACCCCCCGGCCAATAAATACTGAAAGAAACACTGCTAGTGCATATGAAGTATGTGAGCTGTGAAAGATTCCAAATTAAAACCTTTTTTAACAAATAATTATGAAATTAGACGTATAAAAATTAATTTCAATATTTGAGAATATTGATACAAAAGACCATATACGTTTTTAGAATTTGAGTATTAAAATAAACAAATTGGAATACAGGAAAACAATGGAATCAAAGTAACACATGCATCTCATAAAAACTTGTTTAATATGCAGGAGCATATTTAAATCACTATGCATGCAAGTTTACACGCTTTGGTTGGCTATTTAAAAGTTGTTTACTTCTGATTTGTGTGAAGCGTAGTGAGCATGCGCGGTTTAAAAATGGGCGTTTCATCCTGCTACAGTTCGTTTTAATTATTGAAATTGTGGTTCTGCGCATCTGTGTGCAATTTTACGTATGTGTGCAAATTTTCATCGTCCTACCCATAACAGTTTTCCAGTAAAAGTGATTACAAAATTCAGTAGATGTTGATTTCGCTTCGATAGGAATGGAAAATAGATTTCGCTTCGCTCATCTATAATAACATCTATTTTCTATAATTGCACATAATTGTCACGATTTTCAATTTGCTTAATTTCTTATAAGAGGCAGGACCATCGAAATTCTTACCTGGATTCCTATGCAGAAGTAAAGTACGAAGCTTCCCCCCTTCTGCAATTAATTGGGAGAATATATATAATGCCCTCTACATGTTAAGCACCGAACAGACACATATCGTGCATAATCGTAGAAACTTTATTATGTATCATCGCGCATAATTCAATTTCTGCACCGATCGCCTCCAAATTCCACACAAAAATACTCTGATGAGGCATACAAACTGCAATGCATACAAACTGCATTTAGGCATACAAACTGCATTTAGGCATACAAACTGCAATGCAAACAAACTGCAATGCAAACAAACTGCAATGCATACAAACTGCAATGCATACAAACTGCATTTAGGCATACAAACTGCAATGCATACAAACTGCAATGCATACAAACTGCATTTAGGCAGAAAAATTGCAATGAGACAAAACATAAATTGCTACAACGTAATCCATCACACCATCAAGACCAAAATCATGGTTTTCATCGATTTTACTGAACTGGGTGTTCCCTGTTCTCTCCAAGCAAACACACGTCAGTAGAAGAGAAAGGGGTGTTCTGCTGCGGAGGCTGTGCAATGCTGTGCAAAGCTGTGCAATGGCTGCCATCTTGAATTCCGTAATCCTGGACGGGGGTGTAAAAGGGGGGGGGGAGAGAATGAAAAAGGTGGGGGTGAAAATTTTGGAGAAACTTTTCTTTGGGTGGCAGCGATGTCGTAGTCATGTACGAGGGGTTGAGGGGGGAAATAAATTTTTTTAAATGAGATTTTTTCTAAGTATGGGAGAAACTTTTTTGGGGGTGGCAACAGCTGCGAAGGCTGTGCAGTGCCATCAGCGCCCTCTAGCGACGGAAAGTGGAACTATGGAGGATGGAACTTAGAAATATTTTTTGTTTGGGTTGCCATAGCAACACCTGGGGGAAGAAACTTTTTGGGGGTGGCAACAGCTGCGAAGGCTGTGCAGTGCCATCAGCGCCCCCTAGCGGTAGAAAGGAGAATTAAAATTGGGATTTCTCTGATAGTTGGGATTTTTTTTTTTTTCTTTTTCTAAATGAATTAATTAAGTACGAAATATGCGCATTTTTTTTCTTTTTCTTAAATGAATTAAAGGTGTTAAAGAGGATAATTAAATAAAGTGATTAAGTAATGAATATCCGCATGCTAGGAGCGTACCAAGGCCATTGTTAAGGGTATACCAAGGGGTATGCTGAAGGCATGCCAAGGTCATGTCAATATCCCTCCGCATTCTAAGAAAAGAGTGCTTGTCCTATATCGCGGTTACGAAGTGAACTGTGAGAATCTTGTAGGGTGTAGGGGTATGCCAAGAGGATCGAACATGAATTTTAAGAAAGTGTCACTTTTAGCGTTTTTTCGCAAAAAGTTTTCAAAACGTTAAAAAAACAACAAAAATGTACGTTTTTAAAATAAATTGTGGTTTTTAGATTGTTTGAATTCTCTATGGGAAATAACATGGGTTTTCACACTTTTGTGTATTTTTTGTAAAAAAAATGTGCGTTTTTGCAAAAGTGTTACCAAAAAAGCGTTTTTTGAAAAATGTTACATTTTGCGATTTTTTTTCAAAATGCCGTTTTCTCTATGGGAATTAACATAGGTTTTCACACTTTTACATTTTTTTTAAAAAAATGTGCGTTTTTGCAAAAGTGTTACCAAAAATGCGTTTTTTGAAAAATGTGACATTTTGCGATTTTTTTCAAAAACACACTTTTTACTTGTAAAAACTAAGAAAAACGCGTTTTAAGAGTAGCAGAATCGCGTGAATTGGTGTTTTAAAGTAGCAGAATCGCGTGAATTGGTGTTTTAAAGTAGCAGAATCGCGTGAATTGGATGTATAGGAGGGGTGTGTTTCCCCAATCATTTCGGTCTTGGAGTTTAAAAAATTTTAATATTTGTAAAAATAAATATTTTAAAAATTAAATATTTTAAATAATCGTGAAAGTGTGCTTATGTCCAAAATACTTGAGTGTTATGAATCTCACAAGTTAATTAAAGGATGTTAATTAAATTAGTGTTATGATTCTCGCAAGTTAATTAAAGGATGTTAATTAAATTAATTTATTAAGTATTGGATATCCATATGCCAGGAGCATGTCAAAGACGTGCCATGGGTATGTCAAAGCGTACCAAGGGTGTACCACAGGGGTATGCTGAAGGCATGCCAAGATCATCGTTCTTACAATACCCCTCCACTATATCGCGGTTACGAAGAGATACGCGAGAATCTTGTAGGGTGAGATACTTGAAAATATCGTATGATGAGGGGTATGCCAAGAGGATCGAACATGAATTTTAAGAAAGTGTCACTTTTAGCGTTTTTTCACAAAAAGTTTCAAAAACGTTAAAAAACAACAAAAATGTACGTTTTTAAAATAAATTGTGGTTTTTAGATTGTTTGAATTCTCTATGGGAAATAACATGGGTTTTCACACTTTTGTGTATTTTTTGTAAAAAAAAATGTGCGTTTTTGCAAAAGTGTTACCAAAAAAGCGTTTTTTGAAAAATGTGACATTTTGCGATTTTTTTTCAAAATGCCGTTTTCTCTATGGGAATTAACATAGGTTTTCGCACTTTTACATTTTTTTAAAAAAAAATGTGCGTTTTTGCAAAAGTGTTACCAAAAATGCGTTTTTTGAAAAATGTGACATTTTGCGATTTTTTTCAAAAACACACTTTTTACTTGTAAAAACTAAGAAAAACACGTTTTAAAAGTAGCAGAATCGCGTGAATTGGTGTTTTAAAGTAGCAGAATCGCGTGAATTGGTGTTTTAAAGTAGCAGAATCGCGTGAATCGGGTGTATGGGAATCTCGAGAATCTCGGGGGTTTAAGGGGTGTGTTTCCTCAACCATTTCGGCCTTCGATTTCAAAATTTTAATATTTGTAAAAATAAATATTTTAAATAATCGTGAAAGTGCGCTTACGTCCAAAATACCTGAGTGCTATGAATCTCGCAAGTTAATTAAAGGATGTTAATTAAATTAATTGATTAAGTATTGAATGTCTGTATACCAGGAGCATGTCAAATAGTAATGTTATGAATCCCACATCCATTTTAGTCTGAAAATCTAGAAAAACCTCATAAAATATACCTATTTTAAAAATAAGTATTATAAAAAAGGGCTAGTGTATCAGTTTATACGCATAGTGTGTGTCTTATTTCTCTAAATCCCGTCATTTTTAAAAATAAAAGTACATGCCAGAACCCTCCACGCCTAACTCTCATAAAAATGATTTACCTATGAGTGCCCCCGCCCAACACTTTTGTGCGGACGGAGGGGAGATGTTTAACACATTCTCGGCACTAGGAGAATACGTAGTGGACGTTGACACGTGTTATATTACTGAATAAGAAATTGCTTAGCCCGAAATACAAGCGAGTCTGTATTCAGGAGATATATAGTCGAAAATGTCTATCCTCTCATTTTTAACGTTTGAAATAGCAAAATACACGCTAATTTCTTTACAGCGAATAACATATATTTCTTGTATGCATACCAGTTCTAAGTGAAATTTAACACATATAGCTTTCTGAGGGAGGGAGAAACGGCTAATATGGTGATACATATGACACACGCGCTCAGCACAAATCGATGGAAATAAATGCTGAGATAGTTTTTAAAGACGAGACTGAAATTTTTCTCGATAAATAAGGTATTTGAGGTTATTTAACGTGTGAATGATCGATACATGCCAATAAAATGAGGAACTAGGCCAAGTTTACAAGTATAGGACTTTAAAGTTTTGATGTTTTAGGGGTAGAACTTGAATTTATAATCAAACATGATTTATACTAACAACTGCAAAGGGAGAAATGCATAGCGAAAGGGGTTATGTGTATATATATATATATATATATATATATATATATATATATATATATATATATATATATAATGTATATAACCAACACCCACCGGTGGAATGCAGATCTAAGATAGTATTTTTAGGAGAAGACATGGGATTCTTAAGTAAAGGGAGTATTTAGAGACATTTAAAGAGATATAAACATGAGATAAGGTAACATCCATAATACACACAACTAATATAGGACAGCGAAAGGAAAACTTTAGTATTGTTTAGAAACCGAACTTCAAATTTTTAAGTAAATGTAGGTGTTTGGAAAATTTTTAATGAACTATGTGCGATACACATGTCTCCGATCACAGTGGTGGAAAAATGATATCGGAGCAGTTTTTAAAGATGTGACTTTAACTTTTTCAATTAAGTGAAGAATCTGCTAAATATTAGAGGGTGCCGACGCTTACCGAGGGTTTTATGTATAATACACATAAGCAGCATATAACATTAGGAAGGGGATATTAGAAAATTTTTTAAAGATAGGACTCTAGATTTTGGAACTAAATGAGATATCAAGAAACATTTAAAGGGGATGAAAACATTTAATGAGGCGGAATGGGGGGTGTACTTACCCAAGATACCCAGCACTGAAATTATTCACTAAGATAAATTTTTTTTAAAGTAAAGACTTTAGAAGTTTCACATAAAAGGCAATTTATACTAGTTTTTAAAGAAATGAAAACGCCCAGCGAGATGACTTAGAATGAATACAACGCCGATATATATAACAGTGAAAAGAAAACTTAAATATTGTTTAAAGACTGCACTTCAAATTTCAAAGTAAATGAACATACCCAGAAACTTTTAATGGACTAGTATAATACACATACTCGATATAACAGTTAAATGACGAACTAAGAATAATTCATAAGTATGTAACTTTGGATTTTTTTAGTTAAATAGGGATTTCAGCTAATTTTTAGAGGGATAGAAAGGTATACTAAAGGGTGTACAACAAATTTTTAGAAGGAACTAAGGGAATTTTCTAGCTAAATAGGGATTTCCGCTACTTTTTAAAGGGATATAAAGACATACTAAAGGGTATACAGTAAAATTTTAGAGGGGACTTTGAGAATTTTTTAGCTAAATAGGGATTTCTACTAACTTTTAAGGAATAGAAACACGTACTGAAGAGTATAGAGCGTAATCATTACTAACACCTAGTGCTAAAATGAGGAATTAGAGTAATATTTAGGGGGTGGGACTTTAGATTTTTAAGTAAATGTTATGTTTAAAAACTTTTAAAGTAGCGTAAATACCTACTAAGATGACATATGCGATACACATAGCCAATACATAGTTATTAAATAGGGAAAAGCTAAGATGGCTTTTTAGAATAACACCTAAAATTTTTTTCTAACTAAGCGCAATATATCAACACTTAAAGCGGACGAATACGAAGATTCAGACGGCATGTGTGATACACATCGCGGGCACATAATAGTTAAATGTTAATTTAAGTAAGTTTTTAAGGATAGAACTCTGAATTTTTTGGGTAAATGAGATGTTTAAGAACATTTAAAGAGTCAAAAACACCTAATAAGGCGGTATGAGATGATTTCATCATCATCAGATAACAGCGAAATGGGAATACTACAAATATTTTAAAGGGGAATCCTTAAAATTTCTAAGTAAATAACCTTTAAAGAGGTGAAAAATATATAGTGAAGTTGTGTAGATAATACAGATCATCGACATTCTAAAACAGACAAGACATGTCTATACAAGATAAAAAATGTTGTACGTTAATATAAACATACATTATTCTATGTAGCAATGTAATACATACCCCAAGATTTATATAAAGTAATTGCGAATACATTATACCAATCCCATCAGAAATCAGCTAAAATAATAAAATTACCAAGCTGAATAATATATCTAGGTACTAAAACCCCAACAAACTACATTAAATTGATAAAAATCTTAACTAAATAAAATAATGAAGCTGTAACATACTATAAAAATACTGAGTTTAATAAAATAATAGAATAAAATCATATTAAAGCAAGTACTTACATGTTCAATCCGACTCAAAATGCTGCATTAGGTGTAGGCCGATGAATAATGACAGATATAACATCTCCAGCTTTACCAACTTAAACCGACATATTCGCAGAGCAACTTGAAACGCGTCTTGACAGCACGAAATCCACAGCAGAAGTGATAAAATCGATACTTCAACGACACCCCCTACACGACAAGGTCACATCAAGGTCATATCATGGTTACTGTTAAACTATGGTATAAAATAGAATCACATGTTAAAAAATAATAGATTTTAGTAAAATAATTAAAGAAAATCCCTCTGTGATTATGAATGGCCTGTCTATTTTTACCGTGTGTGTGTGTGTGCGTGCGCGTGTGTGTATGTGTGTGTGTGTGTGTGTGTGTGTGTGTGCGTGTGTAATTATACCTTAAAAAGCTATATATCTGTAGTATCCCAACGGATACTAATATTTGTTTTTCAAACTTAGAAAAACTTTATTTCAGTTGCACTTATTTTAAGTGTAATTAAAAAAAGTTTTAACTAAATGTGTAAAATAAATATTAGTATCCGTTGGGATACTACAGATATATAGCTTTTTAAGGTATAATTACACACACACACACACACACACACACACACACATACACACACGCGCACGCACACACACACACACGGTAAAAATAGACAGGCCATTCATAATCACAGAGGGATTTTCTTTAATTATTTTACTAAAATCTATTATTTTTTAACATGTGATTCTATTTTATACCATAGTTTAACAGTAACCATGATATGACCTTGATGTGACCTTGTCGTGTAGGGGGTGTCGTTGAAGTATCGATTTTATCACTTCTGCTGTGGATTTCGTGCTGTCAAGACGCGTTTCATGTTGCTCTGCGAATATGTCGGTTTAAGTTGGTAAAGCTGGAGATGTTATATCTGTCATTATTCATCGGCCTACACCTAATGCAGCATTTTGAGTCGGATTGAACATGTAAGTACTTGCTTTAATATGATTTTATTCTATTATTTTATTAAACTCAGTATTTTTATAGTATGTTACAGCTTCATTATTTTATTTAGTTAAGATTTTTATCAATTTAATGTAGTTTGTTGGGGTTTTAGTACCTAGATATATTATTCAGCTTGGTAATTTTATTATTTTAGCTGATTTCTGATGGGATTGGTATAATGTATTCGCAATTACTTTATATAAATCTTGGGGTATGTATTACATTGCTACATAGAATAATGTATGTTTATATTAACGTACAACATTTTTTATCTTGTATAGACATGTCTTGTCTGTTTTAGAATGTCGATGATCTGTATTATCTACACAACTTCACTATATATTTTTCACCTCTTTAAAGGTTATTTACTTAGAAATTTTAAGGATTCCCCTTTAAAATATTTGTAGTATTCCCATTTCGCTGTTATCTGATGATGATGAAATCATCTCATACCGCCTTATTAGGTGTTTTTGACTCTTTAAATGTTCTTAAACATCTCATTTACCCAAAAAATTCAGAGTTCTATCCTTAAAAACTTACTTAAATTAACATTTAACTATTATGTGCCCGCGATGTGTATCACACATGCCGTCTGAATCTTCGTATTCGTCCGCTTTAAGTGTTGATATATTGCGCTTAGTTAGAAAAAAATTTTAGGTGTTATTCTAAAAAGCCATCTTAGCTTTTCCCTATTTAATAACTATGTATTGGCTATGTGTATCGCATATGTCATCTTAGTAGGTATTTACGCTACTTTAAAAGTTTTTAAACATAACATTTACTTAAAAATCTAAAGTCCCACCCCCTAAATATTACTCTAATTCCTCATTTTAGCACTAGGTGTTAGTAATGATTACGCTCTATACTCTTCAGTACGTGTTTCTATTCCTTAAAAGTTAGTAGAAATCCCTATTTAGCTAAAAAATTCTCAAAGTCCCCTCTAAAATTTTACTGTATACCCTTTAGTATGTCTTTATATCCCTTTAAAAAGTAGCGGAAATCCCTATTTAGCTAGAAAATTCCCTTAGTTCCTTCTAAAAATTTGTTGTACACCCTTTAGTATACCTTTCTATCCCTCTAAAAATTAGCTGAAATCCCTATTTAACTAAAAAATCCAAAGTTACATACTTATGAATTATTCTTAGTTCGTCATTTAACTGTTATATCGAGTATGTGTATTATACTAGTCCATTAAAAGTTTCTGGGTATGTTCATTTACTTTGAAATTTGAAGTGCAGTCTTTAAACAATATTTAAGTTTTCTTTTCACTGTTATATATATCGGCGTTGTATTCATTCTAAGTCATCTCGCTGGGCGTTTTCATTTCTTTTAAAACTAGTATAAATTGCCTTTTATGTGAAACTTCTAAAGTCTTTACTTTAAAAAAAATTTATCTTAGTGAATAATTTCAGTGCTGGGTATCTTGGGTAAGTACACCCCCCATTCCGCCTCATTAAATGTTTTCATCCCCTTTAAATGTTTCTTGATATCTCATTTAGTTCCAAAATCTAGAGTCCTATCTTTAAAAAATTTTCTAATATCCCCTTCCTAATGTTATATGCTGCTTATGTGTATTATACATAAAACCCTCGGTAAGCGTCGGCACCCTCTAATATTTAGCAGATTCTTCACTTAATTGAAAAAGTTAAAGTCACATCTTTAAAAACTGCTCCGATATCATTTTTCCACCACTGTGATCGGAGACATGTGTATCGCACATAGTTCATTAAAAATTTTCCAAACACCTACATTTACTTAAAAATTTGAAGTTCGGTTTCTAAACAATACTAAAGTTTTCCTTTCGCTGTCCTATATTAGTTGTGTGTATTATGGATGTTACCTTATCTCATGTTTATATCTCTTTAAATGTCTCTAAATACTCCCTTTACTTAAGAATCCCATGTCTTCTCCTAAAAATACTATCTTAGATCTGCATTCCACCGGTGGGTGTTGGTTATATACATTATATATATATATATATATATATATATATATATATATATATACACATAACCCCTTTCGCTATGCATTTCTCCCTTTGCAGTTGTTAGTATAAATCATGTTTGATTATAAATTCAAGTTCTACCCCTAAAACATCAAAATTTTAAAGTCCTATACTTGTAAACTTGGCCTAGTTCCTCATTTTATTGGCATGTATCGATCATTCACACGTTAAATAACCTCAAATACCTTATTTATCGAGAAAAATTTCAAAGTCTCGTCTTTAAAAACTATCTCAGCATTTATTTCCATCGATTTGTGCTGAGCGCGTGTGTCATATGTATCACCATATTAGCCGTTTCTCCCTCCCTCAGAAAGCTATGTGTTAAATTTCACTTAGAACTGGTATGCATACAAGAAATATATGTTATTCGTTGTAAAGAAATTAGCGTGTATTTTGCTATTTCAAACGTTAAAAATCAGAGGATAGACATTTTCGACTATATATCTCCTGAATACAGACTCGCTTGTATTTCGGGCTAAGCAATTTCTTATTCAGTAATATAACACGTGTCAACGTCCACTACGTATTCTCCTAGTGCCGAGAATGTGTTAAACATCTCCCCTCCGTCCGCACAAAAGTGTTGGGCGGGGGCACTCATAGGTAAATCATTTTTATGAGAGTTAGGCGTGGAGGGTTCTGGCATGTACTTTTATTTTTAAAAATGACGGGATTTAGAGAAATAAGACACACACTATGCGTATAAACTGATACACTAGCCCTTTTTTATAATACTTATTTTTAAAATAGGTATATTCTATGAGGTTTTTCTAGATTTTCAGACTAAAATGGATGTGGGATTCATAACATTACTATTTGACATGCTCCTGGTATACAGACATTCAATACTTAATCAATTAATTTAATTAACATCCTTTAATTAATTTGCGAGATTCATAGCACTCAGGTATTTTGGACATAAGCGCACTTTCACGATTATTTAAAATATTTATTTTTACAAATATTAAAATTTTGAAATCGAAGGCCGAAATGGTTGAGGAAACACACCCCTTAAACCCCCGAGATTCTCGAGATTCCCATACACCCGATTCACGCGATTCTGCTACTTTAAAACACCAATTCACGCGATTCTGCTACTTTAAAACACCAATTCACGCGATTCTGCTACTTTTAAAACGTGTTTTTCTTAGTTTTTACAAGTAAAAAGTGTGTTTTTGAAAAAAATCGCAAAATGTCACATTTTTCAAAAAACGCATTTTTGGTAACACTTTTGCAAAAACGCACATTTTTTTTAAAAAAAATGTAAAAGTGCGAAAACCTATGTTAATTCCCATAGAGAAAACGGCATTTTGAAAAAAAATCGCAAAATGTCACATTTTTCAAAAAACGCTTTTTTGGTAACACTTTTGCAAAAACGCACATTTTTTTTTACAAAAAATACACAAAAGTGTGAAAACCCATGTTATTTCCCATAGAGAATTCAAACAATCTAAAAACCACAATTTATTTTAAAAACGTACATTTTTGTTGTTTTTTAACGTTTTTGAAACTTTTTGTGAAAAAACGCTAAAAGTGACACTTTCTTAAAATTCATGTTCGATCCTCTTGGCATACCCCTCATCATACGATATTTTCAAGTATCTCACCCTACAAGATTCTCGCGTATCTCTTCGTAACCGCGATATAGTGGAGGGGTATTGTAAGAACGATGATCTTGGCATGCCTTCAGCATACCCCTGTGGTACACCCTTGGTACGCTTTGACATACCCATGGCACGTCTTTGACATGCTCCTGGCATATGGATATCCAATACTTAATAAATTAATTTAATTAACATCCTTTAATTAACTTGCGAGATTCATAACACTAATTTAATTAACATCCTTTAATTAACTTGTGAGATTCATAACACTCAAGTATTTTGGACATAAGCACACTTTCACGATTATTTAAAATATTTAATTTTTAAAATATTTATTTTTACAAATATTAAAATTTTTTAAACTCCAAGACCGAAATGATTGGGGAAACACACCCCTCCTATACATCCAATTCACGCGATTCTGCTACTTTAAAACACCAATTCACGCGATTCTGCTACTTTAAAACACCAATTCACGCGATTCTGCTACTTTTAAAACGCGTTTTTCTTAGTTTTTACAAGTAAAAAGTGTGTTTTTGAAAAAAATCGCAAAATGTCACATTTTTCAAAAAACGCATTTTTGGTAACACTTTTGCAAAAACGCACATTTTTTTAAAAAAAATGTAATAGTGTGAAAACCTATGTTAATTCCCATAGAGAAAACGGCATTTTGAAAAAAAATCGCAAAATGTAACATTTTTCAAAAAACGCTTTTTTGGTAACACTTTTGCAAAAACGCACATTTTTTTTACAAAAAATACACAAAAGTGTGAAAACCCATGTTATTTCCCATAGAGAATTCAAACAATCTAAAAACCACAATTTATTTTAAAAACGTACATTTTTGTTGTTTTTTTAACGTTTTGAAAACTTTTTGCGAAAAAACGCTAAAAGTGACACTTTCTTAAAATTCATGTTCGATCCTCTTGGCATACCCCTACACCCTACAAGATTCTCACAGTTCACTTCGTAACCGCGATATAGGACAAGCACTCTTTTCTTAGAATGCGGAGGGATATTGACATGACCTTGGCATGCCTTCAGCATACCCCTTGGTATACCCTTAACAATGGCCTTGGTACGCTCCTAGCATGCGGATATTCATTACTTAATCACTTTATTTAATTATCCTCTTTAACACCTTTAATTCATTTAAGAAAAAGAAAAAAAATGCGCATATTTCGTACTTAATTAATTCATTTAGAAAAAGAAAAAAAAAAAAATCCCAACTATCAGAGAAATCCCAATTTTAATTCTCCTTTCTACCGCTAGGGGGCGCTGATGGCACTGCACAGCCTTCGCAGCTGTTGCCACCCCCAAAAAGTTTCTTCCCCCAGGTGTTGCTATGGCAACCCAAACAAAAAATATTTCTAAGTTCCATCCTCCATAGTTCCACTTTCCGTCGCTAGGGGGCGCTGATGACACTGCACAGCCTTCGCAGCTGTTGCCACCCCCAAAAAAGTTTCTTCCCCACTTAGAAAAAATCTGAAATTTCATCCTGGATAGTTCCACTTTCCGTCGCTAGAGGGCGCTGATGGCACTGCACAGCCTTCGCAGCTGTTGCCACCCCCAAAAAGTTTCTTCCCCCAGGTGTTGCTATGGCAACCCAAACAAAAAATATTTCTAAGTTCCATCCTCCATAGTTCCACTTTCCGTCGCTAGGGGGCGCTGATGACACTGCACAGCCTTCGCAGCTGTTGCCACCCCCAAAAAAGTTTCTTCCCCACTTAGAAAAAATCTGAAGTTTCATCCTGGATAGTTCCACTTTCCGTCGCTAGAGGGCGCTGATGGCACTGCACAGCCTTCGCAGCTGTTGCCACCCCCAAAAAAGTTTCTCCCATACTTAGAAAAAATCTCATTTAAAAAAATTTATTTCCCCCCTCAACCCCTCGTACAAGACTACGACATCGTTGCCACCCAAAGAAAACTTTCTCCAAAATTTTCACCCCCACCTTTTTCATTCTCTCCCCCCCCCTTTTACACCCCCGTCCAGGATTACGGAATTCAAGATGGCAGCCATTGCACAGCTTTGCACAGCATTGCACAGCCTCCGCAGCAGAACACCCCTTTCTCTTCTACTCACGTCTATTGTCAGATTGCAGGGAAAATCTCTAATCGTCTGCGAAGAGAACATTCACCCATTGTGTTTGGGTCTAAATCGCATAATTTTTGGAGGGTATTGTGTTGTTGTTGAAACCCAGACCGTCCGACCTACCAGAAAGGTGTAAGGTAACTGTTTGGACGGTCGGGAAGTGCCACCCAATTTAGACCGGAACCCAGTGGGGGAGGCATCCACAGGGACCGTACCCTCCTTCCCCTACCACCAACCTCTCGGAAGGACTTTCGGACCCACATGTTTAACGTGATCGTACTCCGCATGAACACGGGAGGGTATTGTGTGTACAAATTGTTGATAAATTTACGAATAATATTACAGAAAGTGATAGAAAACTTAGAAAAAAAAATTTGCTCTTCTATTGTGTTTTTCTTTTATCTGCGTACATATGATTATAGATAAACTTATTTTTTTTATTTCTTTTAGTATAGCATGTTTTATGCACACGACAGTTAAATATTTTCATCATTTTTGTTGAAATATATCAGCCAGAATAATTTTTAATATGGTGTAAGGATATCTAAAACCAACCGCACAATTTTAGTTATATTCGCAGTGGTACTATATACACCGATACTGTGGTACTGTTAACTTCAGGAAGGGCTCGTTCCGGTGCATGACTGGCTTAATTATTTAAAATGGCTCTGCACATATGACGACATGGGAATTAAGAAAGCGCTCATTTCGCTCTCGGACTCTCAAGAAGTTAACTGGGACTCTCATCTTACTCCAACAACGTCATTAAATTCCCTTGGACTGGACTGGATCCAGTGTGTACAGCACAATTTAAAATCTTTGACCAAGTTGTTTACGATCGGATATTGCCACTTCAAAATTAACAAATAATTTTTAATTGTAATAATACGTGTGGTTTGGTAACTCCTCTCAAAGTTTACTCTGGACCGTGACATTACGAATAACGAATCTTACTTCTCATTTTGTCAACCTGGCAAGTTATTCATTGGTTACCGAGCTGAATGCCCAACCTTATATCAAAGAACCTTGATTAACATCACCATGAGCAGGATTTTAAAAATTGATTTCAGTTCGCTAAGTTTAAATTCTGTACTTAATTTGAGGTTAGTGAATAGTGGCATATATTTTTCTGTTTCACGTTTGTTTATAAGCAAATTTAAATCATCCGATGACTACGTATGCATATCTATGCATACAAACATATATATATGTATGCATGCAGTAGTTGCATGTAAGTACTAGAATGAATTAACCGGTGTTGGTGTCGCAAGGGCAATAAATAAGCACCTACTACAACTTATAGATAAAATATGTGCCTGCTACGTAAATAATACAGATACAAATAACATCATACTCAAATTTTCTGTATTTAATTTGAAGCTAGTGAATAGTGACATATATTTTTCCCGTTGACGTTCGTTTATAAGCAAATTCATATCAACCGATTTCCTCGTATGCATATCTATTTATACAGGCATGTATATATGTATGCATGCAGTACGTATGTACTAGAACGAATTAACCGGCGTTTGCGTCGCACTTTTAATAAATAAGCACCCACTACTTATAAACAAAATACGTGCCTGCTACTTAAATAATACAGATACAGAAAACCTCATACGCAATTTTCAAATAGCCTGTCTTGGGCTAAAATCATTCTCCCAATACAAATACAACCTCCGAATTATAAAATGAGAATCACAAATGACCATATATTAATTAAAACGGTTCCGACCCTCCTGCTTATGCGCATGTGCGAATGTAGGTGTAGCTTCAGTATGTCAAAGAACTTCAATCGCAAGGTCTGGATTTCAACGGGGAAAAGGTGCACTGATTCAGAAATATTAATAGTTACCATGCTTAACAAATTATAATAAATGAACGGGCGGTCTCATTTAATTAATTTTTGCTTTGGAGCAGCGTGTGGTATTTAAAGCTGCTGGTGTTAAATTCCAAACATTTGATTCGCCGCCAATATTTTTATACCACAAATTAAAAATAGGAGAGGTTTTAAGCAAAGAAAAAGTATATGCGTTGTAAAAATTCAGGAGCAATCGTCTATCAATCGTATGGATTCCGCTCAAAATTTTCTTGAAAGATAATTTTTCGATCTAACAATTATGTCAAGATAGACACTTTGTGGTTATATTTTCAGTCTCTAAGGAGTCGTTTTATATAAATATAGCCCAAAATCGTTGTAAATCGGGTTAAATATGAAATAAATGAAAAACTAATTCGAAATTAAAAAAAATTACGAAGATCAATACCTTTCTGGGTCCTGAAGAACCTGTGTACCAAATTTCATGGCTGCACAACGGTTAGATTTTCTATTACAGACCACAATGACACACACACACACGTATTCCTTCATTATGTAAGATGTATTATTTTTTGTGAAGTATCCGCCAGAAAAGTTTGAAGCCTGTGAGTGGTAAAGCCATTTGTGTGGTAAAAGAAATTGAATTCCAGATTTAGACAGTAGTTTGAGTGAAATGTTTGAGTAAAGTAGTTCGAGTAAAATGTATCCGATAAAAACCAAACTTCTAGGGGGGGGGGGGGGGAGGGGGAAAGGCCAAGCTCTTCAGCTTTACAAAATATGTCAGCCATTAAAATGAGGGAGATGAAGAACTATTGTCAAGCTTATCAAACTTTATGAGAGAATGTATAGAGAGTAAAATTTATTAGATGTATTTCGAATTAAATTAGGTAAAAATTACCTAGTAGCGAAATATGAAGATGCACACTGTAAAACATTTGCAAGTATGTTACTGAAATTTTCAGGGGAATCAGCATGGGGAATAAGATTCCTGATAGTTATGATAATATATATATATATATATATATATATATATATATATATATATTGAGCTTATTCCAAAATTTCACAAAAATTCCATTAAATTTAGAACAGTAACTAGTGGCATAATACTTTGCGAGTAAATTACTCCTAAATTCTTTATATGAAATAAATGATAGTTTATGTCTGTCTAGCACTAATTACCTCATTCTAAATAATAGTAAAGAATTAAAGAATATATTAACATCTCTTAAAACACTAATAGGATTTTAAACTTTTGATTTTAAAGATCTTTTTAGTAATATCAAGATCTCAGACCTGTATGATGTAATTTTAGCTCTATACAATGCTTATATTACTAATCTTTCAACTTAAACCAGTTTTATAAATTTTCCTAAACTTCTTCACTTTGTTATTTTCAATAATTATATTTTTCAAAGACATAAATTATACCTACAAGTCTCAGGAGTTCCACAGGGTAGCTGAAGTAGCAGTATGTTAGCTAATTTATATCTTTATTATTATGAACAGTCTTTTACATCAATAGGTATCATCATCATCTGATATAGATTTCTATCCTTACAATTTGGAATTAATTCCTAATGAAGCTACTATTAGTAAAAATATTAACTTCTTGGATTTAAATCTTATTATTGAACCTTCTAATAGAATTGTTACTAATTTATATGATAAAAAATACTTTTTTAATTTCAACATTAATAAAATCTTACCATTCAATTCCCGCAACTCCTTTCTATTGCTTAGAAATATTATTCTTAATCAGCTTTTTAGAATATATAGCTTATCTGATAAAAAAATTCATGCTATACATATTGATAATTAAAAAATTAGCAGCAATTTATATAAATATTCCTCTTATTTTGTAAATGGTATAGTTAAAAAATTTAGATTAGCTGGATTTTTATGCATTCTTTTCATGGTGTTTTATATATTAGCCTGACATCTCCATACTCTTGTTTTATATTTTATTTTTACATCCACTTACACATTAGCCTTTCTATTATTGCCCCTCTTGATTCTATATTATCTCTTATACTTGTCTTTATGAAATTACTGTTATTTATTTCTTACGAATGGCAACGGTAGATTATATCTTTTTCCTTTGTGAATGGCAACGCTGATCTCATCATTCTGGGTTCCCGAGATCGATAGGTTCGTGTGTTTGATTCCAGGTATACTTTTCCTTTTATTTATCCTTCTTTATGTATGTAGTCCAAGTAGAAATAGTTTATAGATATAATCTATCTATTTCTTCAGAAACATGCATTTTTGTGTTTGGTTCTACAAGACACTTGGACTTGAGAAAGAGTTTTGAAGAAGTGAACAAATCCTGATTTAGGCCTAGATCTTGTCCACGTTCATAGCATTTGTGCTTGGATTTTGTTTGTTTTTCTTTTATCGATTCCATACCATTATTTTTTGATACTTTTCTTTGACTTGATGATTCGAAATTTGTATTTTTTTTTCATTTGATTGAAGATTTGCTGATTTATACTTTTATTTTGTAAGCTTGCTACAAAGTTAGGTTTTTCGAGTTGCAGCTTCTCACTTTTCTTTCATTGGACCTTCAAACCTTTTTATTATATATATATATATATATATATATATATATATATAGAGAGAGAGAGAGAGAGAGAAAAAACGCATCGGCAGACGATAATTAGCTGATTATTTCAGAAATGAAGCTAGAATTTTTGAATGAAGCTAGAAGACTTTTTAAATGTTGCCAAATTAACTAAAATCTCTCCAAATACATAAAAATGATGCCAAATCAATGAAAATGACGACTAATTGACGAAAATTCAATTTCTTGGAAAGAATATAAATAGCTACTATAAGAATAAAAAAAATTTTATCTGTAAAGTAGTAAATTCATTGCATTATATAAGGAAAGTCATGTGTTGCACACATCAGATTTTTTTTTACTGTGAAAGTAGTAAATTCATGGCATTGTGTAAAGAAAGACATGCTCTACCCATATAGGATTTTTTCAGATAGAACTTTCACAATTCCTTTGTTTAAAGAATATTTACTCAATTACTCATATATAGTTATGGTTTGTTGACTAGTATAATGGAGAAAAATACCTTCACAGCATTACCAGAAAAATATCTCCCCATTATGCTATCTTCTTTTCGAATAAATTATTTGCTCAATACTTCCCCAAAAGTAACTCTTCAGACTTTCCAGCTTACCCAACGGGCTTAAATGTGAGATTTCTGCATAACTCTCAATATATCTCCCTCTCTAAAAACAAAGTAGAGAAATATGAGAAGTTATTACAGCTCCGCTTTCTTCAACGCACAGATATTCCACACACTCTGCGTTTTCGATCGAAAGGAATATAAACCTGAAGCATATTCTGATCCATCAGTGTCTTCCCGAAAACGTTCCAGGAAAAAGAACGAGAAAAAATTCTAAACTTCCATAACAACAGGTTTAAATTCTCCATATCGTCCATTCATATATACAGAACGGAGCCGTATTGAAATGATAAACGGAACAATTTCGTGGGCAAACTCGGAGCCGCAACAAATTCCGTTGTTTTGTCCTTTTTTACGATATCCCGCGCTGGCCTGAATTGGAATGTTTATGTCAAAGGGTCCCGAAAATTGGCCTTAGTAAACTCCTCTCCAGTAGCGCACCGGAGACAGCGGCTATAAGAAACAGAGAAGTTATAAGCAGATCCCTGCACAACAGCAGTCCGAAATATAGAGCGGATTCGTCTGGAAAGAAGCCATTTTCGACCACGTTCGTTTATAGAAATCTCCGAGTGTATTGTGGGTATCAGTGGCGTACTTCCAGAGGAAGCAAAAACAAATCATAATTTCTTCTAAACTACTATTAATTACTGAAATTCTATTAATTCAAATTGATATTGAGTATAATTATTTATTAAAATTTTCAAGGCAAATAAATCAGAAAAATAATAAATCTAAAAAATAACTTTTTTCGCTAGTAACAGCATAAGACAGATGATTAAATGAATCAATGGGTTTCGAAGGGGAAAAAAGCTTTATTCATCGGGGTAATGGAAACAAAGTAGCTCAAGTTTATGCAAGAACGGTAGAGAAATTTTAGTCTCCAGAATATCAAGCAAGAAAAAAATTGTCGCCAATTAGGAAAAAATTTATATTAAAGAAAAATTTATAAAGGAGTCTTCACGCCTTCATATGATGGCAAACGTTATACACACTCCATTTTAAACGAAGCTATTAAACACTTTTATACACTTTTGCACACTTATTTCGTGCAGACATACGAATTTGTGGGAAAACCGAAAGTGACATTTGAGGAACCGAAGTAAAAATTCTTAGTGAGACCCTACCAATCCCTCTGAAATCCGAATGCTGAATTCATCTATGCTTCATCATCATCGTCATCATCTAAGCTGTATCTATATCCAATCCTGAGAAATAGATGTTTCAAAAAAATATTTGAATCGAGAGTGTAAATAAACTTGATGTTGTTGTTGAAACCCAGACCGTCCGACACATGTGAAAATCTTTAGTGAACCTCCTAATCCACTTCGAATTTCGATGCGGAATCTTTATCAGTCATCATCTAAACTCTGTCTATAACCGATCCTGAGAAATAAATGTTGCAGAAATAGATGATGGGAAAAGATCCTTAGTGAACCTCCTACCTTCTCTGGAATCTGCTATTCACTCCATATAAGCTATCATCTAAGCTTCATTAATGTAGTAGATCCTGAGAAATAGATGCTTCATAAGAAGCTTTTAGTGAAAACGAAAGTATGGCAAAAATTATACCACCAATAAAAATTTAATGAAAAAAAAAATTAAGAATGTGAAAGATTACTATTCTCTGAAAACTCTTAATATACCATTCTACATTGTATTGCTGTAATGCATATTTTGTAAACATTAGAATTTATTCTTGTCAATTCCAATACATATTCAAATACGCACTTTTGCACATTTTTCAATTTTCGTTTACTGCTAAAAGCTTTTTGAAAAATCATTTATGTGCTCATTTTTACGGTCCAACCCAGATGCAGCTCAATCTCTGAATAATTCCGAATTCTATGTCTATACCCTCACAGAAGCCGCCTAAGGGAGCGTTCCCATAGACTGTATCGCGCTCCTATTGCATATAACAGCATCTATGAACTGGTTTCACATTTATTGTGTGCTCTGTAATATTACACAGCCTCTACAGAAGACAAGCAAAAGTCAATCTCCGTAGATGTTAGGAAAATTGTAAGACATAGCAAATGTTCTTACTGCCGTTTCAGGTAACAGCTATTACATGCTGAAAATCGTTTAAAAGCGTGAAACCAGCTCATGGATGATGTTACGTGCCATTGAAGAGCCATCTTACCTTTGGAAATGCTCCTATACGAAGGTTCTATGAGTATGACCATTTAATTAGCTTCTTATGTAAGAAAATCTAACTAAGACTTATATTCGACATTTGTATATAATAACTTCTGATTTATTTAACACTTTTTATTTAACACATTTATTTAACACAATTGCACTTATGATTGAAAGAAGATCCCATTAGACCAGAAATTGTAAATACGATCATGCTTGAAATAGAATTTTTCTCGAAACATTTTTAACTATAAAATACTTTAATAAACTGAGTGGTTCAAAAATATAACGTCTAAAGACAAACTCCAGCGTACTTTAGTGTGATTGCTCTGCCATTATATCCCGAAAAAGAAGGATGTTTTATACCTCCGAAACCAGTTGATATACAGTTGCTAATTTAATTTATGCTATGTTTCTAACGAAGGTTTTGAGCGTAAGATTTAAATAGATTTTTATGTCATAATTTATGTGATATGAGCAGTCTGTTATTTCATTACGTTGAAGCGAATTCTGAAGTCACTTGGCCGTAATCATGAGCCGTTAGAACTTTAGTAACGGTGAGCGTAACTTAATAATACATGTCGTTACTGAGTTAAAAAAAATTATCTACCAGAAAAATTCTAAAATACTTTCTTTTAAGAAGTACTCATTGATCATCGTATCAGTTACGTGGAAATAATGAACCGCTAATAGCCATAAAACACGGTCTACAAATGATGACGAATAATTAATTAATTTAGTATTTTCTTGGTATACTGTAATTTCATATTGAAACTTGAATAAATATTTAGTGACCAAACATGGCGCCCTTAACTTCTCAGCATTGCTTTCTCTTCCCACCATTGCAATATACAAGGCGGAAAAACGAATTACCACTGGTTGGACCCACCATTCATATCAATGAACAGTTCCATATAAACAGAGCACCAGAAACAATATCTGTATGCGGCGGGTAGAATACTAAATAAACTCGGAGCCTATAGACATCATTAGACGGGTCATGTGGCCGGTTTGAAACGCAATATCGGAACCAGAACCGCTTTTCGGTTCTGTTTATGGTGCTTTCCGGTTCGAGAAAAGTGATTCATGTCGGATGCATTCTTTTTTTATGAGTTTGAAATTTGTAATTTAATTTCGCTGCGTTCTTCTTTTACAGCAACGGTAGTCGTTAATTTTCTTCTAATGTTTTAGAAATCGTCTGCGTTTCTCCTTTGGAATATTTTGATGGGATTTAAAAATAATTCTTTTATAGAAGTTGCGGGCTATTCTTTCTCGTATAAATAAATGTGATGTGAAAAGAACAGAAAACGACTTTCGCTACGGCGTAAATTTTATCAATGAATTAGAAATAATATATTTGTTTTTATACATGAAATCTATACTATATTAAAAATTGACGCTACATGTTTCGAAAATATAAATTTCGAATTTTTCATAATTTAAAAATTAAAAATCTGATCTGGGGAGAACATGACTTTCCACACTAACTACAGTGAATTAATTTCTTTCCCAATCAATGAATTATGTGTATGATCCACAGTATGAGGTTTCAGCCGTTGAATTATAAGCTGTAATTTAACGTTTGTGCTCGTGCAGTTATGCCAAATTATTTCAAAGTCTTTAAACTAACCTACATTTTTTGAAAATTTGATTTTACGATAGAGAGGTTTACGAACAAATGGAAATGCACGTTAAGCAATACAATTCAAGTATTAGACGCTTTTAATAATGAAAAACAAAAACATTTGTTTCATAAAACCAATAGTTTGAGTTGAAATTAATCGATTTCTAAAATTGAAATTTATACTTATGTTTTTTCCATAATACAATACAGAAGAATTTCTCATTTTTTAAATCAATATCGAAAGTATAATCCATTACCGTATTAAAATCTTCATTCACAAAGTCAGCAATTAAGCAGATAACTATTCCAATACTTTAATATTGAGCATGGGAGATAACCTTGCACATTGAGTTGTCAAGTGACTCCACCAATCCGTCTATCTGGTATCGACTTGACACCCTAATCAATTTTTGAACGCAGTAGTATTACTAAAATTTGGCACACTGGAATAAATAATTTCAGTTATTAAAGTTCAGTTAATGTTAAAATTAAGTTATTGGGGGTTCTTAAGGAGTTTCCTAGGTATCCTGCATTTCCGGTCATAGATTCTACAGTGTTAAATTAGGTTTGCTATATGTTTAGACATAACTTTAGGAATGACCAATAAAAGTATCATCATCATCAATGACTCGACAGACCACTGTGAGCCTTGGCCTTCAGAAGATTCTTCCAAGCTGTCCTCCTTGCAGTTGTGTATTTCCCTATTTGCAATCTTTAACACCTCAAAGTTCTTTTCCAGACAATCAATCCATGTCAATTTTGATCGTCATCAAAGTTTTTTTTTTCGAGTGGTATGGACATAAAAATGTTCTTTGATTTTGTTGTTGTTCATTCTCAGTAAATGTCCTGCCCATCGCATTCTATTAATTTTTTAGGTATTTTATTGTCAGAATCCTTGTATAATTTGTAGTTCAAGATTTTATCTTCTTTACCAAATGTAATTTTCTTGAATTACACCAAAAGTCTTTTGTTCTTCTCCCAATCAGGTGTGATCGGAAAAAGATTCTTAATCCATGAAAACAGCAATAAGAGTATGAATGTAACATATGAGAATCATACACAAAAAGGGTTATAAAAGAACTTTAAAACAATACATTTGACAGCAGTCTATCTGTACAACCTCACAAACAACTTAGGCCAATCACATATATCCCAAGAAAAAGTTTTGGTTAAAGCTACCATAGCTTATACACTTTGGGAACATCGTTCCCAATGCCTTTCACCTAAGAAAGATCATTCACGAAAACACTAGGTTTAATCTTTGTTTTTAAGTCCACACTTACCACGGACGAAGACTTGTTATCAGTCCTTTATCAGGAGAATATGCTGTGATGCGATTTCATCCAACCTATACTCCCTTTCCTTTCTACATCCATTCATGAAAAAAGTCAATAATTTTTTTCTTTAACTTCGATATTTTTTATCTTTTTAACACTTTCCAAGATAGATGAAAAGTGTTTATGACTTTGGTCATTCTGTCTGTCTGTCTGTCCTTCGCACGATAACTTACACAAAAATGGCTTTATCAGAGTAGCATTTTAGTATGTTGCTGAGACAGTCTGTGGGATGTTTGGGAATGAAATGAATAATATCACCCAATTAGTTTTGGATTTAACCTGGGTTGAAAAAATGAAATACATTGAACCCTATGGGACTTCATTTTTCAAACATTTTTTAGGCGAATTTAAAATTCACAAATATTTTCGAAAATTTTAGGAAATATTAAAATTATCACATAAAATGTTTAAACAAATTTCAGTAAAATATGTTGAGTAGTTTTTTAAATATAAATTGAAAGAGTAATACACCCATAAAAGAGATCACGCGACTAATTGAAAAATAAAATATGGTTTCCATTTTTCCCACTGTTACCGTAGATATTTAAAAATAGTTAAAATTTATATTTAGTGCTGCATTCGTCATAAAACCGCTTTATTTATGCGTCTTATCTGTGTATCTAAACTCTGTGCCAATGCAATTACAATATTTTTTATTTTAAATGATCACCAAATTTTCTATATTCCTACAAAGCTTAATTTTAACTCTAAACTAGAGCATGCAGAATGTAAGCAAATCATGCAATTGTAAGGTGAGTTGTATAAGAATTGTTGAATTTTTTTCACGCAAAGTTATTTCGCTCTGAAATCTGGACTATAAATGAATGAAATATTCATTGATTTGACATACAGAGGCAAACGATTTATATTTCAATGAATTGCATTTGAAAATTAATTTTGTGCAAGAAGCATTATCTTTTTGATGAAGTTTTCAAGTACGAGTATAATAAATGACTGTAGTACTGTTATAATTTTTTAAATATCAACGTTGAATGTATCACATTGTAGAGATTTTTAAATAGAATTACATTTCGGTTGGAAAATGTTTCATATTCAATGCTTTATGCATGATTGATCTTTCTTGTTCATATTTTACTAAGTTTTAGTATTTTGCATGATAGTCAAATCGAAGGAACTATCAATATTTGCTTTCATTAAATGTGAGCAAATCAAACCTATCAAAATTGTATCAATTAAAATTTCATAATTTTCTTGTTAAATCCAGATTTCTGCTAAAATGCTGGATCGTTATAAGTGGGTTCAACCGTGTTTTATCTCAAACCAAACAATATGAATTTAAAATTAAAAAGAAATTTTCGGTAGATGAATTAATTTTGAGAATTAGGTTGATTATTCTACCTTGCAAAATTTGTTTGTGACCTGAAGTTTCTGAAGGGGAAGGTTTCAAAGCTCTGACGTATAACATTATATAGTCTGCAGTCTGCACTTAAGACAAAAAAATAAACTATTTTAAGATGAATTATAAAACTGTTTATGGATACAGATAATTACAGATTAGTCACAATGGGCCGGGATATCCCAGTGGTTAAGGCGAGGTGGTCGCACATGGCAATCCCGTATTTGATTTTCTAAACCGCCTAAAACTATCCTCTCGTCTACCCGGAGTATGAGGATGATACATTTGTATGTCCTAAAGTCCATCCGAGAGGTGATGGGTTAGGAGAAGGATAGCACAGTCATCGTGGTTGCCACCTTTCTGTGTTCCGGCTTACATTTAGTGCCACTTTCCCAGCCATCCAAGCAGATATTTTGCACTATCGAATAAGGGGGACGGTCTAAAAGAAAATTAAGAAAGATTAATCACCATTAGGCAGCCGACTATTTAAGGTTTACAATTTGGCAATGCCTTCATGAAGAAAACAAAATCCATTTATTGGTAATTTCATTTGACATGTTTACAGAACATCAATACGTATGCTATATATGTTTAAAAATCACTTCTAACATAATTATAATAATTATAGGACACTTAAAAATAGAACATTAAAAAATTAAACGTTAAAAATCAAAGCAAAAGGAATGATTAAATTAATATGGCTATAAAGAACTCTACAGGTTAGTTATATCAAAATACTGAGGAATATTTCATAAGTATGGTAAACATATTTAAAATATTTCAAATATTTTCTCAAAAACTACAAAATCTGTAAACTGTTTTTAAAACACCATCTTGAAGTACAGAAAATATTTACACTTAAAACTGCCATACTTCTTTCAGACATCATAATGCCCATAATAATGTCTGAAAGCACTCTATAGCACTTTAAAATGTAAAAAAATATATATATATGTTACGTTTATGCGTTATCCTGATTCATTTATGTACATGGGTTATAAATTAAATTAATTTATTTGAATATTTATGTACTTATTTGTAATTTATGATAATTTCATTATCGGTTATCCGATTTACCATATTCAAATTTTGTATTCACTATTTCGGGCGGTATAAAGCTAATGTCTGTCAATTATTTAACCTTTTGCTTACGGGTGAGACAGCGTCAATCCCAAACAAAGACCCTCTCAAAAAGACAGACATTTGACATACTCTATCCCAAACAGTTCGATTCCCCCTTTTTGGTATTGGCGTCTATGCCTGAACAGGGGAATCATCAATTCTTTGAATGACGTCTCTTCTAATGTCTGTCAATTCTTTAACCTTTTGCTTACGAGTGGGACAGTGTCAATCCCAAACGAAGACCCTCTCAAAAAGACAGACATTTGACATACTCTATCCCAAACAGTTCGATTCCCCTTTTCAGGTATTGGCGTCTATGCCTGAACAGGGGAATCATCAATTCTTTGAATGACGTCTCTTCTAATGTCTGTCAATTCTTTAACCTTTTGCTTACGAGTGGGACAGTGTCAATCCCAAACAAAGACCCTCTCAAAAAGACAGACATTTGACATACTCTATCCCAAACAGTTCGATTCCCCTTTTCAGGTATTGGCGTCTATGCCTGAACAGGGGAATCATCAATTCTTTGAATGACGTCTCTTCTAATGTCTGTCAATTCTTTAACCTTTTGCTTACGAGTGGGACAGTGTCAATCCCAAACGAAGACTCTCTCAAAAAGACAGACATTTGACATACTCTATCCCAAACAGTTCGATTCCCCTTTTCAGGTATTGGCGTCAATGCCTGAACAGGGGAATCATCAATTCTTTGAATGACGTCTCTTCTAATGTCTGTCAATTCTTTAACCTTTTGCTTACGAGTGGGACAGTGTCAATCCCAAACGAAGACCCTCTCAAAAAGACAGACATTTGACATACTCTATCCCAAACAGTTCGATTCCCCTTTTCAGGTATTGGCGTCTATGCCTGAACAGGGGAATCATCAATTCTTTGAATGACACTCTTCTAATGTCTGTCAATTCTTTTACCTTTTGCTTACGAGTGGGACAGTGTCAATCCCAAACGAAGACCCTCTCAAAAAGACAGACATTTGACATACTCTATCCCAAACAGTTCGATTCCCCTTTTCAGGTATTGGCGTCAATGCCTGAACAGGGGAATCATCAATTCTTTGAATGACGTCTCTTCTAATGCCTGTCAATTCTTTAACCTTTTGCTTACGGGTGAGACAGTGTCAATCCCAAACGAAGACCCTCTCAAAAAGACAGACATTTGACATACTCTATCCCAAACAGTTCGATTCCCCTTTTCAGGTATTGGCGTCTATGCCTGAACAGGGGAATCATCAATTCTTTGAATGACGTCTCTTCTAATGTCTGTCAATTCTTTAACCTTTTGCTTACGAGTGGGACAGTGTCAATCCCAAACGAAGACCCTCTCAAAAATACAGACATTTGACATACTCTATCCCAAACAGTTCGATTCCCCTTTTCAGGTATTGGCGTCAATGCCTGAACAGGGGAATCATCAATTCTTTGAATGTCGTCTCTTCTAATGTCTGTCAATTCTTTAACCTTTTGCTTACGAGTGGGACAGTGTCAATCCCAAACGAAGACCCTCTCAAAAAGACAGACATTTGACATACTCTATCCCAAACAGTTCGATTCCCCTTTTCAGGTATTGGCGTCTATGTCTGAACAGGGGAATCATCAATTCTTTGAATGACGTCTCTTCTAATGTCTGTCAATTCTTTAACCTTTTGCTTACGAGTGGGACAGTGTCAATCCCAAACAAAGACCCTCTCAAAAAGACAGACATTTGACATACTCTATCCCAAACAGTTCGATTCCCCTTTTCAGGTATTGGCGTCTATGCCTGAACAGGGGAATCATCAATTCTTTGAATGACGTCTCTTCTAATGTCTGTCAATTCTTTAACCTTTTGCTTACGAGTGGGACAGTGTCAATCCCAAACAAAGACCCTCTCAAAAAGACAGACATTTGACATACTCTATCCCAAACAGTTCGATTCCCCTTTTCAGGTATTGGCGTCTATGCCTGAACAGGGGAATCATCAATTCTTTGAATGACACTCTTCTAATGTCTGTCAATTCTTTTACCTTTTGCTTACGAGTGGGACAGTGTCAATCCCAAACGAAGACCCTCTCAAAAAGACAGACATTTGACATACTCTATCCCAAACAGTTCGATTCCCCTTTTCAGGTATTGGCGTCAATGCCTGAACAGGGGAATCTTCAATTCTTTGAATGACGTCTCTTCTAATGCCTGTCAATTCTTTAACCTTTTGCTTACGGGTGAGACAGTGTCAATCCCAAACGAAGACCCTCTCAAAAAGACAGACATTTGACATACTCTATCCCAAACAGTTCGATTCCCCTTTTCAGGTATTGGCGTCTATGCCTGAACAGGGGAATCATCAATTCTTTGAATGACGTCTCTTCTAATGTCTGTCAATTCTTTAACCTTTTGCTTACGAGTGGGACAGTGTCAATCCCAAACGAAGACCCTCTCAAAAATACAGACATTTGACATACTCTATCCCAAACAGTTCGATTCCCCTTTTCAGGTATTGGCGTCAATGCCTGAACAGGGGAATCATCAATTCTTTGAATGTCGTCTCTTCTAATGTCTGTCAATTCTTTAACCTTTTGCTTACGAGTGGGACAGTGTCAATCCCAAACGAAGACCCTCTCAAAAAGACAGACATTTGACATACTCTATCCCAAACAGTTCGATTCCCCTTTTCAGGTATTGGCGTCTATGTCTGAACAGGGGAATCATCAATTCTTTGAATGACGTCTCTTCTAATGTCTGTCAATTCTTTAACCTTTTGCTTACGAGTGGGACAGTGTCAATCCCAAACAAAGACCCTCTCAAAAAGACAGACATTTGACATACTCTATCCCAAACAGTTCGATTCCCCTTTTCAGGTATTGGCGTCTATGCCTGAACAGGGGAATCATCAATTCTTTGAATGACGTCTCTTCTAATGTCTGTCAATTCTTTAACCTTTTGCTTACGAGTGGGACAGTGTCAATCCCAAACGAAGACCCTCTCAAAAAGACAGACATTTGACATACTCTATCCCAAACAGTTCGATTCCCCTTTTCAGGTATTGGCGTCTATGCCTGAACAGGGGAATCATCAATTCTTTGAATGACACTCTTCTAATGTCTGTCAATTCTTTTACCTTTTGCTTACGAGTGGGACAGTGTCAATCCCAAACGAAGACCCTCTCAAAAAGACAGACATTTGACATACTCTATCCCAAACAGTTCGATTCCCCTTTTCAGGTATTGGCGTCAATGCCTGAACAGGGGAATCATCAATTCTTTGAATGACGTCTCTTCTAATGCCTGTCAATTCTTTAACCTTTTGCTTACGGGTGAGACAGTGTCAATCCCAAACGAAGACCCTCTCAAAAAGACAGACATTTGACATACTCTATCCCAAACAGTTCGATTCCCCTTTTCAGGTATTGGCGTCTATGCCTGAACAGGGGAATCATCAATTCTTTGAATGACGTCTCTTCTAATGTCTGTCAATTCTTTAACCTTTTGCTTACGAGTGGGACAGTGTCAATCCCAAACGAAGACCCGCTCAAAAATACAGACATTTGACATACTCTATCCCAAACAGTTCGATTCCCCTTTTCAGGTATTGGCGTCAATGCCTGAACAGGGGAATCATCAATTCTTTGAATGTCGTCTCTTCTAATGTCTGTCAATTCTTTAACCTTTTGCTTACGAGTGGGACAGTGTCAATCCCAAACGAAGACCCTCTCAAAAAGACAGACATTTGACATACTCTATCCCAAACAGTTCGATTCCCCTTTTCAGGTATTGGCGTCTATGTCTGAACAGGGGAATCATCAATTCTTTGAATGACGTCTCTTCTAATGTCTGTCAATTCTTTAACCTTTTGCTTACGAGTGGGACAGTGTCAATCCCAAACGAAGACCCTCTCAAAAAGACAGACATTTGACATACTCTATCCCAAACAGTTCGATTCCCCTTTTCAGGTATTGGCGTCAATGCCTGAACAGGGGAATCATCAATTCTTTGAATGACGTCTCTTCTAATGTCTGTCAATTCTTTAACCTTTTGCTTACGAGTGGGACAGTGTCAATCCCAAACGAAGACCCTCTCAAAAAGACAGACATTTGACATACTCTATCCCAAACAGTTCGATTCCCCTTTTCAGGTATTGGCGTCTATGCCTGAACAGGGGAATCATCAATTCTTTGAATGACGTCTCTTCTAATGTCTGTCAATTCTTTAACCTTTTGCTTACGAGTGGGACAGTGTCAATCCCAAACGAAGACCCTCTCAAAAAGACAGACATTTGACATCGTCAATGCCTGAACAGGGGAATCATCAATTCTTTGAATGACGTCTCTTCTAATGTCTGTCAATTTTTTAACCTTTTGCTTACGAGTGGGACAGTGTCAATCCCAAACGAAGACCCTCTCAAAAAGACAGACATTTGACATACTCTATCCCAAACAGTTCGATTCCCCTTTTCAGGTATTGGCGTCTATGCCTGAACAGGGGAATCATCAATTCTTTGAATGACGTCTCTTCTAATGTCTGTCAATTCTTTAACCTTTTGCTTACGAGTGGGACAGTGTCAATCCCAAACAAAGACCCTCTCAAAAAGACAGACATTTGACATACTCTATCCCAAACAGTTCGATTCCCCTTTTCAGGTATTGGCGTCTATGCCTGAACAGGGGAATCATCAATTCTTTGAATGACGTCTCTTCTAATGTCTGTCAATTCTTTAACCTTTTGCTTACGAGTGGGACAGTGTCAATCCCAAACGAAGACCCTCTCAAAAAGACAGACATTTGACATACTCTATCCCAAACAGTTCGATTCCCCTTTTCAGGTATTGGCGTCAATGCCTGAACAGGGGAATCATCAATTCTTTGAATGACGTCTCTTCTAATGTCTGTCAATTCTTTAACCTTTTGCTTACGAGTGGGACAGTGTCAATCCCAAACGAAGACCCTCTCAAAAAGACAGACATTTGACATACTCTATCCCAAACAGTTCGATTCCCCTTTTCAGGTATTGGCGTCTATGCCTGAACAGGGGAATCATCAATTCTTTGAATGACACTCTTCTAATGTCTGTCAATTCTTTTACCTTTTGCTTACGAGTGGGACAGTGTCAATCCCAAACGAAGACCCTCTCAAAAAGACAGACATTTGACATACTCTATCCCAAACAGTTCGATTCCCCTTTTCAGGTATTGGCGTCAATGCCTGAACAGGGGAATCATCAATTCTTTGAATGACGTCTCTTCTAATGTCTGTCAATTCTTTAACCTTTTGCTTACGAGTGGGACAGTGTCAATCCCAAACGAAGACCCTCTCAAAAAGACAGACATTTGACATACTCTATCCCAAACAGTTCGATTCCCTTTTTCAGGTATTGGCGTCTATGCCTGAACAGGGGAATCATCAATTCTTTGAATGACGTCTCTTCTAATGTCTGTCAATTCTTTAACCTTTTGCTTAAGAGTGGGACAGTGTCAATCCCAAACGAAGACCCTCTCAAAAAGACAGACATTTGACATACTCTATCCCAAACAGTTCGATCTCCCTTTTCAGGCATTGGCGTCCATAGACGCCAATGTCTGCAAAGGGGAATCGAACTGTTTGGGATAGGTTATGTCAAATACCTATCTTTTTGAGAGGTGCTTCGTTTGGGATTGAAGCTGTCCCACGGTTCGCGTTCATTTCGTTGACACTCCGTCGACAAGTCATTTCGTCAACGCCACTGTCCCAATCGTAAGCAAAGGGTTAATACTCTCACTAAAGATCAGCATTATGTTGTCTGAAAGCGCTATGGCACATCAAACTGTAAAAATTTCTTATGCGTCGAGATGGTGTTTTTAAATACAGTTTACAGATCTCACAGTCTTTGATAGAAAATACTAAGGAATACTTTCACACTCATATCTATATAATAACCCATGACGGATAGAATCACGTCTGAGAAATTCCTCTTATTATATCATTGCTAAATCATCTCACACAGACTCACCCGCGACAAAAAAAAAAGTAATTCAAACGCCACGATTGCAAACAAGACTCCGCGGAAAAACCAAACCGGCCGTTTTTCATCGCTGCTATCTCACAGGAGCAGCATCCGAATCAGGAGCGTGAAAAAAGAACCAATTTTCGACTTGCCTCTCAGCCTTCCTAATTTTTGGACGGTTCCCATAACCACATAAATCTTTCGGAACGGAATGCGGGGTGGACCCTTTTCCGCCGTGATATTCCAAGCCGACTCGATGCTCTCTCTGCCTTTACTCTATTTTGAATCGTCGTCGGCCGTTAAGTGATGTGAAAACAAAACGCTCGGAAACACAGGGGTGCTTATCGGGCAGTAGAAAAGGGATTAAATTAAGCATTCCGATTTAACAGTCGCAAGAGAAGGGTGGAGTCATAGAACAAATAGAAAAAAAAAGACGTGTAACGTAAAAGATGACAGAATATCTTAAGAGCATTTTTTTTCCATGAGAAAGGTGTAGCGCTAAGTGGAAGAGCAAGAAGTATTCTAGAAAAATTTTAAAACAGTGAACACAAATCTTAAAACCATTTACTGTATATCAATCAATTAATTTATTGCATTTGGGTATTTCAAGGATATTTAAATATATATAAACAAGATAAAAAATCTGATGTGCGCAGCACATGACTTTCCCGCAGACTTATATCCATGTTCTCTTTATTTTAATTTAATTCACTTTTAATTCAATTTTCGTTCTCTTTTAGTAACTGGACTTATTTTCAAAGGTGCGGCGTACAGAAAATACGAAAAAAACTAATTTATCTCGAGAACGGCTTGTCCTAGTGTAATAGGGTTGGTCTTATTATTTTCTTCGTTAAAAATTACGTATAAAACTAGCATTCAATGGATACATTTGAGCACACTCAGTTTTTTCTTTTAGATTTTGGAGATTTTTACGGACCATTTTGCAAAAAAAAGCAGGTTACTTTTTTTCGAATCTTACCAAAATCTAATCAGCACCAGAGTAACCTACAAGCGACTTAGCACCCGAATTTTGTGAAATTCGGTCCATAAGTTTTTCAGCTAGAATGGATACAGGCAATTTTTGCCGGTCATTTCGCATAAAAAGGCGAGTTCTTTTATTTCGAATCGTACTAAAAACTAATCAGCACCAGGGTCACCCCCAAGTGACTTAACTAGCAAATTTTATAAAATTCGGCCCATTAGTTTTTGAGTTACAGTGGATACATACATTGCACAGACACACAAACAGACACACAGACAGACACACACACAGACGTCACGCTAAAAACAGTTTTTTCGTATTCTAGAGGTCTCGAAACGTGTAGATCCGTCGAAAACTCGAGTTGCGATTTTCAGCATGATTCCAATTCTTTCCCTATACATTGTCATGTATTACAGGGAAAGTAAAAAAATATACATGAGATCACAACTCAGAACTTAAAACAGTAAACTACAAAAAAGTTACAATATAAAACCCTTATAAAACTTCTTTAAAGAAAGTAGGCATATGTCAGTAAGGTGACGGCAGTGTTTTCGAGGGCGTTATAAGCTGCCTTCTTTAGGCCAAAAGAACAGGTAAAATAGTATTCACCTTCAGCAACTGCTTAGAATGAACTTTGTTCTTCAGTTCTTTCTTGACAGTTAATAAGAGAGCATACTGTTCTACCTGTTCTTTTAACTTACAGAAAGAGGCTTATAATACCGCTGAAACTATTTTCGCCACCTTACTGACAAATGCCTGCCTTCTTCAAGAAAGTTTTGTAAATTTTTATCTTACAAGAAACAGCTTGAATTATTGTAAAAGGGGAAGTTGCACTTGGGTTCCAAACGCAATTAGTATAATGGAAATTGTTTTGGAAGATAACAAGACCAATTAAATCTATGGAAATACTAATTAAAAATCAGAACCTATGGGTTATGACAGGCGTTTAAAAAGAGTGTAGAAAACAAGATTTGATAAAAACAATATTTTGCCTTTCATTTTTAATAGGATTTAATAAATGTTTAACAAAATCATCAACACAGTACAAATACAGTAGATAAAATTTTCATAGAGACATTAACAAAAATATGTCTCCAAGATTCATTTTCCCCAAAAATACATTGCTGGAATGATTCATTTACATTAATTTTATAATATTTTCAAGAAATAAACAGGCGATATTAATCAAAACCAACCTGCATAATTGCGTAACTGTTTCATCCGGAGGAAGACAAAGAGAGCAAATAGTCCTCTGTAGCATGTGTAAAGAACCTTGCTGCCCTAACAGAGAATCGAACCATGAATCTTCGTACTGGCCAGTTCATGCTCTATAGCTGAGCTACTAGGGCAAAACTGCAAGCTGTTATCGCCGAGGTGAACTCTGTAAAGGCAAGGCTTTTAAGAAAAGATAAAATGCAGAAAAATAGTGTAAAAAATACAAAGAAATATTTTTGGAGATCTTTATAAAAGTTCAGTAAATTAAATAAAAATCTACAAGCAATCTGTGTGACATGGAAATTCCAAACAAAATTCAAAACATTAGAATAAATTGATCTAATGATATGAGTCCAGTTATAACAATGCACTACGCATTAGTAAAGACAATAAACATTGCATACTTTACTGTTCATCGATATATATATGTTATGCATGTAAATATTTCTTCATACAACTGTTTTGCAAATATAGGCTTATATTCATAACTAGAACGAATACCCGGCGTTTTTCGAAATATGATATATAGACCTCTGACTAAAATTACACTTTGTAAACGCTCCCGGCCACACATATAGCTACAGGAAGCCTTCGGGTCTGTCGTGTGGTCTAGGTTTTTCACTTTGTAAAACCCGTATAAAACAGACAAAGAGAAAATCCCGTTCAAGATTGAAGAATACGGTACTTCACAATAAGAGATTTGAAAATTTGAAAGAAGTTTCATAGTAAACTCAATTAAAATTTAACAAATAACGTTACTTAATTTACTTTTTGGAATCTAAAGATATCGTTCCATATTCGTGCCAAAAATCTAAATCGGTCGAATCTTCAATACTCCGAGATAACAATATACAAATGAAATTGCATAAAATACGCATAATTCAAAGTATTTTCAAGTTTGTTTGTTACTTTCCTTATATACATAATGTATAAGGAAAGTATTGTGACGGGGTCGAAAATTCGAAATCGAGTTTTCGACGGGAGAGCACGTTTCAAGCATCCCTGATCACGAATCAAACATTTTTGAAGTTATGTCTGTGTGTGTGTGTCTGTGTGTGTGTGTGTGTGTGTGTGTGTGTGTGTGTGTGTGTGTGTGTGTGTGAAAGTATGTGTGTGTGTCAGTGAGTCTGTGGAGACGATAACTGACGAACGAATGGACCGATTTGAACCAAATTTGGTACAAAAATCCCAATCCGTAAACACTGGAAGCCTATTGTTTTTATACGTAATCGAATGTTCAGAAACCCCCTAAATTTTCGAATAAAATTTTGAAAAAATCGTTAAAAAATCGAAACCACTAATAAAGTTACGCAAATAGACATTTCTTATGTAATTTTTCATTAGAAAACGATTGACATAAATTTTAGAACGCTAACATGAACCGTTCTCGAGATATTGCACATTTTTCAAAAAAATTATTAAAAAGTCATATAAAATGAAAAAAAAATATTTCCTATTAAGAAACATGTTCACTTTTCATATGTAATACCATGCGATAAATTGGATGACATTACTCTCGTGGATCTAGCTCGTTCCATTCATGAAAAAAAATACTTTGAGTAATACTTTTGTATTTGAACGCCAATAGTCATTTATCTGCTGTAAGAACAACTTATTTCTTCGTCCATAACGCTTGGCGAAATTTTGGCGACGAATTTGGCGGAATGTCGCCAACTTGGCGACTTTTTGAAATGTTGCCAAATTAACGAAAATCTCGCCAAATGGATAAAATTGACGCTAAATCAATGAAAATGTCGACTAATTGTCGAAAATTCAATATCTTGGACAGAATATTAGTATCTACTATAAGAAAAAACCTATTTTTTTTACTGAAAAGTAGTAAATTCATTACATTATATAAGGAAAGTCATGTGTTGCCCACATCAGATTTTTTTTAATATAAAGAAATTCTGTAACGCATTTGTTTCCAATTACTCCTCGATGGTTTCGGAGGTACCGCGTGAGTTTTATTAAAAGGCCCTTCCGAACAATAATGCAGTAGAACGTCACTAATCCAAAAATTGATAATCTGGAAAATAGATTATTCGATGATGTATTTTATGCAAAAAAAAGTGGATTGGTAAAAACTAAATAAGATAAATTATACTCAGAAAAATCCTGGTAAAAAAATACCCAAAATTTGAGGTCCTCCTCTGCAAACATGAGGCCCCAAGAGGTCGATTGGGCTACTTGACTTTAGAGACACCCCAGTTTGTTTCAAAGCTATTTGGAAAGAACGTGAATTGATCTTTCCTATGGTACCAAGACGGAAACTTTGGAACAATATATTTGATTGCTTAGAACCTATTTATGCAAAAACTGATTAAATTTGAACTGCAACATGAAAGAACTACAAAAACTTATTCGAATTTTTAAAACATCGTTCAAGTATCTTGGAACCTAAGATAAACTATCACTGTACCAAATTTCTTAGCTGTGATTTGCTTAGATTTTCCACTATGCGACCAACGGGGAGACAAACATAGTATTTTATTAATTATTAAGATCTACAGAAGCTAGAATGAATCGTTTGTCTATTCATCCCTTATATATTCCTTATGATTTCATAATATTAGAATCAGAAATTTCTAATAATATTAATATTCTTTAAGTATTTACGATTTTTGCCTCATATTTTGTTCGATAACTATGTAGTAACAATGGAGGTGGCCATAGAGACAGAGCCCACAGCCTGTAATTTCCAAGTCAGACTAAGTAGTTAAACCAAAAGATATCTACAGATCCTGTCTATAGGATCTGAAAATCCTAGATTCCTCAACTATTTAATTCGGGTTTTCTATAACAAGGAGACTGTAACTCGTAGGTCGCTGTCCAGTCTGGCAAACCGAGTTTAACTTGTAAAATCGTCGCACTCCTCCTGGAGCGAGAGTTATTGCCACATTACTGCAAATAGTGCAAATCCATATTAGTGAAAATGTTTTAATTGCAAATTCATGTTGGAACTACTGTCAGAAGACTTGTTCTCCATAATATATATGCAAATAACACAAGCAATCTCTCAATAGGTAGTCAATTCATCATACTTGGAACAGTAAAGCACATTTTTACCTCTTGTTAGCAAAGAGTAAGTGATATCAAATCACAAAGGTCTGCAGTAACATTGATTTCTAAACATTTTATGGTGAAGGATGGACACTCCAAGTTATTTTTATCAAACCATTACTCATTTTGCTTTGTTATAAGATGTTTTCACTTGTTTACCCTCATTTATACCCATGCATCGTGTCTAAGCATTCATGAATGATGCGTGGATTTTAAATAATATTGCAGCTGTTTAGATGAAAATCTTCACCATAATATAAATTCTGAAATGTTTTCATATGGAGCTTTTGCCTTATGTTCATATAATCGTTCTTTGCAAAAAGGCTTAAAAACTATTAAAATCTATCAAACAATCATGAAGCAATGATAGAGCACATAGGATTCATAAATTTGAACGCTTTTACTTAGTAGAATATTGAATCTAATTCTGCTGCTATCACAGATTCGGCTGCTATCACACAGACTCACGTTAGTTTGGGTGTCAATGATAGAAAATAAGACCTAATTTCAGCTATAAGATAATTCCCCAGGGTATCAAGGCCTTCTGGGTTTCATTCAGTCTCAGACATTCTGTCTACTACATTTACAGACCTAGATAACAAGTTTGCAGGGACGTGCCATCTTTAAAGAATTATTACAATTACCTTACACCTTTTCTGAGACGCATATGATTTCATTGCATTTTGTGTAGTTATATAAGTGTATAATAATTAACTTTTACACAATCTTGATCTATACAGTTACCTTACACCTTTCTGGTAGGTCGGACGGTCTGGGTCTCAACAACAACAACAACAATCTTGATCTATTTCCCCTCCCATCACTTAATTTCCATTGTTATCATTATAAATTCTAGTGACGTTTGGTTGTTACTTGTGAAACTCTACTGCTTGCAGAAATTGAACTTGTGGCCACCAATCTCAAACTGAAAAGCATATCTAAGAAAAGATGCAGTTCATAAAAAGAACTCTATCCGATCTTTAAGAACCAATGCTAATCCCGTTTGAGAACTTCTAATAACGTTCTAATAACGTTCGAGAATTAGTTGTGAAACTCTACGGCTGGCATAAATTGAGTTCGTATCTACCAATTTCAAACCGAGTAACTTATCTAAAAAATGATGCAGTCGATAAAAAAAAAACTCAAGTAAATCTCTAAGGAACAATGCTAACCCTATTTGGAAACTAATGACGTTCTAATAGAGTTTGATTGTTAGTTGTGAAGCTCTTCAGCTGGCAGGAATTGAACCAATTGTCTACCAATCTCAAACCTAGTATTCTATCTCTGCTTGGAAACTTCCAATGACGTTCAATCGTTAGTTTTGAAACAATACTGGTGGCAGAAATTGAACCTGCGTCTGTCTACCAATCTCAAACCTAATATCCCATCTCTAAGAAACAAAGCTGACTACGCTTGGAAACGTCCTACAACGTTTTAATAACGTTCAATCGTTCAACGTTCAATCGCAGGAATTGAACCAATTGTCTACCAATCTCAGACCTAGTATGCCATCTCTGCATGGAAACTTCTAATAACGTTCAGTCGTTAGTTTTGAAACAATACTGGTGGCAGATATTGAACCTGCGTCTGTCTACCAATCTCAAACCTAATATCCCATCTCTAAGAAACAAAGTTGAGTACGCTTGGAAACGTCCTACAACGATTTAAAAACGTTCAATCGTCAATTGTGAAACTTTGCAACTGGCAGTCATTGAATTTCAAACCGAGTATCCAATCTCTAAGAAACTATGGTGACTCGGCTTAGAAACTTACAAATAATTAAAATGACCTCAACAAATAATTAAAGTAATATTTTACACTAACATATATTTTTCAATTGTAGAAAAGATGAAAATATAGAATCGTCATTCTAATACATAATTGATTTACCCACAAAGCTACCTTCATGTGATTACCCATAAGTTTACCCATTAGTTACTTCAAGAGAAATCCACATCATCCGCAATTTAAGGATCAAAACCTGGATAAAAGAAAACGAAGTAACCCATCACTGCCTGCATTTATACCGGGACCAAAATTGAATCTTTGGCATTCGAGACACCTTTGCGCAGACGTCCTTCACTGCTCCGACAAATAGACAAATTGCGCCGCGCAAGCCGAGCGCGAAAGAGCAATCACATCGCGCATTCCTTCATTACTTTTGTTACTGCAATAACGAATGGTCGTGGGAGTGGGTACAAAAATTAAGGGGGGGGCTGACCGGGACGGTGCAGTCATGCGCACCTCCGAAATATCTATCTTCGGCACGGCTGGAGATGGTATGTGGAAAGAGTCCTCGCTATTCCTCGACTCGGCAGGTTCGTTCTCTTTCCACAGATTTTTCCCGATTTCTGGATTCGAGGAGGGGTCGTCTGAAATTGAGTTTTCGTATAAAAGTAGACCTGCATGTTAGTGTTCATTAGGGCGGTCAAAAATATTTTTTTTTTATTAAAGAACCAAGGCACTCATCATTTTTTGCCAACTATAACAGTATTATGGTAAAATTTCCGCTTTCAAGTTGAAGACTGTGCTCAACCAGTGATCAGTTTTCCTTATATAGTAAAACCCGCTTATATAATGTGCCTTCATTTAGCAAAACTCTGAATTTAACAAGGAATTGATGGGAAAATATTATAGAAGTTGAAATACTCACAATTTTTAAATGAGTGCAATCTTTGAAATTATATTTAATCCGAAGTAAATATATGCCATTGTTTAGGCATTATCACGGCCTATCCTCAAAATATACAATTATTTTTATTTTTCCTCATGAAGCGCTATATGCTTCGAACAAATTGAGCAAATCAAATGTTGTTTGATATAATCATTACAACCAATGAACGTCATAGGCCTGTTTAGTTCGAGTGGCTGAGCTTACAAGAAAACTTTTTTTCTTTAGTTTTTCTTTTGAAAATTCAAAACAATTTATAAAATATGATTAAGTTAATATTTGCAGCAAAAATGTGTATTTTATGTTTAATTTTTGTTTAGAAAATAATTCCCAAATGTGTATATTCGTCTAAACGTCAAAACCTGACAGTCGGATATTTCGCTACGTCACAGTACTTTTCCTTTTCATATACCATGCGTAAAATAAATGATAGAAAGCATCTGAATCTACAATTCCTATTTAAAAGAAGAATTTCAACATTCTTGCGCATCTTAATTTACTCTCATTTATTCCCTTGAAAATTATCAACTTTATTACATCTGAAAGCCAGATTTTTGATCTCAGAACAATATTTTCCTTTACATAAACTGTACATTGAAGAGAAAAAACCGCCTGAATCTACAATGCCTATTTACATGGCGTATTTACATTCTTGCGCATTATAAGTTCCTCTCATTTATTCCCTTGGCAATTACTACCTTTATTCCAACTGAAAGTTGACCCCATTTCGGTACTTTTATTACTTTCCTTATATACATAATGTATAAGGAAAGTATTGTGACGGGGTCGGAAATTCGAATTCGAGTTTTCGACGAGAGAGCACGTTTCAAGCATCCCTGATCACGAATCAAACATTTTTGAAGTGATGTGTGTGTGTGTGTGAAAGTATGTGTGTGTGTGTGTGTGTGTGTGTGTGTGTGTGTGTGTGTGTGTGTCAGTGAGTCTGTTGGAGACGATAACTGGCGAACAAATGGACCGATTTGAACGAAATTTGGTACAATAATCACAATCCGTAAACACTGGAAGCCTATAGTTTTTATACGCAATCGAATGTTCAGAACCCCCCTAAATTTTCGAATGAAATTTTGAAAAAATCGTCAAAAAATCGAAACCGCTAATAAAGTTACGTAAATAGACATTCCTTATGTAATTTTTCATTAGAAAACGATTGACATAAATTTTAGAACGCTAACATGAATCGTTCTTGAGATATTGTACATTTTTAAAAAAAAATATCAAAAAGTCATATAAAATAAAAAAAAATATTTCCTATTGAGAAACATGTTCATTTTTCATATGTAATACATTGTAATAAATTGGGTGACATCATTCTCGTGGATCTAGCTCGTTCCATTCATGAAAAAAGATACTTTGAGTAATACTTTTGTATTTGTACGCCAATAGACATTTATCTGCCGTAAGAATAACTTATTTCCTCGTCCATAACGCTTGGCGAGATTTTGGCGACGAATTTGGCGGAATGTCGCCAATTTGCCATTTTTTTTAAATGTTGCCAAATTAACGAAAATCTCGTCAAATTGATAAAAATAGCGCTAAATCAATGAAAATGACGACTAATAGTCGAAAATTCAATATCTGGGAAAGAATATTAGTATCTACTAGAAGAAAAACCTATTTTTGTACTGTAAAAGTAGTAAATTCATTACATTATATAAGGAAAGTCATGTGTTGCCCACATCAGATTTTTTACATATACTATGCATTAAAGAGAAAATAAAAGAGAAAATAAAAATATAGGCCTGAACTTACAATACCTATTTATATCAAGAATTTTAACATTCTTGCGAATAGTTACTGTCATTTATTCCCTTGAAAATTGCTAATCTTATTCCATCTGAAAGTTGGATATTTTACCCCATCACTTTTACTTTGCATATACTATGTATTGAAGAGAAAGTATAAATCCCCTTAATTCACAATGCCTATTGCCTATTTATATGAGGAGTTTGTGAATTCTTGCGCATCTTAAATTACACTCTTCTTGACAATTATCAACTTTATTCCATCTGAAAACATTCTGTAAAATAATTAAAACCGAGTCATCGGTCTGCTTCCAAAAGGCCAATGAAATGCATAATTGAGATTTCCTGCTGTAGAATTTAATCGTCCAGAAATAAAGACGTAATAATAATCCTTACAAACGCCTAGAGATTGCAGAATTTATTCGATGAACATTTATAAAGAGATTATTTGAATTGCAAAAGCGTTAAATTGCAGATTTGTAAAGTGACTAATTTAAGCACTTGTTCCAATGTTTGAAATGGTTGTTTAATTTTCTAATCAATGCAGCTGAAGTCAGTTTTGAATTCATTTAAGTCAATTTCATTCAGTCCCTTTATTTGCTGAATACTTTTAAATTTACATTTATACGAAAATTACATTATATGAGATATTTAATATTGATACAACTTAAAATTTCGTATTCAATATTATTCATAGCGATGAATTTATGCCACAGTTATCAAAACTTTAATTTAGGTGATAATTAACAATTGTGATTAGAAAGTAACTAGTGAGTAACCGTGAAAAATCAAGAAATATTTTTTATTCACTGAATAATAAATGTAAAAGATCTTGAGGTTTAATTTTCTAGGTCAAGATATATTAAAAAAAATGTCATGTGGGCAACACATGACTTTCCTTATATAATGAATGAATTTACCACTTTTACAGTTAAATAAATGTTATTCTTTTAGTAGATACTTATACTCTTTCCAAGATATCAAATTTTCTTCAATTAGTCGTCATTTACATTCATTTAGCGTCATATTTATCCTTTTGGCGAGATTTTCGTTAATTTGGCAACATTTAAAAATGTCGTCAAGTTGGCGACATTCCGCTAAATTTGTCGCCAAAATCTCGCCAAGCATTATGGACGGAGAAATAATTTATTTTTAAGGCAGATAAATGACTATTGGGCTTTCAAATACAAAAGTATTACTCAAAGTATCTTTTCTCGTGAATGGAATGAGTTAGGTCCACGAGAATGATGTCACCCAATTTATTGCATGACATAACATATGAAAAGTAAACCTGTTTCTCAACAGTTAATATTTTCTTTAATTTATGGGATTTTTGTAATTAATTTATTTGAAAAATGCGCAATATCTCGAGAATGGTTCATGCTAGCGTTCTAAAGTTTATGTCAATCGTTTTCTAAGAAAAAATTACATAAGAAATGTCTATTTGCGCAACTTTATTAAAGGTTTTGATTTTTTGATGATATTTTAAAAATTTTACTCAAAAATTCAGGGGAGGGGGGTTCTGAACATTCAATTATATTTTAAAACAATAAGCTTCCAGTATTCATAGATTGTGATTTTTGTACCAAATTTCATTCGAATCGCTCCATTCGTTCGTCAGTTATCGTCTCTACAGACTCACTGACACACACACACATGCTTTCACACACACACACACACGGGCCAACGGCCGTACCGTGCTGAAAACACCGGTTCTCGTTAGATCACCGAAGTGAAGCAGCATCGGGCGCGGTTAGTACTTGGTGGGTGACCACCTCGGAACGCCGCGTGCTGTTGGCCATCTCGGGTGCGGTATCCCCGTGGTTTGCGCGCTAGATTTGCACGCTGCCACAAATGCCGCCGTGTTCATGCGGAGTACGATCACGTTAAACATGTGGGTCCGTAAGTCCTTCCGAGAGGTTGGTGGTAGGGGAAGGAGGGTACGGTCCCTGTGGATGCCTCCCCCACTGGGTTCCGGTCTAAATTGGGTGGCACTTCCCGGCCGTCCATACAGTTACCTTACACCTTTCTGGTAGGTCGGACGGTCTGGGTCTCAACAACAACAACAACACACACACACACACACACACACACACACACATACATTACCTCAAAAATTTTCGATTCGTGATCAGGGATGTTTGAAACGTGCTTTCCTGTCGAAAACTCGAATTCGAATTTTCGATCAAGCGACAATATGTATATAAGGAAACCTTATACATTATGTATATAAGGAAAGTAATAATATTATTAGTATACATTTTCTGTAATACTATTTGCCTGAGTAAAACTACTCAAAATTATCTCATTAAATCGGTTTTGAGATTATTTTCCTCAAG
This sequence comes from Amaurobius ferox, assembly GCA_951213105.1. NCBI lineage: Eukaryota > Metazoa > Arthropoda > Arachnida > Araneae > Amaurobiidae > Amaurobius > Amaurobius ferox. Next base: position 103,506,776 of record OX578149.1, read on the forward strand.
TGACCGGAAAATAATTGCGGAAGCTCTATGGTTAGGCCTAATTGAACGATTACGGAGAATCTTCAGTAAACATGTGGAACTGTTATTCAGGTTTAAGATTTAATTAATCAACTGAAAGTTATAAAATAAGGTAAAAACATTGCTTATAAAGTGTTATTATTGCAAAAAAGTATTTTAAAACGACGTAATTTCTTACTTTATTAAAAGTGAATAACATAATGCGTAAATTACTCACACTCGAAATTATGAAATTCCATTGTTTGATTATGATGATGATGGTGGTGATGATATATGCCTATTGCTATTCAGCAAACGATAATAACGTGTGTAATAATGACATGCGACGTAATTATTGCGCACGATAGTAATAATAACACAACGATAATAACATGCGTTCAATAGTGAGTTACTGCAGAGGGTTAAAGAGGCAATTACAAAAAATAATTGCTCATGACAATAACAAACTGCAATTGATAATCATACATCTAACTAGTAGAAATTAATGGGGTTACCCGGGATAATGTTCAAACAACATTGACGCGGTAAAATCTTACACATTTACACCATTACTTGATCTTAATAAGCTTAAAAGAAAGAAAAATATATGTAAATCCGTTGAGCCATTCTCAAGTTATAAGAGGTCATTAGAGACCGAAATAGGTTTTTGACTTCCTTTATTCCTCACTTAACTGTAGGATGATGAAACTTATCGCATATATACATATAATTGTCTAACGTGTTTAACGAGTTTTTTGTCTTTTCAGACCCTTCAAAAACCATAGGTGATCTCGAAAGGTGAATCTTTGAACTCTTACAGGACTGATCATGGTTTAGAACCTAACGGAGCTGAATTTTCAATATACCCCCCCATACACACATACATACACACACACACATACACACACTTTCGGGAATGAAGAAACAGGAGATTTCCAAAGGACTCGAAAGTTCTTTATAGACTTTCTAGAAGAGGCTCTGATGACCTAGAAGGTTAAATCTTTGCACATTTACAGTATCGACTATCAAACAGAACATACGTAGCCAGATTTTCGATTTACACCCTATGGCGGATAGGGTTATTTTTCAAAAAATCTTTTCAGACACCCCCTCTTCAGAGAAGCCCTTTAGTAACTTGGCTGAATCCTTACACATTTACAGTAGCGACTATTGAACTGAATCTAACCCAGTCGAAATTTTACCCCCCCCCCTTTTTCGGAGATTATGGTTTCTCTTTTAAATGTCTTTAAATCCTGAAGCAGTCTCCCCCCCCCCAATGGCTTAAAAGGCTGAATCTTTGCACACCTATAATATCGACCACCGAACCGAACCAACTTTAACCAGATTTTCAATATTTTTTCCGAGGTAGACAAAATTTGAGGACCAACCCCCCCCCCTCCTCAAAACTATCCCACACCAGGGGCGTAACAGGTTAAAACGTAACCACCTAGCAGAACTTGACTTCAATTGAGACAACTATTTTTGATGCCAAATACCATACATCGTACAAAATAAAACATTAAGAAAAAATGTTGCAGTGTAATGTTTTAGAGTGTTAGTTTTCCTGTCTTTGATAGGCTTAAATATTGGTATTGGAACATTTATTATGTACTTATAACCCATTAAATCATCCTAGTAAATTTTGATATTCTTAGCTCGAGTGGCTGGATCATGCCGTTTACAGATACTGCTACACCTCTTCTCACATCCTTGGGGATACAGTTATATCCATACTGTTTGTATAAATCATGAGAATCCTAGTTAAACAATTTCATATATCTAGGGATTTTATCACTCGTCCATTCTACCCTACTCCTTCTCACGCCTTTAATGATGGAATTCGGAAGCATACATTTTAATGTTCACATATGATTTTTGAGGAGCATTTCTGTAAAATACCATGTTCTTAGCTATGATTAATGAGCAACTTTGGCAACCACATTCCTTGTTTAAATTGAGCTTGAATGAATTTCGAATAATTGAATTTCAAATACCTTGGTTTCTGAAATTATGGTATTATACTTACGGTATATTTTATTTTACAAAATAAAATATAAATACCTTAATTAAAACGCTCAAAACTGCTGGAAAATGTAACTGCGAAACAAAAACGTCGTTAATAACACAGTATATAACGATTGAATAAATGTGTCAACTAGTTTTGGGACAAAAATAGAATTGATACAAAAGCAAGTTGAAACCTATACTTAGTTTTTGCTATACAAACAAAGTTTTATTTTTACTTTCCTTATATACATAATGTATAAGGAAAGTAGTGTGACGGGGTCGAAAATTCGAATTCGAGTTTTCGACGGGAGAGCACGTTTCAAGCATCCCTGATCACGAATCAAGCATTTTTAAAGTGATGTCTGTGTGTGTGTGTGAAAGTATGTGTGTGTGTGTATGGGTGAAAGTATGTGTATGTGTGTGTGTCAGTGAGTCTGTGGAGACGATAACTGACGAACAAATGGACCGATTCGAACGAAATTTGGTACAAAAATCACAATCCGTAAACACTGGAAGCCTATTGTTTTTATACACAATCGAATGTGCAGAACCTCCTTAAATTTTCGAGCGAAATTTTGAAAAAATCGTCAAAAAATTAAAACCGCTAATAAAGTTACGCAAATAGACATTTCTTATGTAATTTTTCATTAGAAAACGATTGACATAAATTTTAGAACGCTAACATGAATCGTTCTCGAGATATTGCAGATTTTTCAAAAAAAATATCAAAAAGTCATATAAAATAAAAAAAAATATTTCGTATTGAGAAACAGGTTCACTTTTCATATGTAATACTATGCGGTAAATTGGGTGACATCATTCTCGTGGATCTAGCTCGTTCCATTCATGAGATACTTTGAGTAATACTTTTGTATTTGATCGCCAATAGTCATTTATCTGCTGTAAGAATAACTTATTTCTACGCCCGTAAAGCTTGGCGAGATTTTGGCGACGAATTTGGCGGAATGTCGCCAATTTGGCGACTTTTTTAAATGTTGTTAAATTAACGAAAATCTCGCCAAATGGATTAAAATGACGCTAAATCAATGAAAACGACGACTAATTGTCGAAAATTCAATATTTTGGAAAGAATATAAGTATCTACTATAAGAAAAACCTATTTTTTTTACTGTAAAAGTAGTAAATTCATTGCATTATATAAGGAAAGTCATGTGTTGCCCACATGAGATTTTTTTACTTCATTTTATATATATATTTATTTATTTATTGTTATTTAATTATTTAGATATTAATTTAGATATTAATTATTTAGATATTAACTTTTTTTTTTTTGCAATAGTTTAAGAATGAATTTTTGTGCGAATTTATAAATTTGACCTATTTTTGTTTCTATTCATTTCATTTTATTACATTTTGCCGAGGAGTTGAACGAAGGTAGTCATAAAATTTACAAAATAAATAATTTTTTTTGTATAAATAATGGGTAAAATAGTATGCCACAATTTAAACCTTAATTTCAACAATCTCAGCATCCGGCCGCTCAAACAGCGGTTCATACCCTAGGGTCAGTCGGACGGCCTGAGTTTTCAACAATCTCAGCACAATTAAACCAATTTATATTGTGGCCACGCAAAATAAGCGCCCACTACTTAAAGAATACAGATACAGATAACACCATACTCCAAATCTCAAAAAAATCAAAATCTCAAATAATCGAGTTCGGAAATGAGAAGTTTAACACCCCTCTCTCCCCTCATCAAAACGAGCGTGTTCCTTCCGCTGTACATGACAGTGTTAAAACCGTCAACCCTGTATCTCACCAATAGATATCCTAGAAGAATATATACTAAAATATCTACGATCTCACCTCCATGGGGTGAGAGTTTTCTTCACTGCTAGGTTCATTAAAAAAATCAAAGACATGGCTAGGTTAAAAATAGGTATAATTAATCAACGGATGAGTTTATGAAATTTCACTTTTCTGGAGTGGTCTGTGATGTATTTAGGAGCTGCTGCTAAACTATGAGCTCTGGATACCATGTCAAATTTTTTATATCGCAATATAGAAATCGGATAGATTTAAAAGGCACAAAAAGCATATGCTTAAAAGAAATGATTAAAATGTGTCTATTTATCGCATGGACTCTGTTCAAAGTTTGCTTGAAAGAAAATGTTTCGATTTTTTACGATAGTGTCAATATGGAAACTCGGTGATATTTTGGATCTCTAAGGGATATATTTGTTTAAGTATCGGACTAATACATCTTTATATACTAATTGCCAAGTGTCCGTCTGTCTGTCTGTCTGTCTGTCTGTCTGTCTGTCACGCTTTTTTTAGGCACTTCCCGAATAGATAGAGACTTGCAATTTGGTACACGGCTCGGTCGTTCGATAAAACCCCCTGGAAAAATCGAATTTTCCGAAAACGTTCTATAGAAGGGGTGCCCCACACCAAAACGTTCGAAAAGTGAAATGATGGGAAAATGTGCTTTGCGATAAGATAGAGACTTCAAATTTGGTGTATGGGTAAACCGTTTGAAAGGAAGAAAGTAGAAAGCCCAGACCACACGACCAACCCAAAGGCTTATGGTAGCTTTCTGTGTGGCCGGAAAGGAAGAAAGTGTACAATTTCAGATTTCCAATATTTTCTACTTAAGGGGGTGCCGCACTCCAAAGCGTTCGAAAAGTGAAATGATAGGAAAGCATGCTTTGCGATGAGATAGAGACTTCAAATTCGGTGTATGGGTAAATCGTTTGAAAGGAAGAAAGTGTGCAATTTCAGATTTCTAATATTTTCTACTTAAGGGGGTGTCGCACACCAAAACGTTCGAAAAGTGAAAAGATGGGAAAGCATACTTTGCGATGAGACAGATACTTCAAATTTGGTGTATAGGTAAATCATTTGAAAGGAAGAAAGTGTGCAATTTCAGATTTCCAATATTTTCTACTTACGGGGGTGCCGCACACCAAAACTTTCGAAAAGTGAAATGATAGGAAAGCATGCTTTGCGATGAGATAGAGACTTCAAATTCGGTATATGGGTAAACCGTTCAAAAGGAAGAAAATGTGCAATTTCAGATTTCTAATATTTTCTACTTAAGGGGGTGCCGCACACCAAAATGTTCGATTTACAGAATACATGAGAAAACGCTCCTTTAAAATTTGATAGATGCTTGAAATTTGGTAGATGGGCTAATCATTTGATGGAAACACCCAAAACGAATATAGTTTTTCAAAAATGTTCGTTTAAGTAGGTGCTCCAGAGAAAAATGTTCGAAAAGTGAATTGATAAAAAACCATGCTGCGGAATGAAATAGAGATATCAAATTTGGTGTAAGGGTAGATAGTTTGAAAGGAAGAAAGTGTACAATTTCATTTTACCAATATTTTCTACTTTGGGGGATGAGGTGCCTCACACCAAAATGTTCGATTTTCGGAATAAAGGAGAAACGCCCCTTTTAAAACGTGATAGAAACTTGATATTTGGTATATGGGCGAATCATCTGATAGAAATCACAAAAAGAATAGTTTTTCAAAAATGTGTATTTAAGGGGGTGGGTACTCCACACAAAAACATTCGAAAGATCAAATGCTAGAAATGCATGCTTCGCGATGAGATAGATACTTCAAATTTGGTGTACGGGTAAAATGTTGGAAAGGAAGAAAGTGTGCAATTTCAGTTTTCCAACATTTGTTATTGTAGGGGGGTGCCGCTCACTAAAATATTTTATTTGCCGAACAAATAAAAAACGCCTCCTTTACAATATGATAGAGGAATTTAGTATATGGGCTAACCATTGGACAAAAAAACCAAAGATGAATACAGATTGACAAAAATGTTCTTTAACGGGGTGCTACACAGAAAACGGTCGAAAGGTGGCGTGATAGAAAAACATGCTTCTCTTCGCGATAGGATAAGGACTTCAAATTTGGCGTACGGGAAGATAGTTTGAAAGGAAGAAAGTATGAAATTTCTGATTTCCAATTTTTGTTACTTTAAGGGGTTCCGCACACTAATATGTTCGATTTTCCGAATAAATGGGGTACAACAAGACAAACAGAGTTTTTCAAAAATGTTCATTTATGGATGTGCTTCACAAAAAAAGTTCCAAAGGAGAAATAATAATATAGGAGTGCCTCGGGATGAGATAGACTTTAATGTGTTGTACGGGTAGATAATTGGAAAGGAAGAAATTCGCAAATTTAGTTTACCAATATTTTCTTTTTTAGGGGGTACTGAACACCAAAATATTCGATTTGTCGTATAAATGTGAAACGCGAATTATTAAAAAATTTGCACTATTCAGGGGTTGCTTATTGCGAGACCGTTGATTTTCAGCGGGTATTCGGCTAGTAAAATAACTAAAAGGTTACTTCGAAAAAAGAAAAAAAATATCTGATGTGGGCAGCACATGACTTTCCTCATACAATACAATGAATTTACTACTTTTATAGTAAAAAAAATAGATTATTTTTATAGTTGTTAATTATATTCTTTCCAAGATATTGCATTTTCGTCAACGAGTCGTCATTTTCCATGTCGTCATCATCAATGAATCATCATTGATTTGGAGTCATTTTTATCCATTTGGCGAGTTTTTCGTTAATTTGCAACATTTAAAAAAGGCGCCAAGTTGGCGACGTTGCACCAAATTCGTCGCCAAAATCTCGCTAAGCGTTATGGACGAAGAAATAAGTTATACTTGCAGCAGATAAATGACTATTGGCGCTCAAATACAAGAGTATTACTCAAAGTATCTTTTTTCATGAATGGAACGAGCTAGATCGACGAGAATGTCACCGAATTTATCGCATGGTATTACATATGAAAAGTGAACATGTTTCTCAATAGGAAATATTTTATTTTATTTTATATGACTTTTTGATAATTTTATTGAAAAATGTGCAGTATCTCGTAAACGATTCGTGTTAGCGTTCTAAAATTTATGTGAATCGTTTTCTAATGAAAAATTACTTAAGACATGTCTATTTGCGTAACTTTATTAGCGGTTCTAATTATTTAACGATTTTTTCGAAATTTCACTCGAAAATTTAGGGGGGGGGGTGAACATTCGATTGCGTATAAAAACAATAGGCTTCCTGTGTTTACGAATTGTGATTTATGTACCAAATTTCGTTCGAATCGGTCCATAAGTCTGTCAGTTATCGTCTCCACAGGCTCACTGACACACACACACACAGACATCACTTAAAAAATATTTGATTCTTGATCAGGGATGCTTGAATCGTGCTCTCCTGTCGAAAACTCGAATTCGAATTTTCGACCCCGTCACAATACTTTCCTTATACATTATGTATATAAGGAAAGTAAAAATAGGTTTTTCTTATAGTAGATACTTATATTCTTTACAAAATATTGAATTTTCGGCAATCAGTCGTCATTTTCATTGATTTCGCGTCAGATTTAGCGTGATTTGGGGAGATTTCCGTTAATTTGACAACATTTAAAAAAAATCGCCAAATTAGCGACATTCCGCCAAATTCGTCGCCAAAATCTCGCCAAGTTTTACTGACGGAGAAATAAGTTATTCTTATAGCAGAGATAAATGACTATTGGCGTTCAAATACAAAAGTATTACTCGAAGTATCTTTTCTCATGAATGGAACGAGCTAGATCCACGAGAATGTTGTCACCAAATTTATCGCATGGTATCACATATGAAAAGTGAACATGTTTCTCAATAGGAAATATTTTATTTTATTTTATATGACTTTTTTTTATAATTTTTTTAAAAAATGTGCAATATCTCGAGAACGGTTCATGTTAGCGTTCTAAAATTTATGTCAATCGTTTTCTAATGAAAAATTACATAAGAAATGTCTATTTGCGTAACTTTATTAGTGGTTTTGAATTTTTGACGATTTTTTCAAAATTTCACTTGAAAATTTCGGGGGGTTCTGAACATTCGATTACGTTTAAAAACAATTGGCTTCCAGTGTTTACGGATTGTGATTTTTGTACCGAATTTCGTTCGAATCGGTCCATTCGTTCGTTAGTTATCGTCTCCACAGTCTCACTGACACACACACACACACACACACTCAGACATCACTTCAAAAATGTTTGATTCGTGATCAGGGATGCTTGAAACGTGCTCTCCTGTCGAAAACACGAATTCGAATTTTCGACCCCTGTCACAATACTTTCCTTATACATTATGTATATAAAGAAAATAATAACATTCAGGTGGGCCCTGAAGTGCCTGTCTACTAAATGCTACAGTCGTACAGTGTTTCAATCTGACAAGCACGCATATTTTCTTTACTATGCGAGATATCTGCGCTTATCTTCTGCGCAGCTTTCTTGATGTTGTGTCAATTCGTCAAGAAAATGTACTGAATAATAAAAATCATTATTTATATAAAATTTACTATTAAAATTTTACCGGTACATGAAAATTTCATTAAAATATAATCCAATATTAATTTTCCATAATACCATACGCTTTGGAAACATAGAATAATGTTATCCGTTAAGGCTTAACAAAGAGACATTTAAATTTCTGTTAGTAAACAGAATATCTATAACCAGTCGAGCAATAAATGAAACAAAAGAAAATTTAGATTTGAACTAGCCGAATACCCGTTGAAAATCAACGGTCTCGCAATAAGCACCCCCTGAATATTGTAATTTTTTTAATAATTAGCGTTTTACATTTATTCAGCAAATCGAATATCTTAGTGCATTGAACCCTCCAAAAAAAAAAATATTGGAAAATTTAAATTGCGCACGTCTTCCTTTCGAACTATCTACCATTACACCATATTAAAGTCTCTATCTTACCCCGAAGCATAATATTTTATCATTTCCCCTTTCGAACGTTTTACTTTGGAACACAACATTTTTGAAAAACTATGTTCATATTGGGTTTTATATCAGATGATTAGCCCATATATCAAATATTAAGCCTCTATCACATTTAAAAGAAAGAGTAACTCATTTATTCCGAAAATCGAACATATTAGCGTTCATCACCACCTAAAGTAGCAAATATTGGAAATTTGAAATTTTCACACTTTCTTTCTTTCAAACTATATACCAGGAAAACCAAATTTGATGTCTCTGTGGAGCATGTTTTTCTATCACTTCATATTTCAAACGTTTTTCTGTGTTGCACCCCCTTAAATGATCATTTTTGAAAAACCGTAATAATCTTAGGTTTTTTTATCAAATGCTTGCCCATGTACTAAATTTCAAGCTTCTATTACACTCTAAAGGAGGCATTATTCAGTTGCTCGTGAAATCGAATATTTTAGTGTGCGGCACCCCCCTACATTAGCAAATATTGGAAAACTGAAATTTCACACATTCTTCCTTTCCAACTATCTATCCGAATACCGAATTTGAAGTCCCTAACTCATAGCGAAGCATGCTTTTTCTATCATTTTACCCTTTGAATGTTTTTCTGTGGAGTACCAACCCCCCTTAAATATACATTTTTGAAAAACATGATTCTTCTTGGGTTTTATATTAAATGATTCGCCCATGTACCAAACATCAAGCCTCTATCATGTTCTAAAAGCGGTATTTCTGCTTCACTCCGAAAATCGAATATTTTTGTGTATGACACCCCTAAATTAGAAAATATTAGAAAACTAAAATTGAACACTTTCTTCCTTCTAAACTATCTACCCGTACACCTAATTTCAAATCTCCATCTCATCCCGAAGTATGTTTTCTTATCAATTCACTTTTCGAACATTTTCCTCTAGAGCACCCCCTAAAACGAACGTTTTTGAAAAACTATATTCGTCTTGGGTGTTTTCATCAAATGATTAGTCCATATACCTAATTTCAAGTCTCTATCAAACTTTAAAGGAGCCGTTTCTCATTTATCCGGTAAATCGAACATTTTGGTGTACGGCACCCCCTTAAGCAGAAAATATTGGAACTCTGAAATTGCACACTTTCTTCCTTTCGAACGATTTACCCATACACCAAATTTGAAGTCACTACCTTATGACAAAGTATGCTTTCCTATCATTTCATTTTTCGAACGTTTTGGAGCGCCCCCTCTAGAGAGCGTTTTCGAAAAATTCGATTTTTCCAGGGGATTTTATCGAACAATCGACCCGTGTACCAAATTGTAAGTCTCTATCTATTCGGGAAGTGCCTAAAAATGCGTGACAGACGGTCAGACAGACAGACAGACAGACAGACAGACGGACACTTGGCAATTAAATATATATAGAATAGATAGATAGATTGACAAAATTAATACCAAAATGAAATTCACAGCGGAAAATAATTTCAATTTCTATATTATTCCTTGGTCAGTTTAGCACGTCCAGCAAAAATTATTTCATTCGTATAAACAATTTTATTCGTGTGGTGAAACAATGGTGAAAATGGCATGCCACAATTTAAATCTCAATTTCAACATTTCAACAATCTTAGCCCAATTAAAACCAATTTATATTTTGGCCACCGCAAAATAAGTGCTCGCCACTTAAATAATATAGATACAGATAACATCTGTATATACATCTATAATTGCCAAGTGTCCATCTGTCTGTCTGTCTGTCACGCTTTTTAGGCACTTCCCGAATACATAGAGACTTGCAATTTGGTACACGGCTCGATCGTTCGATAAACCCCCCTGGAAAAATCGAATTTTTCGAAAACGATCTCTAGAAGGGGTGCTCCACACCAAAATGTTCGAAAATTGAAATGATAGGAAAGCATATTTTGCCATCAGATAGACTTCAAATTTGGTGTGTGGGTAAATCGTTCGAAAGGAAGAAAGTGTGCAGTTTCAGATTTCCAATATTTTCTATTTAAGTGGGTGCCGCACACCAAAATGTTTCATATACCGAATACATGAGAAACGGTTCCTTTAAAATTTGATAGAGGCTTGAAATTATGTATACGGACTAACCATTTGATGAAAGCACCCAAGATGAATATAGTTTTTCAAAATCGTTCGTTTAAGGGATGAAAACGTCCAGAGGAAAGCGTTCGAAAGGTGAATTGATAAGAAAATATACTTCGGGATGGGATAGGGATTTGAAATTTGGTGTACGGGTAGACAGTTTGGAAGAAAGAAAGTGTACAATTTCAGTTTTCCAATATTTTCTACTTTAGAGGGGGAGGGAGAGGTCGCACACAAAAATGTTCGATTTTCGGAATGAAGTAGAAACACCCCTTTTAGAACGTGATACAGGCTTGATATTTGGTATATGGGCGAATCATTTAATAGAAAACCCAAGAGAAATGGAGTTTTTCAAAAATTTATATTTAAAGGGGGTCGGTACTCCACATAAAATCATTCGAAAAGTGAAATGATGGAAAAAACATGCTTTGCGTTGAGATAGAAACTTCAAATTTGGTATACATGTAGATAGTTAGAAAGGAAGAAAGTATATGCAATTTCAGTTTTCCAACGTTTGCTATTGTAGGGGGTACCGCACACTAAAATGTCCGATTTGACGAACAAATGAAAAATTCCTCCTTTACAATGTGATAAAGGCTTGAAGTTCAGTGTATGGGGTAATCATTTTATAAAAAAAAAACCTAAGATTATTACGGTTTTTCGAAAATGATCATTTAAGGGGGTGCAATACAGAAAAACGTTCGAAATATGAAGTGTTAGAAAAACATGCTTCACGATAAGATAGAGACATCAAATTTGGTGTTCTGGTAGATAGTTTGAAAGGAAGAAAGTGTCCAATTTCAGATATATGATATTTGCAACTTTAGGGGGTTCCGAACACCAATATGTTCGATTTTCGGAATAAATGAGACATGCTTCCTTTTAAATGTGATAGAGGCTTGATATTTGGTATATAGGCCAATCATCTGCTAAGAAACCCAAGGCGAACAGAGTTTTTCAAAAATGTTCATTTATAGGTGTGTTCCACAGAAAAACGTTCGAAAGGGGAGATGATAAAATAGTATGCTTCGGGATGAGATAGAGACTTTAATTTGGTATACTGGTATAGGTAGTTCGAAAGGAAGACGTGCGCAATTTAAAATTTACGATATTTTCTTCTTTAGGGGGTTCTGCACACTAAAATATTCGATTTGCCAAATAAATGTGAAACGCGAATTATTAAAAAAATGACAATATTCAGGGGTTGCTTATTGCGAGACTGTTGATTTTCAACGGGTATTCGGCTAGTCATACTCCAAATCTCGAAACATGCTCAAAATGAAAGTCTCAAAACCTGAAAGAATCTCAAACAGGATATCTCCGGAAAGGAAAAGGATAACACCCCGATCTCTCTACTCAAAAAAATGAGTCTAGGTTCCCCGTACGTGAAAATTGTAGAACTTTCGACCCTATATCTTATCTCGATGGATGAGGGTACAGAGGACTGCTAAGTTCATTAGAAATAACAAATGCATTGGGTTAAAAAATTTATCATTAATCAACGGATTAGTTTGTGAAGGGTTTTTTTCTGAATGAGATATATTTAGTATATGTTGTTAAAATATGAACGTTGACTGGCACGCCAATATTCGTATATCGTAATATAAAAATCGAAGAGGTTCAAAATGCACGAAAAGTATAATTATTTCTAAATTCATTAAAATCTGTATATCCATCATATAGACTTCATTTTGAAATATTGTTTCGATCCTTCCAATGGCTTCAAGATGCAAACTCTGATAATATTTTAGGTTGCTAAGAAATTTATTTGTATAAATATCGGACAAAATCGGTAAAAACACAAATCAACGATTTCGAAATTATAAAAAATAATAATAATAACACGGATGTGCGCCTACTCGGGTTCCGAAGTACCAGTGTACCAAATTTCATGGTCGTACGACGCTTAAATTTCCCGCTATAGACTGCAGAGACATACAGACAGACACATTCCTTTATCATGTAAGATAACACCCTCCAGATAAGTAACTCTGTACTCTATTAAATGGATGACAATGGGAAATAACATACTTTTCAATATAAGAGCATTTTTAATATGAGCCAGAGAAGTATATTTATGTTAAAAATCATTGCAGGTGAGCCATAAATATATTTCTCCGGCGATATTCACAGCAATTAATAAACCGAGACGCAAAAAATGTTTCAGATCTTTTAAAACATTGACTTGCATTTTGCAGAGTAAAACATGAAAAGCAGAAGAGCATTGAGAGTGTCACCGAAATACGTGATAAAAGAATGAAAATAAATTGAGTTTTTTGACGTGAATAACATTTAAGCTTGGGGTATCTTTAGCTATAATCGGGGCGTTACGAAAAAACTAACAGATAAAAATTTTAAAAAATTATGCTTATTTTGTCGAAAATATAGTAGCATTTATGAATATATAAAAGAAATATTCATTTTTTCCCGAGTGAGATTTTGCATCACTTCGCTTACTTTCACTCGAGTTATCCCGTAAACTGTTAAATGATATAAGTAGTAAACGATAAAAATAATCAGTTGGAAACCCAATTTCTAGATCGATAAATTTGTTTTTACTAAACTCCTTTAAGAATAATCGCCTTGTCAAGTTGAAGAAAATTGAAAAATTTTAAAGTTTGTAATGCATACATCTCAAAAACTAAAAGTTCCAGATAAGAAATATGTGAGTAATTTGCAACTTTTGGAAAACCCTACAAAGATGTCTATATTAAAATATAAGTTGAACATCGTTTACATAAAGTCCAATAACCCTAGTTAGTGGGCTTTATGTAGACGATGTTCAACTTACAACTTGCATCATATCATGTAAAATCAACTACGAGTGTCCAAACTTATATAAACTTGATAATCATCGGTAAATTAGGTTGTTTCAATTATGTATCTTACATTACCCTAGTAATTATGTATCTTACATTCCCTAGTAATATTGGTCCAATTTTAGACCTGTATTATATATCTTGATGTTTCATTGGAAATATTTCCAATGAAACGCCAATATTGGTGATACATTGGACGCCAATGTTGGATAGATATTAGCATTACAATATTACGCCAACGATGGTGTTACATTGGAAATATTTTTAATATTTGTAATATATTAGCAACCCATACTAGCTACATATTGGGAGTATATTGGCATGTCAATATTGGCAAAATATCCACATTCACATATTGGCAAAATATCCACATTCTCATATTGGCAAAATATTGAAAACCAATATGGACACACTATTGGCATGCTACTAAGGTAGTTGCCATAAGCCATAATTATCTGTTGCAAACATATGATGTGTCAGCATATAACTTTTCTTATAATGCCATCATATTTTATAATGCCATGACTTTAATTGTTTCACAGCGAAAAAATGGTGCCGAAAATCCACAGAACGCTATTTTTGGCATCGAATTAATATAACGTAATTTGAAATTCGGCGCTTTTGGCAATTTCCTAGTCCAAATGAATCACTTATTCATACTCACCTGCAAAATCATCATCAAAATGCAATTGAAATATCATTAATATCAATTTCATAAAATAAATAAACTTGGGCATCAAATTACAAAACTGATACGAAACATCAGAAGCCCAATGAAGTCAAAATAACTTTATGAGAATAACATTGTATAAAATAAAACTCCAGTAAAATTTAACAATAAAGTTCAATCACGCATAAAACATTGATTATGAAACACTTTCCAACTCAATATAATTTTATTTATACATCTCTAAAATGCGATACATTCAGCGGTAATATTTTTAAAATTAACACAATACTACCTTAATTGATTATATTTGAAAACTTAAACTCCGTCGCGCGTAAAAAAATGAACTTTATTCAAATGACGTCATTGAAATATAAGTCGTCTGGTTTAAACATCTCTAAAATGCGATACATTCAGCGGTAATATTTTGAAAATTATCACAATAATACAATCATTTATTACATTTAACAACTTCAGACTTCATAAAAAAATGAACTTAATTCAAATGACGTCATTGAAATATGAACCGCCTGGCTCTCTGTGTAAATCTGTAAATATTTCATTCATACACTTTTATTCCATTCCTTTCATTCATCACAGTACTACAATGATTTATTTTATTTAAAAAATTAAAACCATGGAGGTAAACGTAATTTAACTCTGTGCTTAAAATTTCAACGAAAGAGTCTGCTGTAAAATATTTTGTTTTCTGTGTAAAATCAATGAATTTTTCTTTCATATCAGCTATATTTCAGACTCAAAGTGCTAAATAATTTTGAGTTAAAGAAATGCAGCAATTCTTATACAACTCATCCTACATATTTTGCTGTTTACATTTTACATAAGTGAAAAATAGGCTTCGTTGTAGAAAAAATCAAAATTTGATGATCATTTAAACTCGAATATATTGTAATTGCGTTGTTTCTGAATGTAGATGCACAGAAATTAAGAAAAAATAAAGCAGTTTTAGGACGGATACAACACTAAATATAAATGAAAAATAACTTTGAAAATCCCAAGTTTGACACAAGATGGATATCATATTTTATTTTGAGATGGGCACGTGATCTCTTCGTATAATATGGGTGTAATTATTATTTTAATTTTTATTTTAAGAACTTCCGAATATATTTTGCTGAAAGTTTTTTCATATATTTAACACTTTACAACATAGTTGAAAAGTGTTTATGACTGTGTTCATTCTGTCTGTCCGTTAGCACGATAACTGCCGTAAAATGACTTTTGAATTTGTGAATTTTAAGATGAAGTCTATGGTTGAAGTTTCCAGATAAAATCGGGGCGAAAACTAAAAGTGCTAGCTGCTTATAAACAGTGAACGAGTAACTTGTAGTGCTTTGAAAGCCTGTAAACGAAACAAATGAGTCTGAAAAAAATCAAATGAACTTATTAAAACTTTACAACAGAGTTGAAAAGTGTTTATGACTTTGTTCATTCTGTCTGTCTGTCTGTCCGTTAGCACGATAACTGCCGTAAAAATGACTTTTGAATTTGAGAATTTTAAATGCCCAATTACAACTCGAAAATGACTGACTTTACAGGTTTACATATTTGTTTAATTGGTTTATTAAGCATATAGGGAACAGACAGACATATGATCAAAATATTGCACATTTCACATCAAATTAATTATTCTGAGCAATGAAAGGTATTTCTGCTTGTCTTAAATGAAATTTAAATGCTTGATTTGAATATATTTGGTGGAGTGTACTTAAAATGTTCTTGAATATCATTAAACTTTTGGTTTAAGTTTCCACCGTATGTAAGACTGGAATGTTGTATCATGAGCCACAAAAAAAGAAAAAAATATATCTTTATTCTGTTTTTGACGTGAGGGGGTCAAACTTTTCATAACTGATTGAATTATGATTTTCTATATAATATATAGAAAATTATTGGAGGCATGTTGTCTTTAGCGATGAGTCCCACTTCTCTCTCAGTCGCTAAAGACATGATCTCCACATACGTGTGTAGAGGTGGATTGGTCAGCATTCCGATCCCGCATTTATTGTCGAGCGGGACACAGCCATCACACGTGGTCTGACAGTCGGGGGAGCTGTCTCGTGGGATAGCTGATCCCCACTAGTTGTGCTGCAAGCCAATCTGATGGCTCGCTTGTGCGTCGACGATATTATGCAGGTTCTGCCTATGCTGTCAAATCGTCCAGATTCCATTTACCAACAAGACAATACTCGACCACATACTACCCGCTTTCTCAACAATGTCTTCAAAGATTTAATACCCTCCTAAGGCCCTCCAGGTCCCCAGACCTATCTCTAATAGAACACGCCTGGGACATGCTTGGACGGCAATTGCTGCCTTCTCGGAATACTACTGAATTAGTTGATCAATTGCAACATTTGTGGCAGAATCTTCGGCAGAGAGACATAAGTAACTTAATTGCCTCTATATTGCACCAAATATCGGCTTATAAAGCTGCCAGGGGAGGATTTACCACTTACTAAAATGTCATCTTCTTGCTGCTACCTTTTCTTAATAAAAATATTTTTTGCTGCCAAATTATAATCATTTGCATAACTCTTCAAATGATATATACATGCTGAGTTTTTACGCCTGTATATTAAAAAACTTCTTATGGGTGCATATATTTCTTTGCTGTAGAATTTATTTTTTAATATTTAGACATTAGAACTCTATGTGCAAAATTATATAAAATGCTGCAAAATTGGAAACATTCATTTTGAATGCCCAAGGCTCCATTAAACCTGCATTAAATCGCTTTTATCTGAAAACAAATACCCAAGGAAAGACCACAAGTTTTACCGCAGTTGACAAGATTATGTAGTTCGTGTCAAAGCAAAATAAAAGGCTTAATTTATTTTCATTCTATCACGCTTCTCTGTGACTTTCACAGAATGTCTTCTTTTTCATATTTGAGCTCTGAAAAATGCTATGTTGAAAGTTAAAAATCTTTTGCGATGTACTACGTTATTCGTTGCTGCGAAAATCGTCAGAGAAATATAGTCATGATCGCTTGCAATATTTAAGAAACTCATAGTAAGCATTCACTTATTTTTATAACTCTTATTGTAAGCAGCAGATGATTTTCTAAGCAAACTTAAATTTACCGTTCCCTTTTCTTTATATGCATTAATTTGAGTTGGCACGAAATAACAAGTAAAATAGATACTTATTTGAAATTAACATTATATTTGCAGTTAGAATTTAACGGCTCATTTGGCAAAATGGTGCTTTTTGAAATGACGCCAAATCGGCGATAGCTTGACCGAACTGATTTTGCATGGTCTTATGTTCATATTGCTTTGTTTCCTAGTTTTATTATTTTCTTTTCTTATTGTGACACTAGGTAACGCCGCTATATTGTGATGCCGTTTAGCCGTTTCAGTTTGGCTGGCATCGCCATGCACTTATTTCGACGTTTAGGTTCGGACTTTTACCCTGATGAAGGAAATCCAGTTGGTTACTAAAACGTATGCGTGCATATTTATCTTGATTTGCTCTGCATTTTACGTTGTAAATTGGATTATTATTGATTTTGAGTACAATCCCATTCTTTACTCGTCCTCAAATATTTTTATTTTATGAAATATTACGTTACACCATTCTCGTGAATCTACCTCGTTCCATTCAAGAGAAAAGGCTTTTTTGATGGGAATAACACCTATACTTGGGGTTTCTGTGGCGGAAAACGGAGCGTTACGAAAAATGTGACTCTTTTACCCCTAAACCTTATGAAAATAGATCATTTTTCTGGTGTTGTGGAAAATAGGGTCCAGATTATGAATATATAAAAATAATTTCCATATTTTAATATTTTGAACTTTAAGAACTTTTTTATTTTAAAAATTTAAACTGTTAGAGCGAGCGTTTTGCTTTCCTATGTTACCTATTTTAATTCGAAATATTTTATAAAAATATAAAAAAATAAAAATATATAAAGGAATATCTTAGAAAAATATAAAATAATAGAAAATAGAATATATAGATATACATAGTAAGCGACAAAAATGTGTACTAGGAATTTTAGTATCTAAATCTATATTTATTTTTTAAAAAAGCTCTTATGATTTTTGTCGTAAATCGTCTTGTCGTTTTGTTAGAATCGTCTTGTCAAGTTAAAGAAGATTAAACATTTTCGGATTTTCAAGTTTGTAATGCTTACGACTACTAGTTATAAACAATATGCAGGAATTGGTAGTTTCGTAAAAACCCTACAAGTGTATATAACTGCATTTCAAATCAAGTTCTTAGGTTTCGAAGTATAGTGGTTAAAATTTCAATATTTTAGCATTTTAACCTGGGTTTTCTAATGATGGAAAAGCAGTAATATTTAAAATGTCACGATTATTGCAACTCAATCTGTTTACTTTCGCTTTGGCGAAATATTTGTGTATAAGTACATGATAATTTGCTTTGTTTAAAAGAAATTAGGAGATTAAATAAAATTGGGAATTCTAAAGTTGTTTAATGGTTGGTTAAATTTGTTATAAATATACATACAGAATATATAGAAATGTATGTATTCAAGTACATATTTATGTGCCGCCGGGCAAGTTTATAGATTAACTTGAATGTAAAATCTCGTCAGACATATTGTAAAAGTTTCGTTTATATATCGCAAAGACAGTTAGTAAAATGATTGGATGTTTTAAGATGAAGTCTATGGCTGAAGTTTCCAGATAAAATCGGGGCGTAAACTAAAAGTGCTAGCTGCTTATAAACAACGAACTAGTAACTTGAAGTGCTTTTAAAGCCTGTAAACGAAACAAATGAGTCTGAAAAAATCAAATGAATTTATTAAAACTTTACAACAGAGTTGAAAAGTGTTTATGACTTCGTTCTTTCTGTCTGTCCGTTAGCACGATAACTGCCGTAAAAATGACTTTATCAAAATGAAATTTTAGTATGTTGTTCAGACGATCTGTGGGACCTATGGGAATATAAATGAATGATATCACCCAATTAGATTTGGATTCAACCCAGGTTGAAAAAATGAAATAGATTGAACCCTATGGGACCAATTATTCAAACATTTTTTAAGCGAGTTTAAAATTCACAAATTGCTTCCAAAGTTTAAGAAAATATTCAAATTATCCCATTAAATATAAAAAAATTTAGCAAAATAAATTCAGTAGTTTTTAAAATAAAATATAAAATATTAATTACATCCTTTATATGAAGGAATCATGTGACCCACTTCAAAATAAAATATGGCATCCATCTTGTGTCAAAATCGTGACTTTTAAAGTTCTTTTTAATTGATATTTAGGGTTGTATCCGCTCTAAAGCCGCTTTATTTTTGCTTAAATTCTGGGCATCTACATCCTGAAACAACGCAATTACAATATAGTTGAGTTTAAATGATCATCCAACTTTGATTATTTCTGCAGCCTACTTTTCACTTATGGAGGATCTAAATACCAAAACATGTAGAATGAGTTGTATAAGAATTGCTGCATTTCTTTAACGCAAAATTATTTAACCCATAGAGTCTGCAATATAGATGATATGAATGAAACAATCATTGATTTTACAGAGAAGCAAACGATTTTTTGATGAAGTTTTGAGCATAGAGTTAAATTACTTGTACCTCCATGATTTTAAGTTTTAAATAAAATTATTATAGTATTGTGATGAATGAAATAAATGGAAAAATGTTTATGAATGAAATACTGCTTTTATTTAAAAAGCCAGTCGATTTATATTTCGATGACGCCATTTGAAAAACTTCATTTGTTTTCGATGAAATTTTTAAATATAATAAATTATTGTAGTATTATGATAATTTTAAAAATATTACCAAGGAATGTATTGCATTTTAGAGATGTTTAAACCAGGGAATTTATATTTCAATGCCGTCATTTGAATGAAGTTTATTTTTTTGTATGAGGTTTTAAGTTTTCAAATATAATAAATTAATGTAGTATTGTGATAATTTTAAAAATATTACCGAGGAATGTATCGCATGTTAGAGATGTTTAAATAAAATTGCCTTGTTGAAGTTGGAAAGTGTTTCATAATCAATGCTTTATGCATGATTGATCTTTCTTGTTATTATTTCTTTTGTTCGAACACTCACTCTGTTTTCTTCCGTCATCTTGCGGTATTTCAACACTACTCGTTTAATTTGCATTTTGCTATGAGTTTCCTGGTATTACGAGCTTCAGTTAGAAGGACCAATATGGAACTTCCCAGACAAAGGGCGGATTCTACAAGGGGGGATGGAATCAGGTTTTAAGAGATTCATCCCGTTCTTCGTATTTCAAAGGAAGTAATGGATGTCTGAGCCAGGACGGTCAACGGTGGTTTTTGAAGGTAATATTCAGATTTATTGTGGGTTGCACGCCGGTGGTGGAGAAGAATATTTGGGTATGTGCATTGCAACTAAATGTATTGCTTTCATTTACATGTAGTTTAAGTAACTATCCATGTTAGAAGTCCTACCTACTTTAGTTCCTTATGTACAAAGAGAAGTCTGCATGTTAAGTGTTTTGGGCCTTTTATAATATGTGGCATCCTTGGCTTTTTGGATGGAATTTCTCGTTACTTTCATAATCGCGTTTGAATTGTGGCACTTTTAGAGTTTAGAATTGATACCTTAAAGTGCGAACCATACATCTAATACCCAAACAAGGTTTAGAACTCTACAAACTTCCCTGGCGAATTAGAAGGCTGTTTCTTTGCATGATTATAGTATCGACCACGGGAAAGAATCTTGCGGAACCGCATTTTCGATGTATTTCCAGGGAGTGGAAAGGGAGGGGGGAGCTTTTCTTGACTTTCCAGAATCCTCTGATGACCTAGAGGCTAAAACTGTGCTCACTTATAGTGTCGAAACACGGAGCGGAATCTAGTTAAGTTAATGTTTGATTAAGACGAATATTTACATCGCTAAAATCCATACATAAAACTTACTTATAAAGTGCCATTTTTATTTTCTTATGCTATATAATATAGTATACAATATTGTTTTCGTGAAAATTTTCCAGTTCAAGATTTTGATGCCAATATATATATATAGATCTCCAGAACATATTTTGAATATTTTTGGAATGATGTCTGTATTTATGTGGTCGATTTCTTGTATACACCATAGCAGCCAGACATATGAATGAATTTTCACGAAATTTTATACCCCTCTTTATTATCAAAAAATCTAAAACTGGATAGAATTATTTTTATTTGAGCGAAAACTTCGTAATTTATTAGGAATTTTATATTTTTTTCAACATGGCAGAATAAAACAAAGTTTGATATGATCATGCATATAAGGGTTTATTTATAGCTCAATGATCACGAGACTTAATAATTTCAATCACTATTGTCAAAAATAGTGCAAAATATAATAAAAAATAGTCAATCAGTCAAAAATAGTCAAAAATATAATTTCTTGTTTGTTCGTGACGTGCAAGTCACCCCGCGGAGTGGGGAAGGGTGCATTGTCAAGTATGGTATTAATCGAAAGATTTTTTAAGCCGTTTAAAGTTAAGAGTAACACGCTATAGTTGTAATCATGTGGACCCACGATCAGTGTTTCTTTGAAGACTTTTTGACCGGGGGGGGGGCGAATGACATTTTAGGGGGCCAAGTTTTCTATTTACCCTATATAAATATATCTAAATGTTATGTCACATAAATAGAAACTAATAGAAAAATTAGAACATAGGTTGCGCAGAGGTAATTGCGCACTGCCTCACCAATGAGAAGTATATTATTATTCCTTTTTCTTTCATAACAGCATAATAATAATAAGGTAAAAAGCTTACCTTTCTGTGCGAAGGGCGTAGTTTACTATTTCTATCCAATTCCCCTAAAGTCTTAAAAGAAATATCGTTTTATTATGTTTGGTTTTCTCTTGATGTCAGTCATCTTTGTGACACCGAATAATTGCACTTGATTGAAAGAAAAGATTATTTAATTAAATTCTACATTTAAAATTACATTCAAAAGAAACAAGCATTTTGCTCCGTCATAATACGAAACAACAACAACACAGACAGAACTTAGAGTTCACGCAAGTGTACCGGTAGTGTCTTATGATGCGCGCGCAGATCACACGACATAAACAAACTCCTTTTCTTGCGGAAACGAGAGAGCGGTATTTTTTAGATTTGTTTTTCGCAGTGAGTAGAGATCATTCATTTCTAACAGAAACTAGGTTTCATAAAATGTCTCCGGAGGTGTGAATACACGTCTCTGTGGAGCTTCGCCCCCCCCCCCCCCTCCAGCCCCCGCAGGTATTCCGGAAAGAAACGTCTACAATACCGAATTTTCAAATATTTTCTTGTAAAATTTTAAAAACAAAAATGGATTCTGGTATGAGAAGTTAGAGTTAAGATACACTCCAGTTAATTATGTTAGTTCACCTGGCTTAAATACTAGTTTTATGGGGGAAAAAAAGATTGCAGTTTAAACAATGTCGATCAAATGGTTAGAACGCAAACTATTAAAGGCGTCCCATTTCGTTTTGGGGTCATTGTTGCATCCACTCAACTCTCACTTCTATGCCTTTCTGTGATCTACTATGATATGCAAACACGGTGATCACCGATCGGCACGGCACTATGAAGGAGATGTTATTAGGCTGATCTATCTTAGGATTCTCCCTTTTGAATCAGTTGTCAGGGAAATCGATGGAGAAGTGCGGAGTGTCAGAGGGTGAATCGTTATTAAAACCGAGGCTGAAAAGCCCTAGATGTCACTTAAGAGAACACATGGATGCATTTGATCCGAGATGTGGACGAGTTGTGGCAAAAATTCATATTTTTAATTATGGGGAATCAGTGAAATAAAATAACAAATGTGATCTGGGGGGGGTGTTGTGTCAAGTTTCGTAAGTGGGTCCTTAAAGTGAAGTGAAATGCCACTAAAGTAAATATGTTTTATTTATTGATTTTCGTTCATTTTCATACACGTCATAATTTTGCAGTTTTGAAGCAGAAAGAAGCTATAACTTCTTTTAATAGTGCAATTTACACTGTAGAGTTATTGTAGCATACATACCGTCACACACACACCAACACACGCACACACGCACACACACACGTACAGGGTGTCCAAAAAAAGCACTCTCGAACTTTGAAGACGAATATCTCGGAAACGGTTACAGATAAAAGGGTGATATAAAGTGTATGTTCATTACAGCCATTCATTATGACAGCCTGTAAAATTTATATACTGTGGTTTTCAAAAAATAGTTCAAATTCCTCCCGATAGATGGCGCTGTGGGCAGCGTTTAGATTTTCTTCAAATAGTGGCATATTCTAGAGTTCGTTTAGTCTTATTTTTATTCCACTGTCGAAGCATGAAAGAATATTTTGTGCAATGAACAAGATGGACAAAAACATTGGAAGACAGATGTATTCGTTGGACCACAGGATTTTCATTGTGCTCGAATACCACCGGTTGAATCGCACCCCGATGAAGACAAGCTTTCAACTTAAATTCAAATACCGAAAGGTAATGATCGGAAAAAAAATTCAATATTTGTTCACAAAATTGGAAAGGGCAGGAAGCGTTGAAGCTGATTTTACTATATGCATATCAGAGCCATCAGTTGGCAAAATTTTCAACTATTTCTTGAAAACCACTTTATGTAAATTTTGCTCGCTGTCCGATAAACATACACTCAGGGCCGGATTAAGACTTGTTTGGGGCCCATAGCACAGACAATTTTGATGCCCCTAGGCCGTGGCGCTGATAATTTTCTTCTTGTCCAAAAAAAAAATGTTATTAGTCCTGCCCAAGGTCTATAAGCAAACTAACTCATTTGATCATCGAATGTACCTTTACGAAGATCTTGCCAACGCCTATGCCCTTATATATCTTTATATCAAAATGCTTCATTGCGACGGGCTCCAGAATTGTCCTTTAAAATTTTCGGAGGGAATGTTTTAAGGAAAGGACCTTAAAAAGGATCGAGTGTTTTTGTTAATGCCTCTAACTGAAGTGGGTGAAACATCTTTTCCAAAAGACCAGCTGCATATTGAGGAAGTTCTTCACATAGCGAAAAATATGACTTAGGTGCAAATTAGCAAAAAGCAAAAGAATGTTGCGCTGACATTCAATTATAAACTCATCATGACAAATGTATCCTCGAGACAGTTTATTTATTTATTTATGTTAAATTACGTTGTATGATTTTTCTGCTTATTTTAACTAACTGTACTCTTTAT
The DNA here is from genome assembly GCA_951213105.1 of Amaurobius ferox. Taxonomy (NCBI): domain Eukaryota; kingdom Metazoa; phylum Arthropoda; class Arachnida; order Araneae; family Amaurobiidae; genus Amaurobius; species Amaurobius ferox. The sequence continues at coordinate 103,531,296 of OX578149.1, forward strand.
TTGGTACAGCTTTCTTGAACATCGAGAACCAGCCACCATCGTTGATAAAACGAAACATTTTCTTATATAGAATGCATCAATAAAATATTAACGGTACATATTAACGATCTGCAAAAATTTTTCATTTAATATTTTTAGCAAAACCATAATCTGTGGGATAATAACTGTTATTTATTTACAGCTTAACAAATTATTGTCCAGATGATTGGAGCTAAAACTACAACCAATGATCCTTCGGATGTAAATAAAACAAGAAAGAACAATCATGCATAAAGCATTGATTATGAAACACTTTCCAACTTCAATGCAATTTTATTTAAACATCTCTAAAATGCGATACATTCCTCGGTAATATTTTTAAAATTATCACAATACTACATTAATTTATTATATTTGAAAACTTAAAACATCATCGAAAAAAAATGAACTTCATTCAAATGAGGCATTGAAATGTAAATTGCTTGGTTTAAACATCTCTAAAATGCGGTACCTTCTTCGGTAATGTTTTTAAAATGTCTCAATATACAGCTGTAGGAAAATATATGACAAATTTTGACGCTGAAATCTATGCTATTCATTTGGCAATTAACAACTTGATATTCAGAATTAATAATAACTGTTATTCTAAGGTTGTAATATGTGTGGATTCCAGTGCAGCTATCCAGGCTCTCTCGTCAGACCAGCACTCTGAAATGCCGATAATAACTCAAATAAAGAAATATATATAACACTTGAGAAGTAGAGATAAACAGATTGTTTTTCAATGGATACCTTCCCATGTGGGAATCAACGGAAACGAAGCAGCTGATCTGCTTGCCAAGAAGTGAAATAATGTAAACATTAATCAAATACTGGTCCCACCGGAATCCTTTAAAAAGTTTATACATAGAAAGATGATAAAAACTTATAAAGATAACCTTATGACTAAATTCAGAGGTAAAAAGTGGCTTGATATCCAAGATAATTGGACAAATTTTCAACGCTGGACCACGTAAAGAAGCGGCTGCCAATTTTAGATTAAAAACCGGACATGATTGTTTAGCAGAGCACCTAAAAGTGTTCTCCCCACGAACATTTGCCCAATATGTAATGTTGGCAGAATGAACTCAGAATATCTTCTTGGGTGTCCAGGACTGGATAGGGATGCCCAGCGTCAGAGAGATATCATTAAACTTTATTGGAATGCTGGGAATCTTATGGAATGATAAAAAATGTCTGCCACCTCTTCGACGTGTGCTTCCTTGGTCTGTTTTTACTTTCCTTATATACATAATGTATAAGGAAAGTATTGTGACGGGGTCGAAAATTCGAATTCGAGTTTTCGACGGGAGAGCACGTTTCAAGCATCCCTGATCACGAATCAAACATTTTTGAAGTGATGTCTGTGTGTATGTGTGTGTGTGTGTGTGTGTGTGTGTGTGTGTGTGTGTGTGTGTGAAAGTATGTGTGTGTGTGTGTGTGTGTGTGTGTCAGTGAGTCTGTGGAGACGATAACTGACGAACGAATGGACCGATTCGAACCAAATTTGGTACAAAAATCACAATCCGTAAACACTGGAAGCCTATTGTTTTTATACGTAATCGAATGTTCAGAACCCCCCTTAATTTTCGAATGAAATTTTGAAAAAATCGTCATAAAATCAAAACCGCTAGTAAAGTTACGGAAATAGACATTTCTTATGTAATGTTTCATTAGAAAACGATTGGCATAAATTTTAGAACGCTAACATGAACCGTTCTCGAGATATTGTACATTTTTCAAAAAAATTATGAAAAAGTCACATAAAAAAAAATTCCTATTGAGAAACATGTTCACTTTTCATATGTAATACCATGCGATAAATTGAGTGACATCATTCTCGTGGATCTAGCTCGTTCCATTCATGAAAAAATATACTTTGAATAATACTTTTGTATTTGAACGCCAATAGTCATTTATCTGCTGTAAGAATAACTTTTTTTTTAGTGCATAACGCTTGGCGAGATTTTGGCGACGAATTTGGCGGAATGTCGCAAACTTGGCGACTTTTTTGAAATGTTGCCAAATTAATGAAAATCTCGCCAAATGGATAAAAATGATGCTAAATCAATGAAAATGACGACTAATTGTCGAAAATTCAATATCTTGGAAAGAATATTAGTATCTACTATAAGAAAAATCTTATTTTTCTACAGTAAAAGTAGTAAATTCATTACATTATATAAGGAAAGTCATGTGTTGCCCACATCAGATTTTTTCTTTCGCATTGACGATGCTCCCTGTGTTCCCCTGTTTGCTGCTTTGTTTGTTCTTGTTATTTTTCTTTTGTATGTGATGAGATCTCTATTTGTATGGATTAGATTCCAATAAAGCCATATGTTAAAAAAAATGTTTTTAAAATTATCATAATACTCCAATGATTTATTATATTTGAAAACTTCATCGAAAAGAAATGAAATGCATTTAAATAACGTCATCGATATATAACACGCCTGGCTCTCTCTATAAAAGCAGCATTTCCTTCATAACATTTTTCCATTCATTTCATTCATCACAATACTATAATAATTTATTTTATTTAAAAACTTAAGACCATGGAGGTACAACTAATTAAACTATATGCTTAAAACTTCATCGCAAAAATCGTCTGCTTCTCTGTATAAAATCAATGAATATTTCATTCATATCAGCTATATTGCAGACTCCACGAGCTAAATAATTTTGCGTTAAAGAAATGCAGCAATTCTTGTACAACTCAATAACAGCATACCCGTTCTTCATACAGAGTATATAATATATAGAAACTTATAATTCACAATCATGCGCAAATTATGTTAAAATATTAAATTTATTGCTCCTAAAGAGAAGTTTAAGAACATCTGTTCTCACTATGCAAAATTATCTTCACGGGCAGATCTGAAAAATAAAACATCCAGGCCCCTTTTAAAAGCAAATATCCACAAATATGAAATTGAATCAATATATACAAAATAAAAGCGCTAAAATTGTATGGGATCTGTACTACTTATATACTCGAATATTGGAAAATATAACCTGTATTAGTAGATTACATGTATAAATTGATTCCAATATATGCCAGAATGACTGCACTAAAATTATATATATATATATATATATATATATATATATATATATATATATATATATATATATATAAATATATATATATATATATATATATATATATATATATATATATATATATATATATATATATATATATATATGTGTGTGTGTGTGTGTCATAAAATGAAAATATACAAGTGTACTAAGTGTACCAAAAAAGTAACTAGACATAAAAGCGCGATGCAGCTTGTAAATGTCGAGAAATACAGCTAAGCAAAAGCTACGAGACAATTATCAGAAAGGTGAGGAAAAAGGACCAACTGAGAATACGTAAAAGGCCTAGGGGGATGGTGACCCCTAGTTCCCGATTAATAGTCGACTTTTACACCAATGGTAACACTCCCGGAGCCATATATTACCTGAGGTCCTATTTCAGAACAACGTCAAAACAGAAGACGAATTCACAACAAGAACATGAAACCGATAGAGATATAATATAAAAAATATAAAATATTCGAAATCGAAAAGATAACCTTTTTTGAAGAAACTCACCGATTCCTCTTTCGTCACACCTCTTACAACACTGCTCAATAAATGATTCGTATCAAATGAAAATTCAGTTATCTGTAACGTTGCCAATTATAACTTGAATCGAAGATGTTGCCAAAATCCCTTTTAAAAGCATTGTCAAATTTATTATACAAAGTATTATAACAATGACGTAGGTATTCAAGAGGATAGAGCTGTACTATATCCTCCTTGATAAAAACAGTATCACTTTTGATACGATCCGCAGTATAGGTATGCATACGTGCATTACGTATGAAATGATTCAGTACAATATTACGAAAAATCATGTGACTCAAATTAGAATTCCAATTTATTGTATAATGTATATTGATCTTGAATTGGCGTCTTTTATCGTATATCTTCGTATACGTAGTACTTCCATTTGAAAAATGAATACTTATATCCAGATAATTTATTTCTTTTGTCGTATTATTAGGAGTTTCCAACAAAGTTAAATTCGTAGGATAGAAAGTGAAATCAAAGTTGATATTGGTTTGTTGCTGTGCAATAAGGATGTCATTGACAAATCTAAAGTATGGTAACTCATTTAATATGTGAGTACCTTTTTCGTAATGATGGAGGTAAAGATTTGCTAATAATGATGAGCATCCACCTCCCATCGGCACACCTTTTATTTGTCTGAAGGAATTTATACCATTAAATAAGATATTTTCATACAATACGATATCCTTATTTAATGTATAAATTTCTTTTTACCATCGAAATTCATTGTTCATTCTATCTGTCCGTTAGCACGATAATTACCGTAAAAATGACTTTACCAAAATGAAATTTTAGTATGTTGTTCAGACGGTCTGTGGGACCTATGGGAATATAAATGAATAATATCTAACAAAATATATTCAGTAGTTTTTTAAATAAAAATTAAAATAATAATTACACCTTTTATTTGAAGAGATCACTTGATCATTATGTGAAGAGATCACGTGACTCACTTCAAAATAAAATATGGCATCCATCTTGGGTCGAAATCGTGATTTTTAAAGTTCTTTTTAATTCAAATTGTATCCGTCCTAAAACCGCTTCATTATTGCTTAAATTCTGTGCATCTACATTCTGAAACAACGCAATTACAATATATTTTAGTTTAAATGATCATCAAACTTTGATTATTTCTACAACCAAACCTAATTTTCACTTATGGAGAATGTAAATACTAAAAAATGTAGAATGAGTTATATAAGAACTGCTGCATTTCTTAAACGCAAAATTATTTAGCTCATGGAGTATGCAATATAGCTGATATGAATGAAACATTCATTGATTTTACATAGAGAACTACGATTTTTCTATGGAGATTTAATCATGGAGTTAAATAACTTGTACCTCCATGGTTTTAAGTTTTTAAATAAAATGAATTATTGTGGCATTGTGATGAATGAAAGAAATAGAAAAAGTTTATGAATGAAATGCTGCTTTTATACAAAGAGCCTGGCAATTTATATTTTGATGACGTCATTTAAATAAAGTCCATTTGTTTTCGATGAAGTTTTCAAATATAATAAATTATTGTAGTATTATGATAATTTTAAAAATATTACCGAGGAATATATCGCATTTTAAAGGTGTTTGAACCAGGAAATTTCTATTTCAATGCCTTCATTTGAATAAAGCTAATTTTTTTCGATGAAGTTTTAAGTTTTCATATATAATAAATTAATGATGTATTGTGATAATTTTAAAAATATTACCGAGGAATGTGTCGCATTTTATAGATGTTTAAATAAAATTACATTTCCAGTTGGAAAGTGTCGAAAGCCCAGGCCGTCCGACTCGTTCGAGGACATGGAGCAACAAAATGTGCGGGCGGTGTTGGAAAGTGTTGTTGTTGAGACCCAGACCGTCCGACCTACCAGAAAGGTGTAAGGTAACTGTATGGACGGCCGGGAAGTGCCACCCAATTTAGACCGGAACCCAGTGGGGGAGGCATCCACAGGGACCGTACCCTCCTTCCCCTACCACCAACCTCTCGGAAGGACTTACGGACCCACATGTTTAACGTGATCGTACTCCGCATGAACACGGCGGCATTTGTGGTAGCGTGCAAATCTAGCGCGCAAACCACGGGGATACCGCACCCGAGATGGCCAATAGCACGCGGTGTTCCGAGGTGGTCACCCACCAAGTACTAACCGCGCCCGATGCTGCTTGACTTCGGTGATCTAACGAGAACCGGTGTTTTCAGCACGGTACGGCCGTTGGCCCGGTGTTGGAAAGTGTGTCATAATCATTGCTTTATGCATGATTGATCTTTCTTGTTTATTTTAGTTTTGGTAATATCATTTCACCTCTTGAAACTGACATCTTTTTGTTAAATTTCTTGGGGATCTCAGTAATTTAGGAGCCATCAAGCCCAGAATCACATTCACCCAATGGATAATCCGGCCCTAACAGAGTCGTCTTATCTATGAATTCCTGTGGTCTGGACTCCAAGTGCAGCATAACTAGTCATATTTTTTAAAGACCTATAATGAAATTGTAATTGAAAAATACACCCTGGCGTTAAACCGACTTCCAAAATTTCGCACAGAGCTTCTCCCCTCCCTACGGGCATCTTTATGCGGATAATGTTTCTACTTACTGTAATATTGAACAAGTAATTATATTAATATTGATGAGGTGTAATAAAGTCACCATTGAAGGAGACAACCACTATATAACCCTGGAAGACAAAAAAATGTTATAGGTCGCTCGAGCACCAAAAGGGCAGTAGAAAATTCACTGCCCTCTATTATTAGATAAGCATTAAGCAAAAATATACAAATTAACATATTTTGGATTTTTATTGGTGCCCCTTTATTTGCTGGTGCCCTAAACACGTGATTAGTGTGCCTATTGGGTAATCCAGCACTGCATACACTTCATTTCACCTTTTTATCTGTATCCGTTTCCGATATATTCGTATTTAAAGTTCGGGAGTCCTTCTTGGGACACCCTGTACATACATACACGCATACACACACACACACACACACACATATATATATATATATATATATATATATATATATCGTTCATGGTGCTTTAAAAAAACCCATTCGATAGGAAATAACATCCTCTACAAATTCTACAAATTCATATGGTAAAATTTGTATAATGACCGTCTTCATATTTGAATGCGCATCAACTTCAAAATTTTCAAGAGTGATATCCAATTTGGGGCCAGACTTTGAGTTTGTATCAAAATTTGAACCTAGGATACCAAATTTTAAATTATTTGGTCAAGTCGTTCCTGGGCGGGCCACCCTGAGATGGTGGTTACGGATGTTGGCTCTGTAGCTTTGATCCTCTGACTCTGGGGGGCATAATAATCCGGGGAATCGACTGTCAAGAAAGCGGCCGTCGTACCGGTGAGGCAGCTAGGCATCGGACTCTTCCATGTGGCTGTGATCTCACGGATTGTGTCTACTCATGACCTGAGCCTAGATCCGGCCGGCGACCGGGGTCGGGCTTGGCGGGCGTTCTTCGGATCCTACCCGGTGAATGATCCTGTCGAGAACGTGGCCCGCGACTGCGGCTCTGCTGGATGGGATATTTAACCTCTGCTATGGAGAATCTATAAGCATAAATCCCCAAGGTTATCTTCTCTACTAGTCTGAAATCTGTATTATGAGTACGTGAAGTTTTCAGCTCCTAATGTTAAATTTGTTTCCCAAACTTTTATTAATATTTTCCGAAATAATATTTTTATCACTCTAATTTTTTTACGAGTATTATTAGGTTACTACTAAATAGCACAAATAAAATCTATGTAGTTTTTCTATAAATTATATAGATTTATCATTACATAGATCTTATTACATAGATCTATTAATTTTTCTTGGTTTTTTTTTAAAAATAATTATTGATATGCATTAAATGGTGAAATTAACAATTTCGTTACTTGTAACATTTATTATTTTTAATTCTAGACTAATTAAAAATCATTTTAAGGCATTAATTAATATCAGAAGTAAAGTACTAACATAAATTATATGAGACATTTGAAAAATTCGGTAAATGGATAGTTAGAAAATTATAAAAAATTGCAAAAATTAGACTGACGAAATTGAGCTCACTTACCTTAGTAAAATTTGTCTTTCAATATCCAAATATCAATCAAAACGCTTCTGTTTTCTCTTGCATTATCTGTGGATTTCAAGCATTACTCTATTAAAAAAAAATACTTCAATCTACTTAGTAGAACTAATTCAATATGCTTCCATTTCAACATATATTTTTGAAAAGCATCAAATGAAATTTACCATGCTTGACATATTGCCAATCGAAAAGAAGGCAATAAAATGTCATTCATCAAAACGAAAGGGAAAAAAAAAAATCTCATAAAATCAAAAATTTTACTTCATCATTCCGTCTTCCCTCTTTCTACATTGTCCGCAATAATAAATACCGTCATATTATTGTCCCTAGAGTGGCGGTTTTTAATATCTCAAAGTCAATTCTTCAATTCCAGGTTTGATGGCGGTTGCTAAGAATAAATAAAAAAAAATGCCACAAATTCTCCTGTTTTTGAAGTAATACATCGTAAAACGGCAGACGATCAGCCAATATCGAAAGATTAATGTGGAGCATGCGACCGTCGTAAAAGCCGAATTCAGCTGCGGAAGCCGCATTTATTTTTGCGAAAATCGTCGTTAACGTCGCGGGTTAAAAATCGCGGTTTGAGGGACGTGACAGACCTATCGGTAAACATTGTATTTTTGAGTCGTAGAGAAAGATAGAAAGCGCAATGGTTTTTGTCTCTGGTGACCTAACGTTGCGGTTATATGTGCAATAAAATTCCAGCATTCACAATAGAGTAATAAAACTTAAATGACACTCTGTACGATCAGATGTAAAATGTTATATGTGGAAAAGTTTTATGTTGTTTTGCTTCGAACAGATATCATTTAAATGATTTCATGATATTTTAGAACAATGTGCTTCCTTTTAAGCATGTATTGCGTATAGAATCAGTTTCATCAGTTGATATGAAAAAAAAATCTGATGGGGGCAGAACATGACTTTCCTTATATAATGCGATGCATTTACTACTTTCACATTAAAAAGAAATAGATTATTTTTATAGTAGATATTTATATTATTACCAAGATATTGAATTTTCGTCAATTAGTTGTTATTTTCATTTATTTAGCGTCATTTTTATCCATCTGGCGAGTTTTTCGTCAATTTAGCAACATTTGAAAAAGTCGCCAAGTTAGCGACATTCCACCAAATTCGTCGCCAAAATCTCGACAAGCGTTATGGACGGAGATATGAGTTATTCTTACAGTAGATAAATGAATATTAGCGTTCAAATAAAAAAGTATTACTCAAAGTATATTTTTTCATGAATGGAACAACCTAGATCTACGAGAATGATGTCACCAAATTTATCGCATGGTATTACTTATGAAAGGTGAACATGTTTCTCAATAGGAAATATATTTTTTCTTATTTTATATGAATTTTTGATATTTTTTATGGAGAATATGCAATATCTCGAGAACGGTTCGTGTTAGCGTTCTAAAATTTATGTCAATTATTTTCTAATGAAAAATTACATACGAAATGACTATTTGCGCAACTTTATTAGAGGGTTTGATTTTTTGACGATTTTTTCAAAATTTCACTCCGAAATTTAGGGGGGGTTCTGAACATTCGATTGCGTATAAAAACAATAGGCTTCCAGTGTTTATGAATTGTAATTTTTGTACCGAATTTCATTCGAATCGGTCCATTCGTTCGTCAGTTATCGTCTCCACAGACTCACTGATACACACATACGCACACACGCACACACACACACACACACACAGACATCACTTCAAAAATGTTTGATTCGTGATCAGGGATGCTTGAAACGTGCTCTCCCGTCGAAAACTCAAATTCGAAATTTCGATCCCGTCACAATACTTTCCTTACACATTATGTATATAAGGAAAGTAAAAATAGAGGTTTAGTAAAATCACTTTAAAATTTGCTTCATTTTAAAATAAGGTTATTGACAAAAAGTTAACAAAATGTAATTAACCTAACTATTAACTTAACGTTGGCATATGATTAATGTTATGCTAAAGTAGTTAAACTTTTGCATAACCTTATTCTAGCTTAATTTTAAAAAACTTGTTAAACTTCCATAATAAATAAAGCCTCTTCTTTTAAGAATATAACTTTCTAAAACTTCCTTGAAAAAAAGCAAGTATAGGAAAATTGGGTGACTGCAATTGTTTCGAGGACATTTTGAGCCCTCTTCCTCAGGTCAAAAGCAATGCGATCTAAAAGAAATGGTTGGAAATAACTGCCAATGAAATGAATATAAAAGTTAACTGAATTAACAAGATTGTGAATAGAGGAGCTATTCTCCACCCAAAATAAAAAATCTGATGTGGGCAACACATGACTTTCCTTATATAAGGCATTGAATTTACTACTTTTACAGTTTAAAAAAATGTTATTCTTATAGTAGATACTTATATTCTTTCCAAGATATTGAATTTTCTTCAATTAGTCGTCATTTTCATTGATTTAGCGTCATTTTTATCCATTTGGCGAGATTTTGTTAATTTGGCAACAATTAAATATGTCGTCAAGTTGGCAACATTTAGACAAATTTGTCACCAAAATCTGGCCAAGCGTTATGGAAGGAGAAATAAGTTATTCTTACAATTGGATAAATGACTATTGGCGTTCAAATACAAAAGTATTACTCAAAGTATTTTTTTTCATGAATGGAACGAGCTAGATCCACGAGAATGATGCCACCAAATTTATCGCATGGTATTGCATATGAAAAGTGAACATGTTTCTCAATAGGAAATATTTTTTTTTTATTTTATATAACTTTTTGATAATTTTTTTGAAAAATGTGCAATATCTCGAGAACGGCTCATGTTACCGTTCTAAAATTTATGTCAATCGTTTTCTAATAAAAATTACATAAGAAATGTCTATTTGCGTAACTTTATTAGCGGTTTTGATTTTTTGGCGATTTTTTTCAAAATTTCACTCGAAAATTTAGGGGAGTTCTGAACATTCGATTGCATACAAAAACAATAGGCTTCCAGTGTTTACGGATTGTGATTATTGTACCAAATTTCGTTCAAATCGGTCCATTTGTTCGCCAGTTATCGTCTCCAACAGACTCACTGACACACACACACACACACACACACACACACACACACACATACTTTCACACACACACACACATCACTTCAAAAATGTTCACACACACACACACACAGAGACATACTTTCACACACACATACGCAGGTATCACCTCAAAAATGTTCGATTCGTGATCAGGAATGCTTGAAACGTGCTCTTCCGTCGAAAACTCGAATTCGAATTTTCGACCCCGTCACAATACTTTCCTTATACATTATGTATATAAGGAAAGTAATAAGGAGGAAGGGATTCTCCACCCAAAATGAATATATCACCCACATACCAAAATCAGAATTTAAATGTAACATTTGTAATACATTTTCAGCAAAATAGGCAATTATTTTTAAGCAGTTGTTCAGAAAATAGTGTTTCTGACATGAGTAAACGGGCTCAAAACGTCCTAGAAATAATTGCGGTCAAATAACTTTCATATGTCTGCTTATTTTCGAGGATATTTAAAAAGTTATATAGCTTGACTATATCAAAAGCTTATATTATCTTAACTTTAGCATAACATTATATTAGCTTAAATGTATCAAAAGCTTATACTAGATTAACTTTAAAATAATCTTGTATTAGCTTAGCTTTATCAAAAACTTATATTAGATTGACTTTAGAATAGGCTTATATTAGCTTCATTTTAAAAAAAACTTATATTAGCTTAATTTAGCAAGCAAAAGCTTATATTAGTATAATTTTAGCATAGTCTCCTAGTTCAATTTTATTGAATAAGTTTATTAAACTCAATATTGATGATTATTATACTCATGAAAATTATCGTTAGCAACCAAATTAGACAGAACCTTGGACAGTTTTTATTAACACTTTCCAACATAGTTGAAAAGTGTTTATGACTTTGTTCATTCATTCTATCTGTCTGTCTATCCGTTAGCACGATAACTGCCGTAAAAATGACTTTATCAAAATGAAATTTTAGTATGTTGTTCAAAAGGTCTGTGGGACCGATGGGAATATAAATGAATAATATCATCCAATTAGTTTTGGATTGAACTCGGGTTGAAAAAGTGAAATACATTGAACCCTATGGGACCTAATTCTTCAAACATTGTTAAACAAATTTAAAATTCACAAATTACTTCAAAAGTTTTAGAAAATATTCAAATTATCCCATAAAATATATGAAAAAAATTTCAGCAAAATATATTAAGTAGTTTTTTAAATAATAATTAAAATAATAATTACACCCTTTATATGAAGAGATCACGTGACCCACTTCAAAATAAAATATGGCATCAATTATGTGTCAAAATCGTGATTTTTAAAGTTTTTTTTAATTCATATTTAGTGCTGTATTCGTCCTAAAACCGCTTTATTTTTGCTCAAATTCTGTGTATCTACATACTGAAACAATGCAATTACAATATATATGAGTTTAAATGATCATCAAATTTCTACAACGAAGCCTAATTTTCACTTATGGAGAATGTAAACACCAAAGATGTAGAATGAGTTGTATAAGAATTGCTGCATTTCTTTAACTCAAAATTATTTAGTTCATGGAGTCTGCAATACAGCTGATATGAACGAAACATTCATTGATTTTACACCGAGAAGAAGACAAATTGTTCGATAAAGTCTGAAGCATAGAGTAAATTGCTTGTGCCTCTGTGGTCTTAAGTTTTTAAATTAAATAAATTATTATAGAGAGAGTATTGTGATGAGTTAAGTTTTTAAATAAAATAAATTATTATAGTATTCTGATGAATGAAATGAATGGAAAAATTATGAATGAAATGCTGCTTTTATTGAGAGAGCCAGACGTCTTATATTTCGATGACATCATTTGAAAAAACTTCATTTGTTTTCGATTAAGTTTTCAAATATAATAAGTTATTGTAGTATTATGATAATTTTAAAAATATTACCAAGGAATGCATTGCATTTGAGTGATGTTTAAACCAGGCAATTTACAATTCAATGTCGTCATTTAAATGAAGTTCATTTTTTTCGATGAAGTTTTAAGTTTTCAAATATAATAAATTAATGTGGTATTGTGATAATTTTTTAAAATATTACAGAGGAATGTATGGCATTTTAGAGATGATTAAGTAAAATTGCATTTCAGTTGGAAAGTGTTTCATAATCAATGCTTTATGCATGATTGTTCTTTCTTGTTTTATTTACATCCAAAGGATCATTGTAGTTTTAGCGCCAATCATCTGGACAATAATTTGTTAAGCTCTAAATAGATAACAGTTATTATCCCACAGATTATGGTTTTGCTAAAAATAGAAAATGAAATATTTTTGCAGATCGTTAATATGTACCGTTAATATTTTATTGATACATTCTATATAAGAAAATGTTTCGTTCAATCAACAATGGAGGTTGATCATCGACTTTCAAGAAAGCTGTACCAAATAAAGAATACAGTTAGTTAAAATAAGCAGAAAAATTATACAACGTAATTTAATCTAATAAATAAACAAACTGTTTCGAGGATACATTTGTCATGATGAATTTATAATTGAAACTCCGCGTAACACTATTTTGCTTTTTTCTAATTTGTACCTAAGTCATATTTTTCGCTATGTGAAGAACTTCCTCAATATGCAGGTGGTCTTTTGGCAAAGACGTTTCACCCACTTCAGTTAGAGGCATTAACAGAAACACGCGATCCTTTTTAAGGTCCTTTCCTTAAAAACATTCCCTCCGAAAATTTTAAGGGACAATTCTGGAGCCCGTCACTTAGAAGCATTTTGATGAAGATATAAAGGACATTCGATGATCTAATGAGTAAGTTAGTTTGCTTTTATAGACCTTATGTTGAACTGATGGCATTTTTTTTGGACAAGAAGAAAATTATCAGCGCCACTGCCTAATAGTACAGTCAATAGGTATGGAAAAAGGGGCTTGCCGTGCAAAAGGTGGAGTAGAAGATTTTATTTCTTGTATTTGTATGTATTGCTGCCAACATGAAAAAACCAAGTTATCCAACATGGCCGACCTCGGGAGAAATTTTGGCAGCCAAAAAACTATGAAATTTTACGACTTTTTTTGATTTTTTCGAAATATCTCAGGAACGATCGACTTTTGCGATTCTTTCTCAATATAAAATTTAAAGATAATTAAATTTCCTACAATTTTTACAATTACAACTTTTTTATAACTCGAATAGTAAGTGTGCTACAGATTTTTGAAAGTTAACATTTTTTTCTCAATTTGATAAAACTCAAAATAAAAATCTGTTTTATTTTACTCTTAATTTCTATTTACTTCTCCTCCAAATGCGCAACACTTCTTTTGCTTATATTGTTGATGCGTAAAATATTGGATGCATGAAAAGGTGTCGGAGGATGGGGAGGGAGATGGGAAACGTAGCCAGTTGGGGGTGGCCTTGAGGAATGGCGGCTGCTTCACAGCTGAAAGCGAGATAAGCCATATTACTCACAACCTGCACCAATAATGCCTGTCTAATGGGTATTGCTGCAAAATTTAGACAAGCCTTGTGTGTGCTCGAATGTAAGGGACCCACAGCAAAATTATGGGTTCAATATTTTCGTATAACAACACTCCTCAAACAGTTCACCGAGGCTGAGCGTACAGGCAACTGGAACCTTCATCTTGACTCCATTCAAGAAGCACTACCATTTTTCCATGCAGCTGGCCATTTCTTATGCGCCAAAAGTGCGCATCTCTACCTTCAAGGCATGTTGAAACTAGAACAATTAATGGACCCAACTGAATTTCACGACTTCTCCATTAAAGGGATGTTCACCATAAGACGCTCCAATAAGTGCTGGTGTGGAATTTCGTCTGACCAGACCATTGAACAGACACTTATGAGGAGTATGAAAGCCTGTGGGGGGTCACACGTGGGAGAGGATTTTCAGACGGTATTTTGGCAAAATGGACTTTGGCAATGATATTCATGCAAAATGTTTGTGATGAAATTGAGCAATTCTGGGATGTACATTATGAAACATCAGAGCAGCATGTGGACATGCGAAGTTCTCGTATCGACAGAGACAGAATCAATTAGACTGCGAGAGTTGCTTTCTCAACATCCCCCCTTTTCAGACATTGATGCCATAATGTCATTAAGCAGTGGTATTGTTGGAGGAGCAGATGTAAACTGTCATTTGGCTCAAGAGGTTGGCATGGAAAGTGTTATGACAATGGTCGCTCATGGGAAATTTTAAAGATGTGACCTTCAAGAGGAAAGACAGGGTTGTAACCCTTGCATCGGTTGTCAGCAGTATTAAAGTAGGAACCCTCAAAGTAATTATTATTGATCCGCTGACACTTTTCCAAAGATTGTGTCTTTCGAAACAGTCTGATGAAGACTTAAAAATGCTTTTTACTTATGAACTTGCACCCTACCCGATATCACTTTTCTCCGAAGAAGGCATACGGAAAGGTACAAAGTCTTCATTATACATGGCTTTCACCCCAGTCGATTGCAAAGAAATTGCAGGGAAGAAACAGTTTGATGTTATAGATGGAGGATACCTCCTACACAAAGTTATTTGGCCTCAAAATGCTTCCTTTGCTACCATAACTAAACATTATTCTTCATTTCTTAAGAGACATTATGGATCGCGAGTTGTGGTTGTATTCGATGGGTATCCTGCACGTACTGGCACCAAAAGATCTGAGCGATTGCGGCGTATGAGGATGCACCATTCCCCTGAAGTAATCTTTGAAGTGAATACGATCAACCAAGTCGCCCAAGAAAATTTTTTGGCAAATAATCAAAACAAGAGTCGTCTGATCGAACTTCTGAAAGCCAATTTTGAAGAGTGTGATATTGAAGTCAAGCATACTCAAGAGGACGCTGACTTACTGATCGTCAACACTGCCATTTCGAAGGCAAAAGAACTTGAAATGCGATCGTAGTTGGGGAGGATATCGATCTGCTAGTTCTGATGACAGGGTTAGACCAGTCATTCAGCAACTTATTCTTTCTTAAGCCTAGGAGAGGGAGTGCTGGCAATGTGTTATTTTCAACTATATCATTTAAGTTCGACCCAGGCAATATCCTGTTCATACATGCATTTAGTGGATGTGATTCCACATCAGCCATCTTTAGTCAAGGCAAAATTAAATTGTGCAAGATTATCAACAAATCGCCTGAAGTGAAGAAAGTCACTAAAACATTCATGGATCCACTCAGCAGTCACGATGACATAGCTGCAGTTGGAGAAGAAATTCTGAAAACATTATACATAGGCGACATCCATTCCGACCAATCCTTGAATACTTTGCGATTTAATCTGTTTGCAAAATCAGTCTCCAACAGAAAAATAAATCTCGCACGACTACCACCTACGTGCGATGCTGCACTCTACCATTCCTACAGGTGTTACTATCAAGTTCAAAGCTGGTTAGGCAATGGCACCAACCCGGGGGAATGGGGTTGGGCGTGCAGCATAGAAGGTCTATTGCCTGTTGACACAAAAAGAAATTCAGCATCTGAGTATCTTCTGAAGAGTGTGTCTTGCGCTTGTAAGAAAGGGTGCAGTGGACCCTGCTCTTGTCGCAAGGCAGGTTTGAAATGCTCCAGCAAGTGCAAGCACTGCAGTGACATGAGGTGCGACAATGTCGTACCAATTTCATCTTTGGATGATACTGAAGAGGAAGATGACTTACTCCACCAGCTCTTGGAACTACTGCAACACGTGGATGAACAACTTGAGGATGACAGCTCCCTTCCACCTCCGACGGTTGCTGAACCCGAAGAAGAACACACATCTTCAAAACGTCTTCGAAGAAGATAAATATGTATGTTTTCAGTTTTACTTATTAATTTCCTTTCTTTAATTGTTTCAAACCTGTATGAATCTTCTTGTAATTTGTATATAAATGTTAAATTTCTACAATTTGTGTTTTTGAAGATAATTATTTGTTTTTGTACTTTAAACAAGTTTGGCCATTTGTGGTAATTATTTAAATTTAATTTGGTGCATTGGTATTATTATTCATTATGTTAATGTATTATACCTAGAAAATTAGTTGAATTACAACACACACGTCATGAATTTTTGTTTATTAATGCTTTATTATTATTTCGTTTATTATCACCCCCATATTTATTCATTCACATTCAAATATCGCTTCTGTGTAGGTAGAACATCAGAATAAAATGTAGTGTGAAGTATAATATATGTTGCTGTTGTACAATATGAACATGTGCTGTTATTGGGATCTGATCGAGTCGTCTGCGAAATGTGAGGGGGAGAATTGTGACTGCGGGGTCAGGTGGGCAAGGTGTGTTAATGCGTTTTTTTACTAAGTAGAGAAAAAATGTCAGATTTTAAGAAGCTGTAGTGCGCTTACTATTTGTGCTATAAAATAGTTGTAATAGTAAAAATTGTAGGAAATTTAATTATCTTTAAATTTTATATTGAGAAAGAATCGCAAAAGTCGATCGTTTCTGAGATATTTTGAGAAAACCAAAAAAAGTCATAAAATTTCGTGGTTTTTCGGCCGCCAAAAGTTCTCCCGGGGTCGGCCATGTTGGATAACTTGGTTTTTTCATGTTGGCATCAGTATATACAAATGCAAAAAAAAAATCTTCTACTCCACCTTTTGTAAGGTACAATGTATCTACTGACTGGACTATAAGGGCATCAAAATTATCTGAGTCAAAATTAGTGAGTCGAAAACGAGACGTCAGGCATATTTGGGGGTCTGAACGGGATCAAAACTGCAAATAGAATCACGGTGTAAATGAAAAGGGATTCATGAAGTAATATTTAACGGGGTTTAGTGCAGACAATTAAGAGAAAAGTTTTAGCAAACATAGGGTGAAATTTATCGCTAACAACCAAATTAGACAGAGTCGTGGATGGTTTCTATTAACACTTTACAACATGGTTGAAAAGTGTTCATGACTTTGTGCATTCATTCTGTCTGTCTGTCTGTCCGTTAGCACGATAACTGCTGTAAAAATGACTTTATCAAAATAAAATTTTAGTATGTTGTTCAGACGATCTGTGGGACCTATGGAATTATAAATGAATAATGTCACCCAATTAGTTTTGGATTGAACCCGAGTTGAAAAAATTAAATACATTGAACCCTATGGAATCTGATTTTTCAAACATTTTTTAAGCGAATTTAAAATTCACAAATTGCTTCGAAAGTTTTAAGAAATATTGAAATTATCACATAAAATATATAAAAAAATTTCAGTAAAATATATTCAGTAGTGTTTTAAATAAAAATTAAAATAATAATTAAACCCATTAAATGAAGAGATCACGTGACCATTATATGAAGGAATCACTTGACCCACTTCAAAATAAAAGATGGCATCCATCTTGTGTCAAAATCGTGATTTCCAAAGCTATTTTTAATTTATATTTGGTGTTGTATCCGTCCTAAAACCGTTTTATTTTTGCTTAATTTCTGTGCATCTATAATCTGAAACAAAGCAATTACAATATATTTGAGTTTAAATGATCATCAAACTTTAATTATTTCTACAACGAAGCCTAATTTTCACTTATGGAGATTCTAAACACATCAAGCTGTAAGGATGAGTTGTATAAGACTTCCTGAGTTTCTTTAACGCAAAATTATTTAGCGCTGGAGTCTGCAATATAATTAATATGAATGAAACAGTCATTGATTTTACATAGAGGACAGACGATTTTATAGCAGACTTTTTCGGTGAAGTTTTAAGCACAGAGTTAAATTACTTTTACCTCCATGGTTTCAGGTTTTTAAGTAAAATAAATTGTTGTAGTATTGTAATGAATGAAAGGAATAAAATAAATGTTTATGAATGAAATTTTTACTGCTTTTTCATGAAAGCCAGGCAATTTATATTTCAATGACGTCATTTGAATAAAGTTCTTTTTTTTTTCGCTGAATGTATTGCATTTTAGATATGTTTAAATAAAATTGCATAGTAGTTGGAAAGTGTTTTATAATCAATGCTTTATGCATGATTGATCTTTCTTGTTTTTACTATCCCGAGCATGATCAGATAAACGAATACCGACGGTACGCTTAGTTTTACCAATATAGAACTTTGAATTATTTCTTGGAAGATAATAAGGGGACAACGTACACCCCAGCTTGACACATGAAGTTATTTTTATACTTAAATCTATCAGACCGAATGCGATTTAATAAAATAGAAACTGTGGAATGGTCGGTTTTAAACTTAAGGTCATGGCAAAATTAGATCAGAGGACGAAAAGTCGCTGGATGGAAATAAAGAGTAGATTCATACGGCAAAATGTCAGAAAAAGTGGTAAAATTAGTATTACGATAAATAAAAATATAGCAAATAGTGAAAATGATTTTGTAAATGAAGTCGAAAGAGTACGCGGCTTCATAGCCAATGTTAGAGATGAAGTTAATTTCAGTATCTAAAGCCGAAATAGATGAACAAACGTTAAAAGCACGATTAAAAGAAGCAATGAACTTTTTTTAACCTTTTTACTTTCTTTATATACATATAATGTATAAGGAAAATATATAAAGCGGTTAGTACTTGGGAGGGTGACCACCTAGGAACACCGCGTGCTGTTGGCACATTTCGGGTGCGTCTAAATTGGTTATGATCTAAATTGGGTGGCACTTCCCGGCCGTCCAAACGGTTACCTTACACCTTTCTGGTAGGTCGGACGGTCTGGGTCTCAACAACAACAACAACAACACATGCACATAGCCAGAACCAACGGCTCTACCGTGCTGATAACACCGGTCCTCGTTAGATCACCGACGTCAAGCAGCATCAGGCACGGTTAGTACTTGGGTGGGTGACCTCCTGGGAACACCGCGTGCTGTTGGCACATTTCGCGCGCGGTAACCCGGTGGTTTGCGCGCTGGATTTGCACGCTGCCACAACTGCCGCCGTGTTCATGCGGAGTACGATCACGTTAAACATGTGGGTCCGTAAGTCCTTCAGAGAGGTTGGTGGTAGGGAAAGGAGGTCCCTGTGAATGCCTCCCCCACTGAGTTCCTGTCTAAATTGGGTGGCACTTCCCGGCCGTCCAAACAGTTACCTTACACCTTTCTGGTAGGTCGGACGGTCTGGGTCTCAACAACAACAACAACAACACATGCACATAGCCAGAACCAACGGCTCTACCGTGCTGATAACACCGGTCCTCGTTAGATCACCGACGTCAAGCAGCATCAGGCACGGTTAGTACTTGGGTGGGTGACCTCCTGGGAACACCGCGTGCTGTTGGCACATTTCGCGCGCGGTAACCCGGTGGTTTGCGCGCTGGATTTGCACGCTGCCACAACTGCCGCCGTGTTCATGCGGAGTACGATCACGTTAAACATGTGGGTCCGTAAGTCCTTCAGAGAGGTTGGTGGTAGGGAAAGGAGGTCCCTGTGAATGCCTCCCCCACTGAGTTCCTGTCTAAATTGGGTGGCACTTCCCGGCCGTCCAAACAGTTACCTTACACCTTTCTGGTAGGTCGGACGGTCTGGGTCTCAACAACAACAACAACAACAACACATGCACATAGCCAGAACCAACGGCTCTACCGCGCTAATAACACAGGTTCTCGTTAGATCACCGACGTCAAGCAGCATCGGGCGCGATTAGTACTTGGGTGGGTGACCACCTGGGAACACCGCGTGCTGTTGGCACATTTCGGCCGCGGTAACCCGGTGGTTTGCGCGCTGGATTTGCACGCTGCCACAACTGCCGCCGTGTTCATGCGGAGTACGATCACGTTAAACATGCGGGTCCGTAAGTCCTTCCGAGAGGTTGGTGGTATGGAAAGGAGGTCCCTGTGAATGCCTCCCCCACTGAGTTCCT
Organism: Amaurobius ferox; assembly: GCA_951213105.1. Lineage (NCBI taxonomy): Eukaryota > Metazoa > Arthropoda > Arachnida > Araneae > Amaurobiidae > Amaurobius > Amaurobius ferox. Next base: position 103,551,856 of record OX578149.1, read on the forward strand.
GTCTAAATTGGGTGGCACTTCCCGGCCGTCCAAACAGTTACCTTACACCTTTCTGGTAGGTCGGATGGTCTGGGTCTCAACAACAACAACACATGCATATAGACGGCCAGATTTTTAAAAAAATGTTCTAAATGTAAGTCTTAAAACGTGCTTAATTTTCAAAATCTCGGAAAACAATACTTTCTGTATACATCAGTATTAGAAAATAAAAGTTTAATTTAGTAGTAGAAAATAAAAGTGTAATTTAGTATTAGAAAATAAAAGTGTAATTTAACATTATGTAACAACTGCAGACTTGGCAATCAAAGATTAATTAATACAGTAAAAACATTTCGCCTATCGCTTGTAAGGAAACTTCTGTTGAAGATTGTAAATTGTAAATTTTTTATTCAATGTAAGTAAACTTATATCGCTGCCTTTCGCATCCATATCCGACAGTTAGCCCTTTTTTCAATGAATTCTCATTCGTTAAAGTTATCATTATTACTTAATAAAATAGACATTTATTACTTAATAAAATAGACAGGAAATTATGCCTATTTTATTAAGTAATAAATGGCTCTATAGGGACACTGTCCGGCTTCCTGGGAAAGAACGATGGATATAAAATGGTAAAGTACTTTGGTTGCATTTTAAGAAAATCTGATGTGGGCAACACATGACTTTCCTTATATATTGTAATGAATTTACTACTTTTACAGTAAAAAAATAGGTTTTTCTTACAGTAGATACTAATATTCTTTGCAAGATATTGAATTTTCGACAATGAGTCGTCATTTTCATTGATTTAGCGTCATTTTTATCCATTTGGCGAGATTTTCGTTTTTGGCAACATTTAAAAAGTCCCCAAGTTGGCGACATTCCTTCAAATTCGTCTCCAAAATCTCGCCAAGCGTTATGGACAAAGAAATAAGTTGTTCTTACAGCAGATAAATGACTATTGGCGTTCAAATACAAAAGTATTACTCAACGTATCTTTTTTTATGAATGGAACGAGCTAGATCCACGAGAATGTCACCCAATTTATCGAATGATATTACATATGAAAAGTAACATGTTTCTCAATAGGATTTTTTTTTCTATATGACTTTTTGATAATTTTTTTGAAAAATGTGCAATATCTCGAGAACGGTTCTTGTTAGCGTTCTAAAATTTATGTCAATCGTTTTCTAATGAAAAATTACATAAGAAATGTCTATTTACGTAACTTTATTAGTGGTTTTGATTTTTTGACGATTTTTTCAAAATTTCATTCGAAATTTTAGGGGGGTTTTGAACATTCGATTGCGTATAAAAACAATAGGCTTCCAGTGTTTACAGATTGTGATTTTTGTACCAAATTTGGTTTGAATCGGTCCAATCGTTCGTCAGTTATCGTCTCCACAGACCCACCGACACACACACACACATACTTTCACACACACACACACAGACATCACTTCAAAAATGTTTGATTCGTGATCAGGGATGCTTGAAACGTGCTGTCTCGTCGAAAACTCGAATTCGAATTTGTATATAAGGAAAGTAATAATTTTGGTACATGATTTATGAATCCTACACTGGATGGGACTCGAACTTCCGACCTCACATTTTAACACCCAGGCAGCTCTTTAGTAAACCCTGTTTCGATATCAACACTTTGTCCACAGAGTTGTCTGGGCTCAAGAGTAAACTTGAAAACTGACTCTTTGTCTTAATTTTGAAGTTCAGACACCTTGTGATCAACTGATCCGCAATTTTAATATTTTATTTTATTTTCACTCTTACATATGCTTATTTTATACGTAATTTTTATAATAAAACTAATAGAATGATTCAGATGTGTTTATTATTATTATTTTTTTATTTTTCTGTTAAATATTTCATTTGTTAAATTTTCAATTACTTTAAATCGTAGACTTATCTGACACAGTCAAATAAGTGGAGCGTTATCATTTACGGAAAGTCAAAAGTATTTGAAGTTTATTTTTGAAAAAAGCAGCTATTTTTTACTTTCCTTATATACATAATGTATGAGGAAAGTATTGTGACGGGGTCGAAAATTCGAATTCGAGTTTTCGACGGGAGAGCATGTTTCAAGCATTCCTGATCACGAATCGAACATTTTTAAGGTGATCTCTCTCTCTCTGTGTGTGTGTGTGTGTGTGTGAAATTATGCGTGTGTGTGTGTGTGTCACTGAGTCTGTGGAGACGATATCTCACGAACGAATGGAGCGATTCGAATGACGTTTGGTACAAAAATCACAATCCATTAATACTGAAAGCCTATTGTTTTACAACACAATCGAATGTTCAGAACCCTCCTAAATTTTTGAGTGAAATTATGAAACAATCATAAAATCATAACCTTTAATAAAGTTACGCAAATAGATATTTCTTATGTAATTTTTCCTTAGTAAACGATTGATATAAATTTTAGAACGCTAGCGTGAACCGTTTTCGACATATTGCCCATTTTTCAAATAAATTTATCAAAAAGTCTCATAAATTAAAAAAAAAATATTAACTCTTAAGAAACATGTTCACTTTCCATATGTAATATCATGCGATAAATTTGGTGACATCATTCTCGTGGATCTAACTGGGTCTATTCACGAGAAAATATACTTTGAGTAATACTTTTGTATTTGAACTCCAATAGTCATTTATCTGCTGTAAGAATAACTTATTTCTCCGTCCATAACGCTTGGTGAGATTTTAGCGACGAATTTAGTGGAATGTCGCCAACTTGGCGACATTTTTAAATGTTGTCAAATTAACGAAAATCTCGCCAAATGGATAAAAATGACGCTAAATCAATGAAAATGCCGACTAATTCAAGAAAATTCTGTATCTTTGAAAGTATCTGCTATAAGAATAACATTTTTTTAACAGTAAAAGTAGTAAATTCATTGCATTATATAAGGAAAGTCATGTGTTGCCCACATCAGATTTTCATATCTATTTTGATTATTCTGTTTTAAACTGATCGATTTTAGAGTGACATCTAATATTTTTCACGTCAATTAGTTGCGACTCACATTCCATTTGGTGCAAAATTCGTAGTCTCTAACATTCAAAACTAAATACTGTTGCTTCACAATGGATCAGTTTTGACTTCTCCATGTTAAATTGCCCTTTATGAATCAATTTAACTTAGAGTATAGACGCAATTACAATAAAAATCTACAATAAAAAGTTTTATGAGTTTTTCACATATTGTGTAAAACGACAAAAATGGAGATTGTTTTTTTTTAGCTAGGCCACTTATATATAGTATAGAAGTAAAACTAAAAGATCGGGATAATGTAAAGACTTTCCACGCGAAAACAAAGAACATTCGACCTTTGAGTTAAACGTTATACATTTTTGCTTTCGAGAACTTAAAACGTTTGCATATTAGACTTCGAGATTATGCAGTGCCAACTATTTTAGAAAAATTATGTTTTATAACTGAACTATATATGTTACCGCTAAAGCTCGAAAGCCGTTGATGTGCACATTACCTAGCTAATCTGTAGATTAACTGATTTGCTCCGTTAACGTACGGAATCAAGAGTTTTCCCGCATTTTGCCTAGGTAATGTGCACATTAACGGCTTCCGTATTGTTAAATTTCGAAAGTTTGTTTCTCTCATTTCCTTTCCCTACTCCTTCCCCCTTCACCTCCACTTTTAGTTTGGTTTCGTCAGCGTCTTGTCATCACCGGTTGTTTTTTATTTCTCACAATTTGCGTCGTCTACCAGTGCGTAGCATAGCTAATTCTGTTTTCAAATTCGTTTCTGCCTGTTAGCAAGTGAATTTAAGTCGTGATTTTTTTTAAAGCAGATAAATTTAGCTCCTAGTATGCAAGCAAGCACCGAATTGGTGAGAAAAATGCAAAAAAGATTCTTCGCAACCTCTTTAGCGAAGATTCAAAATGTAATAGTGTTTTAATGACAAAACGAAAGTATGATTCCATAACTGAAGATGTAAAGCGAATAAAAGTTTCCAAGAAGAAAGAATCATCTCGAGATTATCGAATAATTCGAATGTATGATGTGTTGACTGTACAAGGCTGTGAAAAACTAATTGAGCCGTTGTCAGATGCGCGAGAAAGTGTTGTTGTTGTTGAAACCCAGACCGTCCGACCTACCAGAAAGGTGTAAGGTAGGTTGGACCGTCTGGGACTCAACAACAACACTTTCGCGCGCAAGGGCACGGTAACCCTGTGGTTAGCGCGCTGGAGTTGAACTCGGTTGGCCCGGGTTCGATTCCAGCCACTGCCGAAACTGCGACCGTGTTCACGCGGAGAACGATCACGTTAAACATGTGGGTCCGTAAGTCCTTCCGAGAAGTTGGTGGTAGGGGAAGGAGGGTACGGTCCCTGTGAATGTCATCCCCACTGGGTTCCGGTCTAAATTGAGTGGTACTTCCCGACCGTCCAAACAGTTACCTTACACGCGCGCGAAAGTGTTGTTGTTGTTGAAACCCAGACCGTCCGACCTACCAGAAAGGGCGCGCGAAAGTGTGAAAAAGTTTGTCCATGCCGAAGAAATGTTTGACATATTGTATTCTACTCATTTGTCAATTGGCCACGGTGGAAGAGACAGAATGATCAAGCAATTAAATGCAATTTATAAAAACATAACCCAAGCCCAAATAACCCTAGTGAATTTGCACATAGTTAACAATAGTTCCAGCAAAGATCTTATTTTCACTTTAACGAGTGCCTAGTAGGTAATTTGCAGATTACCTAGGTAATTTGAGAAATAAAGTAATGTTCGACACTTTAACGGATCACCCTTGTTAATCTGCACATTACCTAGATAAACTGTAGAGTAACTGATTTCTGCACTTAGAGGTAACATATACATTTTTCAAGATTTTACATCTGTATAATATATGAAAGTTGACACCCAACATGGATTTTAGTCGCTTAAGTGGTTTTCAAATTACGAAAAACTAGCTATTTGACACCCACTGGGATCTTTGTGATCTTATTTTTGCAGAGCAGAGCTATATCACAAAAGACCTTCAATCAACCTACAAACTGACAAGTCATTTCTGATATCTGCGTCCCCCACTGATGTATTTATAGTAAAACCATGTCTTGAAATCACACATTTCTTTCTTTAAGCTGCATCAGGTAACGTAAAATTTACTCAATCTGTTGCAAAAAACATATCTATTAAGAAAAGTGGTGCAAGTCCCAATCACTCTCGCCGTACTTTACTTCAGCTACCCGTGAGCGAAAAATAAAAAAAATATTTAAATAGGTTGATAAATTTGTGTGCTGATCACATCATAATTCATCAACCTATCTCATTCGTATAAATGTAAAAGTGAAAAACAGAGTGGTCACTCTTGATCATCATTTTGTTTTTCACTCACAATTTTTTAATTTTTTACTTTCCTTATATACATAATGTATAAGGAAAGTATTGTGACGGGGATTCGAATTTTCGACGGGAGAGCACGTTTCGAGCGTCCCTGATTACGAATCGAACATTTCTGAAGTGATGTCTGTGTGTGTTTGTGTGTGTGTATGTCATGAGTCTGGAGACGACATCTCACGAACGAATGCAGCGATTCGATTGAAATTTGGTACAAAAATCATAATTCGTGAATACTGGAAGCTTATTGTTTTAAAGCATAATCGAATGTCCAGAACCCCCCTAAATTTTCGAGTGAAATTTTGAAAAAATCATTAAAAAATAAAAAAACCTTTAATAAAGTTACGCAAAGAGACATTTCTTATGTAATTTTTCCTTAGAAAACTATTGGCATAAACTTTAGAACGCTAGCATGAACCGTTCACAAGATATTGTACATTTTTCAAATAAATATATCAAGCAATTCCACAGATTAAAAAAAAAAATTAACTGTTAAGAAACATGTTCAATTTTCATATGTAATATCATGCGATAAATTTGGTGACATCATTTTCGTGGATCTAACTCGTTCCATTCACGAAAAAATATACTTTGAGAAATACTTGTGTATTTGAACGCCAATAGTCATTTATCTGCTGTAAGAATAACTTATTTCTACGTCCATAACGGTTGGCGAGATTTTGGCGACGAATTTGGCGGAATGTCGCCAACTTGGCGAGTTAAATGCTGCTAAAATGTTGCCAAATTAACTAGAATCTCGCCAAATGGATAAAAATGACACTAAATCAATGAAAATACAACTAACTGAAGAAAATTCAATATCTTGGAAAGAATATAAGTATCTATTATAAGAATAACTTTTATTTTAACTGTAAAAGTAGTAAATTGATTGCATTATATAAGGAAAGGTTTGCTGCCCACATCAGATTTTTTACTAAGTAATCAACAAACTTTCTAAACTTTTGTGGGGTAGCACTGCATCTTATTTCTTTCAAATTGTTTCTTTCCTCTTTTATTCTTTTCAACAACTTTTGATATAAATTTTCCAGTTTCTGAATGATTCCTAAAATGTTTATTTAACTGAGAATAATTCTCCTGTCCAACAGGAACGTATTCTGAAGCTGTAAATAAAATATAAAATGATTATTTTCTCCCACTTTACAGAAAGTGGGGGAAATAAAAAGTAAATGAAAATAAAAGAAGAGTATCTCCTAAACCGTGAAGCAAATGAAATTGCGACTAATTTCCCTCTTATTCTTCTATTGTTTTATCAATTGGACAAAAAGGAAAAGGAAGTTTAGCCACTCGTAGAAATAAATTAAACTTGTTGAATTTGGTTTGAGTTTGTTTTTTCTTTCTCGTATAGAGGAGTATTTTTACTTTCCAAGGTAATGTATAGGAAAAATATTGGAATCATGTCAATAATTGCAATCTAAGTTTTCGACGGATTTACATGTTTTGGGACCTCTAGAACACGAAAAATTTAGTGTGTGTGTGTGTGTGTGTGTGTGTGTGTGTGTGTGTGTGTGTGTGTGTGTTTATGTAAGTGTGTGCGTGTGTGTATGTGTGTGTGTTTATGTACGTGTGTGCTTGTATGTGTGCTTGTATGTGTGCTTGTATGTGTATCTGTCTGTGTGCTTGTGTGTCTGCGTGTGTGTACGTGCGTGTGCACTTGAGTGTGTTTGTGCGTGTGTATGTGTGTTTGTGTGTGTATGTGTGTGTTTGTTTATGTGTGTGTGTTTGTTTATGTGTGTATGTGTGTGTTTATGTATGTGCGTGCGTGTGTGTATGCATGTGTGTTTATGTATGTGTGTGCGTATGTGTGTACGTGCGTGTGTACTTGGGTGTGTTTGCACATGTGTGTGCTTGTGTGCTTGTTTATGTATGTGTGTGCGTGTGTGTATGTGTGTTTATGTATGTGTGTGCGTATGTGTGTACGTGCGTGTGTACTTGAGTGTGTTTGTGCGTGTGTGTGTGTCTGTGTACTTGTGCGTCTGGCGCACATGTGTGTGTCTGTTTGTGCAATGTATGTATCCACTCTAGCTCAAAATTTAATTAACCGGATTTCATAAAATTTAATAGGTAAGTTACTTGTAGGTGACCCTGGTGCTGATTAGATTTAGGTACAATTCGAGATGAAAGAACCTGCCTTTATTCACGAAATAGCCCGCAAAAATCATATTTATCCATTCTAGATTAAAAAAACTATTTGACTAAATTTCACAAAATTTGGTAAATAAGTCATTTATAGGTTACCCTGGTGCTGATTAGATTTTGGTATAATTCGGGAAAGAGGAATCCGCGCCATTTTTGCAAAATGACCCTATAAAAATCTGAAATAAAAGACTACGTATGCCCAAATGTATCAATTAAATGCTTGTTTTATATGTAATTTTTGGCGATGAAAAGAATAAGATCAACCTCAATACTTTAGAACTAGCCCTTCTTGAGATATTGTAGTTTTTCGAATTTTTGCTACTCCGACTTTGAAAATACGTTCAGTCACCAAATGAAAACGACAAGGGAATTAAAAGTGCAAATTCAGTGTCGTTGTAAATTATTATGCGTGCTATTCTGTGCAATTAAACTCTTTATGAATTAAAGAAATAGTTAAAGAATAGAAATTTAAGAAAGAAAGAAATAAATATTAAAGGATTATTTTCTTTAGCGAATTATTAAAGAAATAAAGAGAAAATAAATATGAATCTGTCGGGATAGTCATGTGCTACGCACATTTCTTTGTATTTTAAAGACATTATTAACTTCATTAAATGTATATGGTGTTGCAATTTTGACAAATTTGAAGATACATGTAGAAGTTCGGCAGACCAAATAATGTTGCTACCGCTAGACAGATGATTCAGAAAACGTAATAATTTTAAAGTATTTTCAAAGAAATTATTGATTACCCAATTATATTTACTTAGAAGGCAAAAATGAAAGCATTCAATATTGGTATATAATTTATACGTTTTACGTTATTTTACTATGATCTTTCTCTAAAAAGGATATATATAATCAGTGTATATATTGAATTTCTTATGCTTTAATATTTTAAATCTTCAAAGCATCATTAGATAACGTGATGTAACAAAACCATGACAAATAGTTTCTGATGTGGGCAGCACATGACTTTCTCTACAGAATCAAATTTATTTTCTCTTTATTTTTTTTCCTATTACATTAGATTCAGTTTAATTGCATAAAAGAGCACAGACATTTACTGGAAAATGACACTAAAATTACTGATTTAATTCTCTTTTTAACTTGGCGAGAGGAAGTGTTTTTAAACAAAAACTGAATTTTTTTTTTCCTTGGACTGTTCATGTTAGAGGGATTGGATTTTATTCTTTTTGTAATAAGAAATTGCGTATAAAACAATCCTTTAATTAACACATTTAAGAATATTTAGCCTTTTATTTTGGATTTTAACGATTTTTAAGGGCCATTTTGCGAAAAAGACAGGTTCTAATTTTTGAAATTACATAAAACCTAATTATAACAAGGACAGCTCACAAATGACTTTTCTACCAAATTTTGTGAACTTCCGTTGAATAGATTGAGCTAAAGTGGATGTATAACTTGTACAGACACACACACAAATGCCACGCTACATACGGTTTTTTCTTGTTCTATAGTGCCCGAAACATGTAGATCAGTTGAAAAATTGAATTCCGACTGCCGAAACAATTCCAATACTTTTCCTACACTTTACCATGTAATGTCGGAAAAGCAACTAACCAAAAATAATTTATCATGTTCGTTTACTTTCTTTCATATGATTTACTTACCATTATTACCATTACATTTTATGTATCGTATTAGCATTATTCATAACACGAAAAACAATATGTTTCATTATTATTCTATGAGGTTCACGGCTCTAATAATATTAACTTCTATTTGCTGTATTGTAACATATGATCATTTAACATCTATTCTGGTCGAATTTGCCTTGAATTCTGGATTTCTTCTTCCTTTATTGGGCACAGATTGCATAATGTTTTAACCATATTACATAATGTTTCAAACAATATTAGAAACAGAGTAATATTTTGTTTATCTGTTAAGAATGTGCCCTGAAGACGTCTCTTTTTCAGATATGTTTTCTCGAGGATTTAACATTTTACAACAAAGTTGAAAAGTGTTTATGACTTTGTTCATTCTGTCTGTCTGTCTGTCTGTCTGTCCGTTAGCACGATAACTGCCGTAAAAATGACTTAATCAAAATGAAATTTTAGTATGTTGTTCAGACGGTCTATAGGACCTATGGGAATATAAATGAATATTATCACCCAATTAGTTTTGGATTGAGCCCGGGTTGAAAAAATGGAATACATTGAGCCCTATGGGACCTAATTTTTCAAGCATTTTTTAAGCGGATTTAAAATTCACAAATTGCTTCGAAAATTTTAGGCAATATTCAAATTGTTCCATAAAATATATAAAAAAAAATTCAGCGAAATATATTCAGTAGTTTTTTAAATAAAAATTAAAATAATAATAACACCTCTTATATGAAGCGATCACGTGTCCATGATATGAAACGATCACATGACCCACTTCAAAATGATATATGGCATCCATCTTGTCTCAAAATCGTGATTTTTAAAGTTCTTTCTAATTCATATTGAGTGTTGTATCCATCCTAAAACTACTTTATTTTGGCCTAAATTCTGTGCATCTACATACTTTAACAACGCAATGACAATATATTTCAGTTTAAATGCTCATACAAATTTGATTATTTCTACTATTAAGCCTATTTTTCACCTATGTAAAATGTAAACAGCAAAATATGTAGAATGAGTTGTATTAGAATCGCTGTAATTCTTTAACACAAAATCATTTAGTCCATGGAGTCTGCATGGCTGATATGAATGAAATATTCATTGATTTTAGAAAGAGAAGGACGATAATTTTCGATGAAGTTTTACGCATAGAGTTTTACTTACTTGTAGCTCCATGGTCTTAATTTTTAAATAATATAAATTATTATAGTATTGTGATGAATAACATGAATGGGGGAATTATTTATGAATGAAATGTTGCTTTTATAGAGAGAGCCAGGCGTGTTATTTTTTCTATGACGTCATTTGAATGGATTTCAGTTGTTTTCGATGAAGTTTTCAAATATAATAAATTATCGTAGTATTATGATAATTCTAAAATTATTACCGAGGAATGTATCATATTTTAGAGATGTTTAAACCAGGCAATTTATATTTTAATGCCGTCATTTGAATGAAGTTCATTTTTTTCGATGAAGGTTTAAGGTTTCAAATAAAATAAAATAATGTAGTATTGTGATAAGTTTTAAAATATTACCGAGGAATGTATTGCATTTTAGACATGTTTAAATAAAATTGCATTGAAGTTGGAAAGTGCTTCATAATCAATGCTTTAAGCATGATTGATCTTTCTTGTTATTTCTTTATTTAAATATTTTTCCTTTTTTAAATTTTCTTAAAATGTTTTGTACTCAAACATTTATTGTATTAACAAATCTCCACTTCTCATACTACATCACTCAATAAGTCTCCGGTCTAACTCAGATAAACAATTTTTTTTTTTAGAAATTCGACTTTATTCATCAACATACTCTCCTTCAAGAGTGATACATTCATTCCAATGCTCCTTTAACTTTTCGATGCCTTTTTTGTAGAACGATTTGTCTTTGCTCTCAAAATAGGCCTCAGTTTCGGCAATCACTTCTTCCTTTGAGCCAAATTTCTTTACCTGGAGCATCTTTCTGATGTCTGCCAAAAGCCAGTAGTCGCTGGGGGCCAGATCTGGAGAGTATATACGGTGCGTGAGGAAGCAATTCGAAGCGTAAGTTATATAATTTAACCATCGTTTTCATCGACTTGTGACACGGGGCATGTCTTGTTGTTTTTGGTCCGGTGTGAGCAAACGAGGCACCCACTTCGAAAGCAACTTACGCATGCTCAAATTTTCGTGTAAAATTCTAAACACACAACTTTCTGATATCTTTAAGGTGTCAGCTATCTCACGTAACTTCAGTTTACGGTCTTTCAAAACTATTTTGTGGATTTTTTTTATTTTTTCTGGAACAACTGCCGATTTTGGGCGACCAGAGCGTTTAACATCATCGGTGTTTGTACTACCGCATTTAATTTCAGCATACCAGTCAATAATAATAGATTTCCCTGGTGCAGAGTCTCCATAACGCTTATCAAGCCACTGTTTGGCTTCAACAGTATTTTTCCCCATCGAAAAACAATGTTTAATCAACACACGAAATTCTTTTTTATCCATTGTTTTGAAAATTACAAAACTGGAGTCACTAAAACCACTGTAACCTATAAACTAATTGTCAGAATGTCATGAAATTTTGACACGTGTCGTTTGAAGGTTGGTACTATCCAGAAATCATATGGGTCTGTCAACAGTGTTGCCATATGTGTGTCAGACTGGAGACTTATTGAGTGAAGTGTTATATGACATTTTCGTTATCTCACATATGAAAGTTTTAGTCCATTTTTCGTAAAATGTAGAAGTTCATTTCATACTATTTTTAACATTGTAATTTGTGTCAAATGAAACGAATTATACGCTTATGGTGTTGTCTTTAATATACTTACATTCTACATTTATATTTAAAATGTTTATCTATCCTTATTTTGGTTCATTTCATCAGTTATTCTTCAATTTCACTTTAATTTCATTATTCAATGAATTCGTTGTTTATATTTCAACGTAAGATATTATGATTTCACAAAGTCAGTGGTTTTACTTTCCTTATATACATAATGTATAAGGAAAGTAGTATGACGGGGATGAAAATTCGAATTCGAGTTTTCGACGGGAGAGCACGTTTCAAGCATCCCTGATCACGAATCAAACATTTTTGTGGTGGTGTCTGTGTCTGTGTGTGTGTGTGTGGGGGGGGGGGGGGTGAGGGAGTCTGTGGAGACGATATCTCACGAACGTACGGAGGGATTCGAATGAAATTTGGTACAAAAATCACAATCCGTGAATACTGGAAACCTATTGTTTTTAAACGCAATCAAATGTTCAGAACCACCCTAAATTTTCGAGTGAAATTTTGAAAAAATCATCAAAAAATCAAAACCTTTAATAAAGTTACGCAAACATTTCTTATGTAATTTTTCCTTAGAAAACGATTGACATAAACTTTAGATCGCTAACATGATCCGTTCTCGAGATATTGCACATTTTCCAAATAAATTTATCAAAGAATCCCATAAATTAAAAAATATATTAACTGTTGAGAAACATGTTCACTTTTCATATGTGATATCCTGCGATAAATTGGGTGACATCATTCTCGTGGATCTAGCTCGTTCCATTCATGAGAAAAGATATTTTGAGTAATACTTTTGTATTTGAACGCAAATGGTCATTTATCTGGTATAAGAATATCTTATTTCTCCGTCCATAACGCTTAGCGAGATTTTGGCGACGAATTGGGCGGAATGTCGCCAACTTGGCGAGTTTTTAAATGTTGCTAAATTAACGAAAATCTCGCCAAATAGATAAAAATGACTCTAAATCAATGAAAGTGACGACTAATTGAAGAAAATTCAATATCTTGGAAAGAATATAAGTATCTAAGAATAACATTTTTTCTTAACTGTAAAAGTAGTAAATTCATTGCATTATATAAGGAAAGTCATGTGTTGCCCACATCAGATTTTTTTTTTGTATACGTTTATTATATATATTAATTTACTACTTTACTACTTCAAATATATAAATCTGGTATATATTTAAAAAATCGCTAAAATTTATATCTCATACATCTATGCCTTTAAAATTTTCACATTTTATGTATAAGGGAATAAAAATTAACTATTGCAAAAAATTGAACGATGACCATAAAATTCGCAAGTTCTATTCATTTTGTTAAAATCGGTTTCTCTAAATATCATTGAATATTACATAAAATAATCAGATATTAGAATTTTGTATTGATCAATGCTGCAGAAAACACAACTCAGCCAAAACTTTTTCAGGAAATGAAATTAATATCCAGATTCCATGGTAAATGAATTCAGTCTCATTAACTTTCGCAGAAGCAGCTCTTTTGATTTCAAACATTTTGATTCTTTTGAACATTTTGAACATTTTGATTTTGAAAAGCGGAAAACAAGGGAATATTTTTTATTCACGAATGATAATTATATTAGAAAAGAACACAACATCATCCAAGCCTTTGTGTGGTGTCAACAAATCGTAGAAAAACAAGAAAGATCAATCATGCTTAAAGCATTGATTATGAAACACTTTCCAACTTCAATGCAATTTTATTTAAACATGTCTGAAATGCAATACAGTCCTCGATAATATTTTAAAACTTATCACAATACTACATTAATTTATTATATTTGAAACCTTAAACCTTCATCGAAAAAAAAAATTAACTTCATTCAAATGACGGCATTAAAGTATAAATTGCCTGGTTTAAATATCTCTAAAATGTGATACATTCCTCGGTAATAATTTTAGAATTATCATAATACTACGATAATTTATTATATTTGAAAACTTCATCGAAAACAACTGAAATTCACTCAAATGACGTCATAAAAATATAACACGCCTGGCTCTCTCTATAAAAGCAACATTTCTATAAAAGCATCATAAATAATTCCCCCATTCATGTCATTCATCACAATACTATAATAATTTATTTTATTTAAAAATTAAGACCATTGAGCTACAAGTAAGTAATCTCTATGCGTAAAGCTTCAGCGAAAAATATCGTCCTTCTCTTTCTAAAATCAATGAATATTTCATTCATATAAGCTAAGCAGACTCCATGGACTAAATTATTTTGTGTTAAAGAATTACAGCGATTCTAATACAACTCATTCTATATATTTTGCTGTTTACATTTTACATAGGTGAAAAATAGGCTTAATAGCAGAAATAATCATATTTGGATGAGCATTTAAACTGAAATATATTGTCATTGCGTTGTTTTAGTATGTAGATGCACAGAATTTAGGCAAAAATAAAGTAGTTTTAAGACGGATACAACACTCAATATGAATTAAAAAGAACTTTAAAAATCACGATTTTGACACAAGATGGATGCCATATATCATTTTGAAGTGGGTCATGTGATCGTTTCATATCATGGACACGTGATCGCTTCATATAAGAGGTGTTATTATTATTTTAATTTTTATTTAAAAAACTACTGAATATATTTCGCTGAATTTTTTTTTATGTATTTTATGGAACAATTTGAATATTGCCTAAAATTTTCGAAGCAATTTGTGAATTTTAAATCCGCTTAAAAAATGCTTGAAAAATTAGGTCTCATAGGGCTCAATGTATTCCATTTTTTCAACCCGGGTTCAATCCAAAACTAATTGTGTGATATTATTCATTTATATTCCCATAGGTCCTATAGACCGTCTGAACAACATACTAAAATTTCATTTTGATTAAGTCATTTTTACGGCAGTTATCGTGCTAACGGACAGACAGACAGACAGACAGACAGAATGAACAAAGTCATAAACACTTTTCAACTTTGTTGTAAAGTGTTAAAAAACAGAAACACTTTCCTACTTTCTACAGCTTTTGAAATTATTATTTTTTTTCCGGTGGATATTTAATTGTTATTCTCCAGCCCAATAAGAATTTCCTCTGAAATTGAAAATAATGAATGACTAAAATAATAATAATAATAATAATAATTATTATTATTGTTATTATTATTATTTACATAAGTCAGCACATAGAAATCGGAATAAGGGGATATTGCCTTTGAAATGTCAAGTGACAAGTGGTATTATAAGAAAATTCCCATGATGATTTTCTTGCATCATTTAAAATTAAAAGACGGAAAGTGATATTAAATACCTCCACTTGTGGAATTAATTTAAGCATGACGAATTTAGTTGTCACAAATTTCTTTATCGTGGAAAGGAGTTTTTGTTTATTTTAACGACTTGATTACTTTTTAATAAGAATGATTGAGCTTGTTTGTGTTTCAATGATTCATAAAACTTTAGTACAAGCCTGGTAATATCAAAACAATCAAAGAAATGCTCAAAAATTGTGTTAAAACAACATAATAAATAATAACTTTGCAAATCTGTATAAATAAAATGAAAAAAATGTCTGTCTGTCTGTCTTATTGTCCCATCGTCACGGGCGAACAGCTTAACCGAATTTAATGAAATTTTGGGGGTAGATTTGAAATACCCCCACTTAAAATTTAGTACATGTTTCGAGTTTCTAAGATCAGGGGTTGTCGAGATATTAATGAAAATCAAACTTTCAAAGGAGTCCTCCTCTCTAACTCCCTGGTTCCTCCAAACGAAAAAAGTTTTAAATCGCTGGATTAAACCGTGAAAGTGAATTAATCTCTGTGTTTTGTTGGAGTTTGTTGTATAGCACTTTAGAAAATCACAGATTTGAAAAACGAATTTAAATGGAAACTCTATCACCATGGTTTATTTTTTACAGGCTCTTACTCAACAGTGAAAAGTTTTAAGAAATCGAAATGGTTATTTAATTATCAGCATTTTATGAGGAAAATTCTTTTTTATATCATGTTGCTCAGCAAAGCAAGTAAATCAAATGTGTTTGTTAATTTTTATTATTATTTTTTGATTTGAATAATAAATAAATAGATATAAGAATATAGCTTATAAATAACGGTTTGGTTTTTCCTTTAATTATATTAATTACGGACTGCGTAGATCACTTTCATTTATTTGGGCAAAGAGTTTTCAAACTTATATATTGTGTTTAGCCAATAAACTTATATATTGTGTATAGCCAGAACAGAATAAAAAATAACAGAATGTGACACAGAATAATAGTAGAACGGATGTTGTTGTTGTTGTTGAGACCCAGACCGTCCGACCTACCAGAAAGGTGTAAGGTAACTGTTTGGACGGCCGGGAAGTGCCACCCAATTAGTAGAACGGATGTATAACTTCTAATACAATTTTAGTGATTTCATTTATTATATACAAACAGGATCAGGATGTTTTATTCTTCAGATCTGCAAATTAAGATCTATGGATTTGGCGGGATATCGATAACTTGGCAACTTTTCTTAAACGTTGCCAAATTGGCGGAAATGTCGCCAAATTGATAAAAACGACGCTAAATTAATTAAATTAATTTTGTTTTATTAGAAGAGAGTACTGAAATGATATTTTGGTAGCATTTGTCTGTCAGTCCAACCAGCCTACTTAGTAATACATTTAACAAATTTTTAAAATGTCGCCAAATTTATATAAATATTTTAAAATCCATAAACATATCTAAAACTGCACTAAATAAATGAAATTAATTGTATTTTGTTAGGGGGATATTATTGTGATGATGCGCTCGTCAATTTTTGGGACTGAGTGGGACTGTAGAATTGGCAGTCCCACTTGGCAAATTTTCAAATGTCGCTAAACTGATTAAAATGTTGCCAAATTGATAAAATGACGCTAAATTTATCAAAATGACACAGAATCGATGAAAATTAAATATTTTGCATAATTAAGTACGATTCTCTAGATAATCTGTCGTTTTGTAAGAATTAAAAAATATTTTTTTGTAAATTTGATTACAAACTGGGCCAAAATGCTTTATTCTTCGGATCTGACTGTGAAGATAATTTGTTATATCGAACTCAGGGATTCTTATACATTTCTTAGAAGAATTAAATTCAATATTTTACTAGAATATTTTGAATAACAAAGTCATTTAGAATACTATAGGAATTTACATATAATTGTGAATGTTAAGTTTATTTATATTATATTTTCCGTACGAAGAATGAATATACTACAAGTACATAATAAATTTTGCCTTACTTTGTATTTCACAAAATATAATTTTTGTAATTATGCGTTATTTACGAAGTTTATATTTAGTGTGTTAAAGTCAAAGCAGTTTTGCATAAACAGTTTCGATTTTAAATCATATTTGTTTTCTGGTTTCTGAAAATAAATAATTGATTTCAACTGTTTTAGTAGGAAACATTTACAGTTAAACATGTCCTTCTATTTCAGTTATGGAAGATAATAGAAAATTTTCAATGAAAATATTACGAAATCATTATATAATAAAACTCAAGTGTTATTCCAGCCATTACTGTTTTATATTTAGATTACCGCCATCGGCGACCATCCTGAGTGCTTTCCGAAAAACTTGGATATGTATTCAGTTAGCCCGCTTAGCAGCCATGTAATAGCGCGTAGGTCGCATTTGACTAAACCTATCGTTGAACCCCATGTTGCACCCTCTATTCCCGCATGAACGATATATTTAAAAATCCTCGCTTCTCCACTCTACAGAACGTATTAAATTTTCGAATCAACTGTTAAAAGAACAATTTGTTCCAAGTCTCGTGAGTTAGGGCGCGACAGCCCAATGATTAGCGTGCAGAGATTGCATTCGGATAACCCGAGATCGTTCCCGCCATACCCAAACTGTCACCGTGTTCACGTGGAGTACGATCAGGTTAAACATGTGGGTCCATAAGTCCCTGTTGGCGGTAGGGGAAGAAGGGCACGGTCCCTGTAAATGCCTCCCCCACTGGGTTCCGGTCTAAATTGGATGGCTCTTCCCGACCGTCTAAACCTTACCTTACACTTTCGGGTAGGTCGGACGGTCTGGGTCGAAGAAGAAGTCCCGTGACGTGAGGCAAACTAAAGAAACAAATAGTTCATTGAATCGAGTAACTTTCATTAACGCACATGTGCAGAACTTTGAGAAAGGAGTGTCGAAATTCTTCGAAATAGTAGATAAAATCAGAACCATTAAATTTTAATATAATTGACAAAAAATTGCTAAATCAGCGGAGATACATTATTTTTGATGTATTTTAATACTAATGAATCATGATTAGGTAAACTTTCAAAGGACAAATCTATTTATTATATTGAATATACTGTTACAATATTATTGGTACATGAAGACAGTATGCAAAAAATATTTCACTTTAAAAATTTTCCAATTTCATATTCTGTGGGTGGGAAAACGTATATAAATAAAATTGAAAATATGTATGTATGTCTGTGTGCGTGTGTTTGTCTCATCATTCAGGTAGAACGGCTGCACAGAATTTCATGAAATTTTGTGGGTAGCCATGAAGTAGCTCTACTTAATATTTAGTTCATGTTTCGAGTTTCTAGGACCAGGGGTTGTCCAGATATTAAAAAAAACGAATGGATAGCATTATACACACAATATTTTCCCCCAAATTTATTTGAGAATTATATGATATCATGTTTCTAAGCAACGAAATTAAACCCAATGAGTTTATACTGCAAACAATTTTTATTATTATTTTTTTTTCCAATTTAAAGAATTAAGAAATGTATATAAAAATAAATTGTATCGGAATTGCATTTTTAACAGGATTATACCAAACGAGTTTCGGGATGATTGGTTACAGGGATTATTGATATTTTCAATTTCTGAAATTATCTGTGTTTTTTTTTTTTACATATATTTTTCAAACTCATATATTGAATTAACTAATACTATTTTAGCGCTTTCATTTGTGCATATGTTGATACTATTTCATATAGCTTTCATTTTAGCTTTTATTGATCCAATTTCAAATTCTTTGTAAATTTGTTTGCAAACGGGACCAGGATGTTTTATTTTTCAGAAATAAAATGCAAAAATAAATTAATTATTTTTATTTAGCGACATTCAGCTTATTTAAAACATCTTTCAATTTTTCATAAAATAATGAAGCTTTACAAGTTTGGGTTTATTAATGCATCAGTAAAACAGTTTCACAACCCCTCGAAATCGCAAAAGTGCCAAGATAGGAAATAGCCTAATCGTTCCTAATCGTCATGAATTTTCTATGTTTACTGCAAAAACACACAAACCTTTGTGCGGTACTTTCAAATTGTAAAAGGAGAAACAATTTCCTTTCCTTCCAAATTTCAACAGGTTTTGAAATTAATTTCCCTTTTCCGATTTTATTTCCCAAAATATTTGTTTAATTGGGAGGTAAGTTTCATTCCAAATAAAATAAAATCTTGAGCAAAAAAGTAAAAACTAAAATGACTCTATTCTTTCTATATCAATTAAAGGGAGGAAACGGAATGAAATAAAAGGAAAATACTTTTGAAAGAAACCTCAAAGCATAAATGAAATTATGACGATCCCTCCTCTTCCCTGGTTTGTTCTCTTTGGTCCTTTTTATATTAGAGTACAGAAAGAGAAATTAAGTAAAAGTAATTCTGAAAAGAAATTAAACATGTTACATTTTTTTTTGTATTTTTTTTCCTCTTATTTTCTTTGGTGAAGGGTCTTTTTGTTTATTTTAATGATTTTATTAACTTATAAAATGGATATCGTACTTAAAATATTTTACAAGCGGAAGTGTCCCAAACGTTACACAGAACGTTGAAAATATATAAGTCTGGCTATACTTTAAATAAATTATTAATAATCCAGTTTTTTTTACATAAAGTTGTTTCAGTTCTATTTACAAAAGTTTTTTTTTAGTTCTCTTTGCATGAAGGTTTAAATTTTTCACAGAATTTTATTTTTAGTATACTGTACTATTAAATTATAGTCTTATGTTTAATTAATAATCAGAATTATATATACTATAAAACTATTAATTTACTATTAAACTATTAAGTTACAATTAAACTAATCTTAATAAAATATGAAAAAAATTAAACTAAATAAGGATATTTTAATAAAATTATTTTACTTTTTCTACATGTCTAATAAGGTGTAGTAGTAAAATAATGCTAAAAAATGCTTTCGGACCATTCATTAATACATTCATTTAAATTATAGCGATTTAAATGAGAAAAGGCATTCAGTGAGACAAAAACTCCTTGAATCAAGGAATTTTTAATTTTTCTAGTAAGAATTAAAAATTTTTAACTCCCCAAAATGACCGACACTTATTGTTCTTAACTGCACTCTTGTAATCCCGCCCACTGTTATAAAACTTGAAAGGATAACAGTACATGGCATTATTTTAACAAATTGTATGAAGGTGGGCGAGGTTAAAATAATGGTCTGAATTGTTACTAGATTCGAAGTAAATACTTCGAATCTAGTAAATTAATACTTCGAATCTATAACAAGTAAATCGAATCTAGTAACAATTAAATCGAACCTAGTAACAAGTTAATCGAATATAGTAACAAGTAAATCGAATCTAGTAACAAATAAATCGAATCTAGCAACAAGTAAATCGAATCTAGTAACAAGTAAATCGCATCTAGTAACAAGTAAATCGCATCTAGTAACAAGTAAATCGAATCTAGTAACAAGTAAATCGAATCTAGTAACAAGTAAATCGAATGTAGTAACAAGTAAATCGAATCTAGTAACAAGTAAATCGAATCTAGTAATAATTAAATCGAATCTAGTAACAATTAAATCGAATCTAGTAACAAGTAAATCGAACCCAGTAACAAGTAAATCGAATCTAGTAACAAGTAAATCGAATCTAGTAACAATTAAATCGAATCTAGTAATAATTAACTCGAACCTAGTTACAATTCTAGTAACAGGAAATGTTTTCTTTGTTTTAAGGAGTTTGTGCACAATGATCGCTACCGTACGGCAATGCAATCAAAACCGTGATTCACAGCTGATGATGGATGATCAGTTGAGTACTTTTTGCTTTTACGTACTATACATGTTAATTCATAATTAATTATGTTAAAAATTGAAAAAATATTTTTTTTTCCACATTTTGTAAGTTTAAGACTTTTAAAAATATCACTAAATACTGCATAATAGAACGAAGTATTGTAATTATTTATTAAAGCAGTAAAGGAATTAATCTACTGTAGAGTCTTGACTTTAAAATATTTTCACATATCTTCTGTAAATGAATAAAACTCATTAACTTTTGCAATTATATCCGATAATATCCGATTTTTAATCATCATAATTCACGAAAAAGTGAAGATGAAAAAGAGGGTATATTTCGCATATACAACGAAATTTTTATTTAAAAAAAATCACAAAATCTTCGCGGTAACTAACACCAACTCATGAAACCATGAAAAAATGTTCTCCGTCTTCAACAGCTTTCGAAATTATGATTTTGTAATCCTTTCTAATTAGTTTTTAAAATATGTATTTAATTGTAAATGATGTCTAATCTTAAGAGACGATAATTCTAACATTGTCCATTTTCTCATTTGAATGGAAGTTTGAAAAGATAAAGAAAATGTAGACATACAGGAAAATTACTTTATAAAACCCGATGCCTCAGTTAAAGTGTAACTATTTTTCATCAGATATTTTAAATTTTAAATTGGAAAGAAAAATTGTGAATAGAAAATTGTAAGAACAAATTAAACGTGTTGAATTTCATCGTTTTTTTTTTCATTCTTTTATTTATTGTGACAACTTTATTAACTTCCTTAATGCGAAAGTATTCGTTTGACGTATTTTAACGTTTTTTAGGGGTTTTAGAACCAGTAACCATTAAACTGATTTAGAAAACTTTTGTTTTTATTTTTATTTTAGTTTTGATTATCATATTCTACTTATATAGATGATTTTCTTCATAATCTTTTATCATAACAAAATCCGTTTTTAATTTACAAGAAAAAAAATCGATATCGTGGATCTAAATGATTACAATTATAGCGTGTCACCCTTCACTTTAAAGGGCCTGAAAAAATATTTCACAAATGATACCATACTTCACAATATACCCCCTTGGAGGGGGTGGGGGATAAATTGCACCCCGAAGGTGATTGTTGACGTCCCATACAAAAAAAAATTGTATCGCGGCTATTTTTCATAACAATGATTGAAACTACTGAGTCTGGTGATTATTGAACCATAAATAAACCCTTTTACACATGATTATGTCATAAATCCTATTATATACGATTATGTGCCCTATGCTGCCATATTAAAATAATATAAAATTTCGAATAAATTTCGAAGTTTTCGCTCAAATTTAAAAGAAATGATATCTAGGTCTATATTTTTTAATAACAAAACCAGATATAAAGTTTCTTGAGAATTCATTAATATTTGTAGCCGCTAACGTGTACACAAAAAATCAACCACAGTCTGTCCTGAGGTATCTACCTCTTTTAAGACACGCCCGGTAAAAACGCGAAAAGAATGAGGCGGTGTGTACATCAAGTTTAACAGAAACATAAATTTTATTTACAAAACCTAAAACTATTTACAAAAGATCATATTACACAAAATATTCCTATTAAAATAAATGGATTGAAACCCATTCTAAACAATTAAAAAAACAATGGTAAAGAGTTTCATAGACTAAATTGGAGCAGGTAGCCTAGCATGAAATTGTCTGAGTAACGTTAACCAGTAGATATTAAATTGGAGAGAGAGAGAGAAAAAAAGATACATATTAAGAAAAGGCGGTAACTCATCAACGTCACTTGCCGTTGTGAGCCTCTAATCCTTCAGAGGACCAGAACGTGAAAAGACTTCTTTATTCACTCGTGTCGGAGTGCATTCTCTCATCTCCTTTCGTAAAATTTTGAAACTGTATCTCTCTCTCCAAGATTTTAAAACATGCCTCTGAGACGCTGAAAACCCTCTCATTGGTTTCTGGGGAGTAACCCTTTGATCCAAAAGCAACATCATTGACTTTTTAGACACCCCCCCCCCTCCAGGACAAAACCTATTTTTCAAGCCCCTGCGAACCGATACCCTTTCGGCCGCTAATTCAAAAGGCCCGCCAGCCCTATGATCCCGTTCGACTCGGACAAAGTTGCATATTTCGGTAAAATACGATCTTCACAAGGTCTAAAGCGTTTCCTGTTTTCGAGTGCTGCTGGCATACAAGGGCTGCTCCCCCAAAATAAAATCGTTAACTGCAGATCGCACCATCGAAATATTGGATCATGGGTTTACCATGTGACACAGGCATGCAGATGGACATCACTTCAAAGCAGTCAAACGTGTTCAAGAGGTTTTGAAACATATATTGGCATCAAAATATCGAATTTTAAAATTTTCGCGAAAACAATACCTTCTCTGTACTATATTACATAGTATAAAAAAGCAAAATTAATACGAGTATAACTGACATATAGCAGAACTTGAATACGAAATTTGAACAAAATTAATTTGTTTTATTCGTTCGTGTTCTTAGTATTTACTAAGTATTTCAAGTGATAAAATCTCCTTTCCATATCGATGTTTAACAGTTTTAAAATTAATTTCTCCTTTTCCAGTTGGTTCTTAAAATGTTTATTTAATTATGAGAGATTATCTGTCCCAACAGGACTCAACTTTGGAGCTGAAAATAAAAGTAATAATGATTCTTTTTTTCCCTCCTGAAAGCTAGGAAAGGAAAAGGGGGAATTAAATTAATGAAAAAATACTTTTAGAACCACAAGTTGCAAAGAAAATGATGACTAATTTTCCCAAGATAGCTATTTTTTATTACAAGAGGAAATCGAATACAGGCACTTATAGAAATAAATTAAACTTGTTGAATTTGGATTTTTGTTTTTTCCTTTTATATGACAAAGGTTTGCTGTTTATTTTAACGCGTTTATTAATTTTCTTAAATGTAGAAAGTGTTTAGGTTGTGATGTTCTAATGCTTTTGTACAGGCAAAATAATATCTTAAATGTTGCCCAGATTAAAAAATGTACTAATTTAGGCTTATTTTAGGAAACAATTGGTTATCTAATTATATTTATTTAAAAGAAAATATTAAAAGTTTAAGTGTTTTGATTAAATTTATACAGTTTATATATTTTCAGCTATCCTTCCTAAAACGCTAACATGAGCCTTTCTTGAGATATTTTATGCTTTTTATCCAAAATGGAAAATTCATGGAATTAAATAAACTCATTGTTATAAAATGAATGATTGCTTAAAATACTATTATCCGAATTGAATTAATACTTTCATTTAGAAATTTCATTTTTTTCCACAAGGAGCGCTATATATCTCTCGCCCAAATTGAACAAATCTAATCAAATTTCGCACGAATTTCACAATTTATAAATATTAGAAGCCTATAAATTTTTGAAGAGCTCAAATTAAAAGAAGATTTTCAAATTTTTAAACATTTTTCTGAAAACTGAAAAGGTACAGGATGGTACCAAGAGATACAGTCGCCAAAGGTACAGTTGCCAAGGTATCGCAAATATTCATATTTTCTGCAAATTAATTTTTCTTTTCTTTTCTTTCCAGATATTTTAAAGTACATCTGGGAGATTTATTATGGGAGGTTACAGCTTTACTCAGTGAACCTTTGTTAAAATATGTGGCGAAAAGTACAACGGAATATTTCCAATTTCTACTCGACTTTTGCACCACCCTGTATATAAAACCATATTTATGTTTAAATTTATCGCTCAAAAAATAATTTTGATATTAATGTTTTGTTTAAAATCGAATGAGATAATTTACAGGACAAAGACCTGCGTCATACTTGATATTTGACCCATTACACATATTTGACCTGAAATCGAGAAAATTTTAAAAAACAAAATAATATTTCCTCTTTTCTTAAAGAACTGTATACTTCTTAAATATATTCAACCAAAATTAAAATGGATAAAATTAGCCTGACTAGAAGGGCAACATTTTCGGGTTTAAAATATTATAAGAACTTTAAAAATTAAAAAGTTTATTTCAGCATGCGGGACATAAATCACAATAGATTTGCCTAAGCACTTTCGAGAGTAAAACGTCCATCATCAGGGTCATACAACATCCTATAGGCACATTGGAATTTTCAATACAGCCCACAAACTAAATTTGCATATCACAAATAGCCGATCGGCAAAAAGTAAATCCATACAAAGTGAATAGACATAAAATTGACATATTACATGGGAATCAAATGCACAATGTACAATGCAGAATAAAACGAAATAAGCAAAACATTAAGTTTGTAAGTATTAGTTGTTATCATGAGTCGTTCTCAAAATATTAAAAATGTTACTTTCCTATACAGTGAGTGCGATATCTTTTACAATAATCGAGAGATATATATGAAATTTATTTCAATCAGAAACAGGATTAAACCCATTGAGTTTTGCGAGATCTGGTAATAGGAATTATAATACTTTCCCTACATGCATAATGTATAGGGGAAGCATCGTGACGGGTTCGAAAATTCAAATGTGAATTTTCGACGAAAAAGCAGGTTTCAGCCATCCCTGAATCGAACTTTTTGAGGGATGTCTGTGTGTATATGTGTGTGAGGATGTGTGCATGAGGGTGTGTGCGTGAGGGTGTGTGCATGGAAGCGATATCTCGCTATGATGGAATGCCTCAAACGTAATTTAGTACGATTACCAATACAAATCAGCGCATACTGAAACCGTATTGATTTTAAACGCGATCAAATGTTTGGAATATACCCAAATTTGCGAATAAAATTTTAATAAAATCATTAAAAAATTCAGAATATAAGATTACGTTAATTAATTAATTATTTTACGTCTAATTTATCAATATCTAAGGAACGGCACCAACTTGGGTAAGACGGCATGAAACGTTCTCGAGGCAATGCATTTTGGAGATAAATTTATCTAAAATATTGCATAAAATTAAAATAAATGTAAAAATCGTTACATGGATGGGTACCCCATATGTAATATTAAGAGATAAATTTATTAGCATCATTCTCGTGGACCTAGCTCGTTCCATTCACAAGAGAGGATATTTCTTAATTTTTTTTTTTTTTTTTTTTTGCGCCAATGACTGGCAATTGTCATGTATTTCACTGGATATTAACTAAATGTCAGTTGCATTTTAATGCTCATTTTGCACATTTACGTGATGTTGATTCAATGGGAAAAGCATTATGCTCTACTGATCTTGCACGTAATTGTTTTCTCACAAAACTGAAATTTTCTAATTTGCAGAGAAAATCATGTATTGAACAATTCAGGCTTTTGCTATTATAAGTAAAAAAAAATTAATTTCTCATGCATAGTATTGTGAAAGTATTGTATTCCCGCAATTTTTCGATTTCGAGATTTTGATACCAATAGATGTTTTAAGACCTTGTGAACACGTTTTGACTATCTTTGGAGTGATGCCCGTCTGTCTGTCTGTCTGTCTGATGTCTGTGTACAAAATCGATTCTTGTGTACAAAATAGCAGCCACAAATATTAATGGATTTTCCGAAACTTTATATCAAGCTTTGTTATCAAAAAAATCTAGAACTAGATAGACTTTTTTTTAATTCGAGCGAAAACATTGAATTTTATTCGAAATTTTATATTTTTTTAACATGGCAGCATAGAGCAAATTTTAACATAATCATGCATAAAATGGTTTATTTATGGCTCAATGATCACAAGACTTAATAGTTATAAATTAGAAATTATTTTGTTCCTGACGTCCCCACTTGAGGGGGGGGGAAGTTACCCCTCGGGGGATGTATTGTCAAGTATAGTATTATTCGAAAGATTTTTTCAAGTCATTTAAAGTAAATGGTAATAAGCTATAGTTGTAATCATTTGGACCCACGATAATGACTTTTCAAATTTTTTCTTGTAAAATTTGAAAAAAAAAAATGAATTCTGGTATAAGAAAGTTCAGTTCAGCTACATTCTAGTTTGTTTGTTCGTTTTTTTATATTTTGCCCTTGATATTTTGTAATGTTCCAATTGCTTAAAATGTCCTTGGATATTACATAAAATAATGAAGTATAGTAATTATTCATTAATTAATGCAATACATACAACTCAGCTGTCACTTTCAAAGAAATCAATTTCATATTCACCTTTTATAGTAAATAAATCAGCCTCATTACTTTTACATTCATATCCCATAATCAACCCTTTTTTCCATTCCCTCTCATTCATAAAAGCGTAAAGGCGGAAAACATGGTATTCTTTTCCGATCCGCTACGAAATTTTTATTCCAAAAGAACACAAAAATTCTCCTGGCCTTTACGCGGTAACACCAAACAACGAAAAGTGGGGGCGAAATCCCTTTCTTCTACTTTCAACGCCTTTTGAAATTAATTTCTCCTTTTCCGGTTGGTTTTCAAAATGTTTATTTAATTGTGAGTGATTTTCCGCCCAACGAGAGTTAACTCTGAGGAGCTGAAATAAAAGCAAATATGATTCTTTTTTTTTTCCCTTCAATGAAAAGGGGAAAGGGAAAAAGGAAATAAAAAGAAAAGAAAAGTACTTTTGAAACCCCGTGGCGCAAATGAAATTATGACTAATTTTCCCCAGATTGTTCTCTGTTTCTTTTTTAATTAGAAGACGGAAAGGGAAATCGAATATAGGCACTTGTAGAAAGAAATTAAACTTGTTGAATTTAGTTTTGGGTTTTTTTTTCTTTTTCGCGAGGAGGAAATTTTTTTTTGTTTATTTTGACGACTTTATTAACTTCCTTAAATGCAGATGGCGTTTGAGTTTTGACGTGTTTTGAAGGTTTTTAGGGTTTTTTTACAAGCGAAATAATGTCGCTACTGCTGCGCAGATGGTTCAGGAAATATATTAGTTTGGAAGTATTTTTTTAAAGGAACTATTGATTATCTAGTTTTGTTTATATAAAGGAAAAAGGGGAATTTATTCAGAATTGCGATTTAATTAATATGCTGTATTGTTTTCCTGTGATTTTAGTTTTCTGTAAGACATATTGCTGTCGATCAACAACCTTCATTTTATTATTTATTTTTTATGCAATGAGGTGCATTTACTTTATTGTGATGTAAAATTATTTATCTATATATATAAGAAAGGAGTTATTGCATTATAAGATGGAACAGATATGCCATATTCTTAAGCTAATAAATGAAAAGTTTTTTACGGTTTTAATATTGTAGATGTCATTTAGAGATCTATAGTGATGATGTTTTTTTAAATTCAATCAATGTTTGACCTGTATGACTCTTGAGACTGAAAGTCCACTGTCCGGCGATCAAACGTTGCGTTCAATCGCCGGCAGAAACGTTGCACGCAACGTTTCTGTCGGCGATTTCCCCAATGGACGCCAATGCCTGCAAAGGGGAATCGAACTGCTTGGGATAGGGTATGTCAAATACCTGTGATTTTTGGGAGGTTCTTCGTTTGGGATGGACGCTGTCCCACCCGTAAACAAAAGGTTGAATGCATTTTTTTCGAAACGGAATTTTCAAAGGTTTTACATTTTTAAAAGGCTCCACGCGTCTTAATTTTTGTCTGAGATGCATGAAATTTGGCAAGAAGACACCTCTCATACCTTTTAATGAAACTGGGTATGCATTTCATAATTGAACTTTATAAAGGTAATTAAAAGTTAATAAGAACCTAATTAAATGATGAAAATTAACTTTTAATGCAGAAAAATATGTTTAAAAAATTAACTTTCTAAGGGATTTGAAAATAAATACCCAAATGTGTTCATAATATGTTTTCGAGTGATCATAATCTAAAATTAATCAAAAATGTGAACAAATGGCACGCAAGGAGCATTTTCAAATTTTCGTTAAAAAAATTAAATTAAAAACAAAATACAAAATTATAACAAAATTGAAAAAAAAATTAATGGTATTGTATATAGTAATGTTAAGAGGAATATTTATACAAATTTTCAGGTTTCTAAGTCAATAAATAAATAAAAAAAATTTCAGCGTCTACCGTCCCCTTAAAACATCCTGTAGAAATATCTCAATATGTAGAGAATGGCATATGCTGCATTTAAAAAATATTTACATACACTATCTGTTTTATGGAAAGTAACATTTCATTTCAATATTAAATTTAATCTATATACTTCTAAAATATAGTAAAACTTAGTTAGATTAAAGAAACAATTTCACCCTGGCATCTCATCAGAATTCGAAGCGAATCAATAAGTTCACGTCTAACGCTGGGCCAACAGAGCACAGACAAATCGGCAATAAATAATTCGTAGTCGTTTTCCTATTAATTACACAAGTAAAAAAATCCTTTACTTTCATTACATTATCTTTAGAAAAACCAGTTTTTTTTTCAGTGATTTAATTTCAAATATGCCTAAAGAATATTATAAAACACATTATGCGTAGATCTTCAGTTTTCTCATGTCGATTTCGGATTAATGCCATAAAAAAGAGAAAACTCCCCGTGAGGCTTTCCTTTCCGCTTCAAAAAATTAAAAGTAGAGAAATTTCCAATTTGAGTGAAAAAAACTCGATAACTACCCGGAAAAAGTAATTTAATTCGCCACTCTGGGAGCATTGGTTATCTAGTTCGAAAATTAATAGTAAAAATCCATTATTGCTTCAAGTAGCAGAACTTCGAATTTTCCGTTTATGGCAATCAATTCCTGAGAGAAGTGAAATTATTTTCGAGGGAGTACTAAAATCCGGGAGGGGGGACAGAGAAGCGGTGAAAATAACCAAAAATAAATGAACACCCAGATCTAATGAAAATCAAAAACAGCTCAGAAAGGATGAAAAAAAAAAGAACAAAGCAGGTGGACCTTACGAAACGAAGAGGAACACCGTTCTCTACGAGCAGAAAAACGGAGAAAAAAACACTTTAAATGCCCAATATTTATAATAGACCGGGCGTAGAATGGGGAGGAAAAAAACAACAATCGACTTTTTTATTTAGTGGCTCTGTATCCGAAACCTTTTTATCGCACAATCATTACACTACTGATTCGAAAACATGTGGGGAGAAAAAGTGCGGGGGGGGGGGGGGGATGGGTGAAGTAGAAAAGCTATTTTCCATACCTCAAATCTTTGAGGAGCTGCAAAACTGAACCAACATGAGTTAACCTTAATTACCGAACTGCAGCCATTAACAGAAAATGTTCCGGTAAGGTTGGGGGACGTCTTGGGTCACTATAATCTTTCTTGACACCCCCGAATCGGCTCCTCACACTTCCCTAGAAGCTATAAGCTAATGTGCAGAGAAATCGACCGCTTTTTTTTATCGGTAATTACGTAGAGACAAGGTGGCTTTTCACTATCGGTAAATGAGCTTAAGAGTGAAAAGCGACAACTTATAGTAGCAAAGGGGGTGGTGGAGGACTTTTGAAGACCCCTCAAAACCTTTCCGTTACAGTTCGAAGGAGAAAGAGCAATTTGATTACTACAAATTCATTAAAGATGTCAACAAAAATTAAGGGGCTCGGAAAACAATTTGCAAATTTAGCAGATAGATCTGAATTGGCGAAGTGTGTATTGAGGGGTGGGAGAAGAAAGGAATATTGGACGATGAAGACAATAGTGTTTGACGTTATGATTTGGGTATGAAAAAGAATAATTTAAAAAATAGTGCATTGAAAAGGTAGAGCATCCAACGTGTGCGTTTCATATATATTTTCCACAAGAGAAGAAATATTCTAAAATTTATGCTAGGGAAGGTGGGTAAAGTGGACATATGGGTAAAGCGCCCAAGTGTTATATTTTCATCTGCAATTTGCTGACAGTTTTCGGAAATGAAGTAAACCAGTTTGAATGTTTTTTAAATTCTTTAGTCTGACCCTTTAACACGTAGACTCGTTTAATAAAGCTTTACATTTAAAATGTGTTTTTCACGGACTTTAATACAAGGAACGTGATTTTGCATGTTTATTAATGATTTAATATTCGGTTTTATTAGTTTTTAATCATTAATTATAGAAAGTTAATGTTTTGTGCTATGGGAATTCATTTCTAGTGCAATAATAATACTCAGATTTAGCGTTAGTTGCAGTCAAAATGGCATCCAGGTGCGCAAGGTGGCCAGCAACAGGGATTGAATTGAATATTATGATGATAAATATGGTCAAAGAAACAGCTACTAAATTGTTTCTTGCTATTTTATTTTTTATGCGTAAATTTACGCTTTCATTATTTTGTCCTGGCACAAATTATTCTGCTATTTTTCAAAAAAGAGCCTTCTTTAAATTTTTAAAATGGAAATATTGCACTGCTTATATACTTATAATGTCTAACATTTATGGCTCCGTTTTACTATTTCATTTTAAAAAGTGTGTAAATAATATGTTTAAGCTTTTAGATGTTTTAATTCCTTATATTTTTATAATGGCTGTATCACAATCGATATAAGAAGGTTGAATTAAAGAATATGGCGTTTTCCAAAAGCGAAAGATATTTTTTTATTTTAGAATATAATATCTGTAGTCATTCTTATGAGAACGTCATTAAACAGTTTCAGAAGCCATTTTCTAAAGCAACCTGACAATTCAACAATTACGATGTTATTAAAGCGTTTTCGATAAAGCTGGATCTATTGCAGACAAAGCGACAACAGGCAGGCCTTCCATTTTAACTCAGAATAAACTATTTGAAATACTGCATTGCTGAAACTCTTCAATAAACTCTTCTGAAAGTTTTCAATAATACCTTCATAAGAATGGCTAAAGAAATTTTGCTCCAAAATAAATAGAAATAATTACACTCTGGGAAAATCCTTTGTCTATTGATAAAGAGGAGGTCTCTAATAGTCGGCTGACTTATTTAAAAGACCTGACGATATTTTTGATATTTTTTAGGGTACATCAGTACCCCCTAACTGAAAAAATTTCTACTATTTCAGTTTCTCAGAAAATTTTATGATTTTAAAATTTGATGCGCGCAATTTTTTAGTCACACTGTATTAGTTAGCAAGCTATATTAATAATTTAAAGTAAGTTTTTTCTCATTTGCTTCCTAACTTCATTTCCGATCGTTGCGATGTTTCATATCTCATTCTGTTAAAGAAATGACCTTACTAAATTAAAAATCTGATGTGCACAGCACATGACTTTCGCTGCAGACTTAAATTCATATTTTCTTTATTTCTTTAATAGTTCATTAAACTGAGATTAATTGCACCAAATAACACTAAATTTGCATTTTAAGTTCAATTTTTGTTTTTATTTGATAATTGGACATTTTCCCGATAGCGGCGTAAAAAATTGCAAGAAATCTCAAATATCTTGAGATCGGTTAGTCCTAAAGTATAATGGAATGTGTTATATTCTTTTCCTCGTCAAAAATTGCGTATAAAACAAGAATTTAATTGATGCATTTCAGCATACGTAGTCCTTTTTACTTTCCTTATATACATAATGTATAATGAAAGTATTGTGTCGAAAATTCGAAATCGAGTTTTCGACGGGAGAGCACGTTTCAAGCATCCCTGATCACAAATCAAACATTTTTGAAGTGATGTCTGTGTGCGTGTGTGTGTGTGTGTGTGTGTGTGTGTGTGTGTCAGTGAGTCTGTGGAGACGATAACTGACGAACGAATGGACCGATTCGAACCAAATTTGGTACAAAAATCACAATCCATAAACACTGGAAGCCTATTGTTTTTATACATAATCGAATGTTCAGAACCCCCCTAAATTTTCGAAAAATTTTTTGAAAAAATCGTCAAAAAATCAAAACCACTAATAAAGTTACGCAATTAGACATTTCTTATGTAATTTTTCATTAGAAAACGATTGACAGAAATTTTAGAACGCTAACATGAACCGTTCTCGAGATATTACACATTTTTCAAAAAAATATTAAAAGTCATGTAAAATGAAAAAGAAATATTTCCTATTGAGAAACATGTTAACTTTTCATATGTAATACCATGCGATAAATTGGGTGACATCAATCTCGTGGATCTAGTTCGTTCCATTCATGAAAAAAGATACTTTGAGTAATACTTTTGTATTTGAACGCCAATAGTCATTTATTTGCTGTAAGAACAACTTTTATTTCTTCGTCCATAACGCTTGGCCACGAATTTGGCGAAATGTCGCCAACTTGGCGACTTTTTGAAATGTTGTCAAATTAACGAAAATCTCGTCAAATGGATAAAAATGACGACCAATTGTTGAAAATTCAATACCTTGGAAAGAATATTAGTATCTACTATAAGAAAAACCTATTTTTTACTGTAAAAGTAGTAAATTTATTACATAATATAAGGAAAGTCATGTGTTGCCCACATCAGATTTTTTTTCTTTTAGATTTTGGCGAATATTGAGGGCCATTTCGTAAAAAAAGCAGGTTGCTATTTACCGAATCGTACCAAAATCGAATCAGCACCAGAGTGTCCCACGAGTAACGTATCTACCAAATGTTATGAGATTTGGTCAATTGGCATTTTAACTAGGGTAGATACATGAAATTTTTGAGGGCTATTTCGTAAAAAAAGACGTGTTCTTCTTTTCCGAATCATACCAAATTCTAGCCAGCACCAGAGGATCCAACATGTAACTTATCTACCAAATTTTGTGAAATTTGGTAAATTAGTGTTTTAGCTAGAGCGGATAAATGAAATGTTTACCGGCCATTTGGCAAAAAAAAGCGGGTTCTGTTTTTACGAATCGTACCAAAAACTAATCAGCACCATTGTCACATCCAAGTGACTTACCTACCAAATTTTATGAAATTCGGTCCATTAGTTTTTGAGTTAGAGTATGATACATACATTGCACAGACACACACAGAGACAGACAGACAGACAGACACACACACAGACGTCACGCTAAAAATAGGTTTACCGTATTCTAGAGCTCTCGAGACGTGCAGATCCGTCGAAAACTCGAGTTGCGATTTTCGACATGATGCCAATACTTTCCCTACACATTACCATGTATTGCAGGGAAAGTAATATATGGGGAAGATCTAATAAAATTGAGTTCTGAGTCTGAAAAGTTCATAATAATTCAGTAGTACATAAACTTTTTCAAAAGCCCTATATAACCAAAATGCACTATTAAAAGAGTTTAATAAACTAAAATGATAAGTTCCTAGGATTATGTGTCACGAGGTTCAGCTTTATATGTTCCTAACACTTTCCAACATAATTGAAAAGTTGTAATGACCTTGGTCATTCTGTCTGTCCGTTCGCACGATAACTACTGTAAAGATGACTCTATCAAATTCAAATTGAGATGGTTTGTGGAACATATAGGAATGAAAATGAATAATATCACCCAATTAGTTTCGGATTTAGTCCGGTTTGAAAAATCGAAATAAATTGACCCTATGAGACTCAATTTTTTAAACAATTTTCAAGCAAAGTGAAAATTCACAAATTGCTTTGGAACTTTTAGAAAATATTAAAATTATGACATAAATTGTGTAAAAAATTTTCAGCAAAATATGTTGGGTAATTTTTACACTAAAATTAGAGATAATAATTACACTGATGATTAATGAGAAGATCACGTAGCTCATTGAAAAATTAAATATGGTATCCATTTTTTTTTCCACTGTGTAAAGATCATGATGTTTAAACATTGTTTAATTTTATTTAGTTTTAGTTTTGCAACTAAATATATAATAAACTAAATATATTTAAACAACTAAACTAAATATATTTTGCAACTAAATATTTGTTTTATTTAGTTTTGCATCCCTCATAAAACTTAGCTTTATTTTTGCGTATTATCTGTCTATCAAAATTCTGTGCCAGATCAATTAGAATATTTTTTTAAATTTTAAATGATCACTAAATTTTGATTGTTTCTACAACGAAGCCTAATTTTGACCCACGCAGAATGTAAACAAATCAAGCTATTATAAGGTGAGTTGTATAAGAATTGCTGAATTTTTCTCCTGCAAAATTATTTAACTTTGGAGTCTGGAATATGAGTGATATGAATGAAATATTTATATATTTTACATAACAGACGATTTATATTCGATGACGTCATTTGAATAAAGTTCCTTTTGTGAAACTGGTATTGTCTTTTAAGATGAAGTTTTAAGTTTTCAAGTATAAAAAATCTGATGTGGGCAACACATGACTTACCTTATATAATGCCTATTAATTTACTACTGTTACAGTAAAAAAATAGGTTTTTCTTATAGTGGGTACTTAAATTCTTTCCACGATATTGAATTTTCGACAATTAGTCGTCATTTTCATTGATTTAGCGTCATTTTTATCCATTTGGCGATATTTTCGTTAATTTGCCAACGTTTCAAAAAGTTGCCAAATTGGCGACATTTCGCCAAATTCGTCACCAAAATCTCACCAAGCGTTATGGACGGAGAAATAAGTTATTCTTATAGCAGATAAATGACTATTGGCGTTCAAATACAAAAGTATTACTCAAAGTACCTTTTCTCATGAATGGTACGAGCTAGATCCACGGGAATGATGTCACCAAATTTATCGCATGATATTACATATGAAAAGTGAACATGTTTCTCAACAGTTAATACTTTTTTTTAATTTATGGAATTTTTTGAAACATTTATTTGAAAAATGTGCAAAATCTCGAGAACTGTTCAAAAGTTTATGTCAATCGTTTTTTAAGAAAAAATTACATAAGAAATGTCTATTTGCGTAACTTTATTAAAGGTTTTGATTTTTTGATGATTTTTTCAAAATTTACCTTGAAAATTTAGGAGGGTTTTGAACATTCGATTGTGTTTAAAAACAATAGGCTTCCAGTATTCACGGATTGTGAACTTTGTACCAAATTTCATTTGAATCGCGCCATTCGTTCGTGAGATATCGTCTCCACAGACTCACTGACACACACACACACACACATACTTTTACACACACACACATACTTTCACACACACATACTTTCACACTCACACACACACACACAAACACACACATACAGACATCACCGCAAAAATGCTTGATTCGTGATCAGGGATGCTTGAAACGTGCTCTCCCGTCAAAAAGTCGAATTCGAATTTTCGACCCCGTCACAATACTTTCCTTATACATTATGTATATAAGGAAAGTAAAAATCAGCATAGTACTGTGATAATTTAAGAAATATCAGCATTGAATGTATCGCATTTCAGAGATGTTTAAATAAAATTGAATTGCAGTTGGAAAGTGTTTCATAATAGATGCTTTATACATGATTGAACTTTTTTGTTACTTTATTTGTTTAGGTATTATTATTCAGGACTTCGTGGGTCCTGACGAAACGATAATTGTTTCAACAGGAGTGTTCAGAGCCACTTCAAGGATAAGAACCTGCAATTCCGTCCAAGTAGCTCAAAAGTAGAAAGTTGGCTGACCAGTACGAAGATCCATTCGATTCCCTGTTGAGAATGCAAGGTCAAATACATTACAATAGTGCCTTACAATAGTTTTTCACAATAGCACTTTACAATAGTCAATCTTGCAGGTTAGGGCAATGATGTTGGTGGCCTGAAAGTGAACTTAGTACGACTAACACCGATTTAGTGGACTCTGGTGTATTGGGCACGATTTCAAATCGGGAGGTCAAAGACCACGTAGTAAGCTATAGAGGATAAAAACTGCAGCAGGAGGATAACCCGAGGTAAAAGTAGCAGGAAATGGATCAGTCAGATTGTCAGTTACACGTTAAGATAGCATTAAAGGGTGGAGATTGCAGGTTTCGCTTCAACAATAAGAGCTTGCAATTCCGTTTCAATAGCTCAACGATGAAGCGTTAGCTACTTATCATGAAGATCCGTGGTTGTTTATAATTTCTTCCTTTTCATCGTCTTGGTATATCTACCTTTCATTTTTATAGCGTTAAATTAGAATGCCCAACAGAAATCTTTCAGTTATTTTAAAACAATTGCTTGAGATAAATATGTTTATAAAATAGCATGAAAATATGCATAACCATTAGAAGCAATCAATATGCAAAAAATATTACCTTTGTAAAATTATAATTAGTAACATGCAATCATAACATAACATTAGAAATTTAAAAGAATCAATTATAAATTTATAAAATATTACTTGTTATTACATATGCAGATAAAGCCTCTGATAACTACACTATCATATTTTTAAAAAATATATTTACGATATTTGGTATATTTGAAAAATAATAATAATAGTTTCAAACTAGAACCACACACTCTGATTTATCAAAAATAAAATAATTAATATGTATAATAAATTCAGAAATATGTCAAATTTCCATGCATAGTTTTACCAATAATCACAAAAATTTCACAAAAATCAACTTAAATTTAGAACGGTCACTAGCGGCCATAACACGTACAATGCACGAATCTGTACTGGCCAGCACACTTTCCCAAGAGAGTAATTTTGAAAAATATAAAATTGCAATCCTTTTTGCATTCCGTATATATATATATATATATATATATATATAATTGTGGAATCCCAATACTACTCAAACAAACTAGGACGGTAGGCAGAGACGAAATTGAAAAGGGACTGGAGGGAAATTCAATTGGAGCTCAACAGTTTTAAAGGAGGGGCTCAAAAACACAATTAATCATTAGCATTTATAAATCATAATAGTTACTATTATATATTTCAATTCATATAAATTATTAACAAATAATTGCATATTTATATTTGCAAGCTAAGAGCTTAATATTAATATCCATATAGCTGCTATACATCAATATTAATATATAATAATTACAATTGATTTTAATGTAAGCATTAACTAGTAATAAAGCTGTAAATAATTTGTAGAAAACATTCTGAAAGTTAATACAAGTTAATGCTTAATATTAATTCTTGCCTACTTATCAGTTGATTTTGGCTCTATAATATATATTTGCGAACCCCACAATATTATAAAAGTATCTTTAATACTATTGTCATATTTTTTAAATATTTTTAAATTAAATATGTAAATAAATTGATTATTAGTATACTCACAAATTCAGCTAAATTAAAAAATCTTTAAAACGCAGTAATTTATAAGAAAATCTGAAAGAAATTTTTTATGCAAAATTTGAACAATATTTTATATGAAATTTCATATCAGTACTATTTAACATTTTTATCAAGGGGGCTGAGTTTAACTCTTGGGGGGCTTAACCCCCTCTGGTCCCTGCCTAGCTACGGCACTGAGACAAACATAGCTAATGTAAAGTTTCAAACTTGGGATAGTAAACTATAGAAGGCAAACAAAGCCACCCAAAGCATTCAATCTCTAAAACAAACACCAAAGAGTAGAAGGCTTATGCCAGAAACACGTCATCATGAGCGCTTATTGTCGCTCTATAAAAATCCCGCTCTTCTTCAATCTCTCCTCCCTCTGGTGCACTCACTAAAAAGC
Organism: Amaurobius ferox; assembly: GCA_951213105.1. Lineage (NCBI taxonomy): Eukaryota > Metazoa > Arthropoda > Arachnida > Araneae > Amaurobiidae > Amaurobius > Amaurobius ferox. The sequence continues at coordinate 103,590,108 of OX578149.1, forward strand.
AACCCTCTTCATCTTTTACGATTGTTTTCCTGCGGTTTCGCTCCTCCCCCGCCTTACTCGCGGTTTTGTTCTATTGACCCCCCTCTATTTTTGAGAAGCAGGATTTCCTTCTTTCTATCCCCCCCCCCCCTCTATTTCGTCTAAAGTGATGCAGGAATTGGTCTCCGAAGACCTTTTGCCAAGCATCATTTTATGGTTATGCATTCCACTTTCTAAGCTACAATAAAATCGGCTGCGGAACTTGATTTCCTGTTATGCCTTTTTCTATCTGGTTCTTTTCGAGTTTTTTTTTTATTATTATTTTATTTTTTTTAATATTTATTTTTTATGATGATAAGCTCTCAGTTACAGTTTTCGGTTTCGAATTTTCTGTTTTCTAGAAAGAAGTACTCGATTTGTGTTTTATATACTTTCGTTGCTGTTGCCGTTGTTGTTACTAGTCCCACTTGTCTGGAACTAGGCCAGTACAACCTAGACCAAAGTTCATGGTAAAGAGGAGTTGTTCATTTTAGAAAGATTGTATGGGCGATAGATTGCAGATTCTGTTAGCCCAAAGACCTTAAGTACTTCCAGGCAGAAAGGCAGAAGTAAAACTTTTTGCCTAATACCGCACAATATAGACCGGGTGAAGGTGGCTATAGGGATCCTTCCCCTGGGGGATCCTTCCCCTCCTTCCCCTGGTACATTATCTCGCGGAAAGAATTTCGGCCCTACAGATTTATAGTACTCATACTCTATGTAGCGGCGTGAATACTTTTGGGCGACGTCGAAGATCGAACACTGAAACTATCCTTTCGACATAATCACTAGTCTATCCCGACCCAAATATATTTTCGTATTTCGTAGAAATAAGAAATAGCATCAGTGTAAGGTATAGACTGGCTAAGTATCTTGCTCTTCAGCTGTATTTGGTAAACAAGGTCTGTGACGTCATTTTTTAGAAGCTTAGCAGCTAAAAGTAGTAGAACCAAAAATATCTGTTTGTTTCCTTCGCTTTCATGATCCGCAACAAAAACTAACATATTATTTCCGATTTTATGGATTGCACACATATGGCTACGGGGGGGAATTTTGCGGCAGCTCCTGTAGAGCCTTGCTCTGCGTCCTCATATACATACAATAGTGCTAGATCACACGTTTAAAATCTGGACAAAAAAAGTTCACAGAAAATATCCCTGCCTACCGCCACAAAATGAAATGAAAAAAAATCCTCGTTAAAATATGTATAATTAACTTCTTACTCCGAATCTCAAAATTCGTTGATACCTTACCATCCAAAATGATGCATGCTTACATGTCATTAAAAAAACTTGCATAATAAAAATGTGTGTTCCTATGTGTCTATACGTCTATGCCGTTTGCCGCGGATAATCTAACCCTTGAATAGCGGTAAATTTTGGTACAGAGGTATTTCAAGACCCGGGACAATACGGATCGGTGACCATTTATTTTTCAATTCGAATTAGTTTTGAGTTATTTTATAAAGCATGATTTTGAGCGATATTACCACAAATCAGTTCCTTAGCGATCGAAAATATTATCACAGATGTTTTCAAACCGGCATCAGCGAAATGGTTGAAGAATGGTCTTTCTAACGATGTTTAAGTCGAATACGTAGGAAAATTCCTTCATATTTGTGAATATTTTTAAATATACATCGAAATACGAATATTTTAAGTTGTCTGATTTCAAAATGGAAGATTAGAACTGTTCTTTATTTTTTCAAAAATATGGGCGAATACCTTCGCATTCCAACAAAAATAATATTTTTTTTTAATTACACTATATTTTTATTTTGGGGGAATTTTCAAGCAAACGCATAAAAATTAAAATTTTAGATTCTGCTAATGAAATGCAATAATTTTCTCACGTTCCCGGTTGATATGCTTTAGACAAGGTATTGCTATTGGGAAAAGTTTTGTACACATGGGTGGGAATATGGATTGAAACGAAAAGAGGAAATGATTTTGTTTTAAAATAGTCTATTTGAAAATGGAGTGGTGGTAATTATAAATGCGTTATTTAAATAACGGCCGCTTATTTAGGATTCGGTCACCACCGGGTAATTTGATCCAGTATAACTATAAAACGGAGACATTTTGAATTTTGAGTTTTTAATCTTAGATATACCCATCATGTGTTTTCAAAAGGGTCGTATTCTTTCGACATTTTTTTTTAATTTTTTGTCTCAGCATTTCACGTTGTGTTTTAATAATTCATTTATGTGAAATAAATTCTCAAAACTTAAATTAATAAAATAGTATTTAAGAATATGCATGTTACAAAATCGCTTTTAAATGCTGTGTCCCGCAGCCACAGTCAATAAAAGTAAAATAATGGGAACAAAATAAGTTTGAAGAGATATTAGATGAACTTATTGCAAATAAGTAAAAAAAATCCCTTTTTCTATTAAAAAATTTACTTTATAAGTAAATTAAATAATTTACTTACCAATATAATTTTAATTTCTTACTCAATAATACTATTTCAAAAGGTTTATTTTTTAACACTTTGCAACATAGTTGAAAAGTGTTTATGACTTTGTTCATTCTATCTGGCTGTCTATCTCTGGCCGTTCGCACGCTAACTGCCGTAAAAATAACTTTATCAAAATGAAATTTTAGTATGTTTGTGAGACGGTCTGTGAGACCTATGGAAATGTAAATGAATAATATTACTCAATTAGTTTTGGATTGGACCCGGGTTGAAAAAATGAAATACATTGAACTCTATGGGACGAACTAATTTTTCAGACATTTTTAAGCAAAGTTAAAACTCGCAAATTATTACAAAAATTTTAGGACATATTCAGATTATCCCATAAAATATATAAAAAAAATTCAGCAAAATATGTTCGGTAGTATTTTAGATTAAAATTAAAATACATATTACAATTACATCCATATAATATGAAGAGATCACCCACTTCAAAGTAAAATATGGCATCCATCTTTATATCCCAGTGTAAAAATTATGATCTTCAAAGTTGTTTTAAATTTATATTTACTGTTGCATCCGTCTCAAAACGGCTTTATTTTTACATATTTTCTGAGCATCTATATTCTGTGCCAAGACAATTACAATATTTTTGAGTTTAAATGATCATCAAACTTTGATTATTTCTACAACGAAGCCTAATTTTAATGGATGCAAGTGATTGTAAGATGAGTTGTATAAGATTTGCTGAATGTTTTTCATGCAAAATTATTTAACTCTGGAGCCTGGAATAAAAGTGTGTAAATGAAATATTCCTGTTTTTACATTGAGAGCCAGAGGATTTATATTTCGATGACGTCATTTGAATGAAGTTCATTTTTCTCGATGAAGTTTTAAGTTTCAAATATAATAAATTATTGTAGTGCTGTGATAATTTAAAATACATCAGCACTGAATGTATCGCATTTTAGAGATGTTTAAATAAAATTGCAGTTCAGTTGGAAAGTGCTTCATAATCAATTTTTATGCATGATTGATCTTTCTTGTTCATTAATATCTCCAAAATCTGGTCCTACAAACTCGAAACATGGACTAAGTGCGACACCGCCTTGGAAACATCCATGGAAACATGGATTTTACGTGCGAATATTTTACGGCTACTCACAAAATTTCATGAAATTCGGTAGAGCCGTTCTCCCGTGATGATGAAATAAGTACACAAACACACAAATAAACACAGAAAATATTACCGCTGAATGTATCGCATTTTAGAGATGTTTAAATAATAATGCATTTCAGTTGAAAAGTGTTTCATAATCAATTCTTTATGCATGATTGATCTTTCTTGTTTAAATATAACGCAGGAGAGAAATTAAAAAAAATAAATTAGCTTCATTTTTTGTTTTATTTTATTTTTTTCAATCTTATTTTATTTGTATTATTTTCATTTACAAGGAAATCCCGGTAAATTATTATTATTTTAACAATTGTTTTTCATTTTTATTAACTATATTATGATTTTAGACTTTTTTTTTTATTTTGCACGATGTTGCATGCAAAGATGTTATTTTAATATTAGGGTCCCAACATATTACTGACTCAGAAGCTGCATAATTCTTAATCCGACCCTGTCATTGGCTAGTGGCAGAAACGCATTAGTATTCAAAAGCAGCAAAGTCTGTATAAAAGAAATGGATGCGTTAATTGGCTATTTGGGTGGTTAATTATATTGCGATAATTTTTATAATTGCTGTAATACATAATTCTCTTTGAATTTCTCAGCAAATATGTGGCAAGGTTCATCTTTGGAGGTGGAATAGCCTAGTGGTTAACTGACAGGGATTACACTCGGATGACCCGAGTTCGATTCCAGACTCTGACCAAACTATCCCGATGTTCACGCAGAGTAGGACCACGCTGAATATATGGGTTCGTAAGTCCTTTTGAGAAATTAGTGGTAGGATAAATAGGGTACGGGCCCTGTGGATGCCGCCCGTACTGGGTTCTTGTCAAAATTTTGTGACACTTCTCGGCCGTCCAATCAGTTATCTTACAGTTTCGGGTAGGTCGGACGATCTGGGTCGAAGAAGAAGAAAATTTATCCTTTGCACAATTGAAACATGCATCGAGGAATACAAAGCGAATGCCAAAATGTAGCTCCAAGTACTGCAAAATATTACCTACAATAAAATATATTGCTCAACAGGGAGCATAAGAGGGAAAATCAACTATATCAACTTTTTCTAAAGCCAAATAATCCACTTTCTTAGTACAAAGAAAATGCAACAGTTACACAAGCAAAAGCAGAATCCACCTATATTGACAGAGTTTTTGATAAACCGTTTCAACCTTTGCTGGTATATAACGGCAAAGTTTTTCTTTTCCTGAAGCAGTGAGCTTATTTTACTTTCAAAATCAGTTGACACTTTGTACTACCAGTTGAAAATCAGTTAATTGTACACTAGCTGATAATTTTGCTTTTATACTGATTTAATTATATTGCAAAACATACGTATAAATTCCTTCTCGTGTGAAATTGATTTTAAGTTTGTCTAATGGCAATCTTTGATTTTATTTTCCATATGCACATAAGAACGCAAATTATTTTGGTAAAACTTTTGCCATATTATTTTGTTTTGGATATTTTTTAGACATCTAGTTCTCAGGATTTGCTATAGATAAAGCTTACTGATTCAGAATTAAATTCTGAAGGACGTAGGATGATTCACTCAGAATTTTTCATTAGTGTTTTTTTCTATTTCCGGTTCAAAAATTTTATTTGAAACATATATATCTCAGGATTGGCCAGCTTAAGTAGTGACTGATATGGATTCATCATCAAATTTTGGAGGCGGTTAATGAGGATCAGTAAGGATTTCCACTTCCGTTGTTAGAAATATCACTTCCGATTCAAAAATTTAGATTTCCTTGAAACATCTTTTTGAAGAATCTGAAAAAAATATATCTTAGACGGAATTCAACATCGAATTTCGGGACATAGTAGGGGTTTATTACTTTCAATTCTATCCCCACCTCCGGTTCAAACCATTTTCTTAAAATAATAATTTCTCAAGCTTAAGTATAGATTGAGCTTGGAAAATGACTGATATGTATTCATCATTAAATTTTCGAAGGGAAAGAGAAGATTTTCACTAAAGATTCCCTAAATATTTTCACAATCGATATATTTTTGCTCATTTCCGACTCAAAAAATTTCCTTAAAAACATTTGATTCTCAAGATTGGCTAAAGATAGAACTTGAGTGATGACTGATGTGGATTCAACATGAAATTTCAGAGGATGTAGGGCGTTCCCTTAAGATTGTCATTTCCAGTTTTGAAGATGTCACTGGTTTTCCGAAAATTTTTATGACTATACAAAATACTCGTAAATATGCAAAGGCAAATAAAACTGCTTAATAATTCCATCAAAAATGATATAAACACATTGTTCTCTACCATATAAAAACTCCTTTATAAATTTCCTGTTTCATATGCACATTGTATGTTTAAATTTTATATCTAAAACATCATTAACAAAACTAATTTCATTATTTTTCAAAACTTTTCAGAAAATTGAATTAGTAAAAGCAAAACAAAATCCTCAAAATGAAAATGAAAAAAAAAAATTCTCTGAAATTCTGTCATAACACACCGGCAACTAAAACATTAAAACGTAACATCTTATTACAATAAAACTGGTGAGTTGCTTTTGCCAAAGCAATTTTTTCCGCAAAAAAGTGCAAATTGAATAACACCCAACATATCTCCGGCAGAAGAGAAAAAATAGTAATTGTGTTTTCATGAGAACTTGAGAATTAAAAGTCTGATTCAATTATTCCATTAAAATGTTTCCAGCAGCAGTTTTTGCGTCTTTCTGATTCGCAGATGACGTAACGGAAAAAGGACGCAACAAAATCGCGAAAAATGGCAATTTTTTAAAGCTTCCTAATAAGACCGGGAAAAAACTTTGAAAACCGAATCTTATTACGACAAATTTGTTCCGCAAAAATTCGGGAATTGCGTTGATGTCTTCTCTGATACAGGAATAACCGCGGCCGAAGGAACTTGTCAGAATCTATAAAATTCTTTGCTCCATGTTTCGGCGGCAGATACAGAAGGTGGAAACAAGAAAAAATATCGCCCGACAAAGTTACGCGACATCTCAACTCAACAATGAATTTTAAAAGTCAGCTTTTACGCTCTGAGGGCATATTTGCAAAATTAATTTCAATATGTGCGGGAAATGTTTTGGCAACGGATAGCTTTGAAGTAATAATGATGCATGTGTAGGAAATGAAAATATCGATACAAGGTTTAAATTATTAATGAAATAAAATTTAAAATATTGGAATAAATGCTGTATTCCCGTGGAAAACATTGAGATGCTGTTTATTTTTGATGCTGTACATTGAGATACTGTAAAATTTCCTGGTTGAGACAGTTTATAAATAAATATACTGGTTTATATGTTTATTTAAATTCATCAGCTAAGCTCATCAAACGATGTAGAGTCGAATAAAAATATCCGAACGCCGCTCGTTTATCCGGCTCCTTGGGTCGTACAGTAGAAAAAATATATCATTAGATACGGAATAATGTCTCCTATAAATAAATTTGTATTTAATTTCTATAAGGGGTCATCTTCATATTAAGCTTTATACCAACTTTTATTTTTCAAAGTCCAGCATCCACTTTTCATAAGACATTCTGATTCTCCTAGTAAAACACCCGAAATCTATATGAAATTTATATAATTCTATGTTCTGTAGTTACGTTTGTAGCTATGTTGCGAATGTTCTGTAGCTACGTTTGCAGCTATGTTACGAATGTTCTATAACTAAATTTTTAGCTATATGTCAAATGTACTGTACATACATTTGTAGCTATGTTACGAATGTTCTGTAGCTGCGTTTGCAGCTATGTGAAGAATGTTGTGTAGGTATATTTGTAGCTATGATGCAAATGATCTGTAGCTATATTATGAATTTGTGGGCTGAAAAAAGTCGAATGGTCAAAGACACATTATAGAATTTCTTATTAAACCAGCCTAAGAAAAAATTAAAAAGAAATTTTTGAACTAAATGTATAAAATGCAAGTGATTTTCACCCAACTTTTGAGAAAAGATTAATGAGTCGCCCCTCTACAGTTTTTGGCTTCATTAAACGTTATTTAATTTTAACATTTTGATAGTTTACGCTGCTGCTAAATTTAACGGGCCTAATCGCCACAAGTATTTTAATAAAATGTTTACGTAAAGAATGTGCCGTATCAACGACATGGAAAAGGTATAACTGCAGAGTGTTCGCGCCCTTAATTTTACTACCTTAAATATGGAGATGGGCCCCGAACGGTTTTTACCGTCTATTGCCAGTATTTGTGGTCTGAATCGCACACAAATATATGTGCAACAAAATGTCGACATGAGAAATCTTAGGATGTTATAAGAAAATAGGTACTGTCATTTGAATTTTCAAAAATTATGAAATGAAGATAACTCTTTATGGATATTAGATGCAAATTTTGAAGAGTTTTGCTACCCCAACCGGAAATCGAGCCGCGGATCTTTGTGCTGACCAGCCGACTCCCTACTATTCAGCTACTGGGGCGGAATTGCATGCTCTTATTGCCGTAGTTAACTCTGCATTCTTCTCCCTCTAATGTCAGATTAACGTACAACTGACGTTAATTGACAATCTGGCTGACCACCTCCTGCTATTTTTACCTCGCAAGTCATTTTTATCCTTGCAAGTTTTATCCTTTAAGTATTTTTATCCTTTAAGTATTTTTATCCTTGCAAGTCATACTAAGATCACTTTTAGACTACCCACATCTGCGCACTAACCTACAAGGTTGATTTGTTGTTACGCCATTCTAAAGAACTTTGCTGTCACAACTCGAAATCGAACCAGGAATCTTCGTATTGGCCAGCCGATGGTCTATCATTGAGAAATTGGGACGGAATTGCAATCTCTTATTGTCAAAGTGGACTCTACAATTTATAGTATACATTATTCTGAGTCTAATGATACATTTGATTTGACTGTACGTTCTGAGAAGCCAGAATAACACACGATATTTTAAGGGTTTTTTTTTCTTTTTTCTTTTTTTTTTTGCCACTGCCCATTGTGATACCTTTCATACCAGGCTCACAGCAGCGTTGACTAGTGTTTCATCTTAATTTTATTATTTTGCAAAAGTTATGAAAATTGTCGGTAAAATGTAAGTTAAATTTGTATGCAAATATGCAAATTAAAAATATGATATTTCCTGGCACTAAAACAAATCGTTCACAATGGCGCAAATAAATTATTCATTTTATCGAAGATTACATCATTTTTACATAATTCAACTTGTCTTGTCGGAGTCGACCGCCTATAATATTTTATTTTTTTTTAATCTCAGAGACTCTAACGGTCAATCAGACCATGAAAAATCATATGTTGAAAGCTTTAATGGAAAAACAATCCGTTACAAAAGGATATTTTTATTATATGCATTTGGTGATGATAGAGCTTATTATGTAATATTATGTAAGTTTCAAATCGGAAGATCAAAGACCATGCTGTAAGCTATGGAGGATAAAAATTGCAGCAGGGGGCTAACTCGAAATAAAAATAGCAGGAGATGGATCAGTCAGATTGTCAGTTACACGTTAAGATGACATTAGATGGTGGAGAATGCAGGATTCACTTCGAGGATAAGAGCATGCAATTCCGATCCAGCAGCTCAACGGTGGAGCATTAGCTGGTCAGTATGAAGAACCGTGGTTCTTTACTTTGAAATTATCATGTAAGACCGAAGCAGTGCACACATTCTTCCTTAATAAATATCTTAGGGACACGACACCAACTAACCATTATGTAAGAGCTTTTAAAAATCTTAAGGCTATATCTGTTCTAATAAAGTTTAAAATTCATGTGAAAAAGTATATAAATGGAATGAACCGTTTCTGACTTCAAAGACATCACGAAAACAGAAACAAATTTTCTTACATGTATTTTTTCTGTGACTTGTACTTATTACAAACGCAACTATTTTCAATTCTTATCTGCCGCCTCCGCCACACCGCCTCTGTTTGACAAATTTCTAAATTTCTCGTTCCTTGAGATTATCTGCTTCGTGCCACAAAGCCTATAGCATACAAAAATATAAAAGTTGGTGCACTTATAAATAAATATTTGGGAAATACTCTAAAATAAATCTTTTTTCGATTTAAACTTTAGGTTAAGAAATATTCAATGTAAAAGTCAGAGGCAAAATATTTGAGCTGGGAGTTCGTGTCCTGGACAGGCGAACAATAGCAAGAACATTAATTTTTGCAAACATGTATCTACATGGTTATGCACTTCTGAAGTGGGAAATCTTCTTCCGCATCGGTATGTCCTTCGAGTTTCTATGTCTCGTACTGAAAAATCTATAGCATATAAGAATATGAAATTTGGTACATTTGTAGAGAAATAATTAGGAAACACAATGAAATAAGCTAATTTTATTTAAACTTTAGTTTAGCCTAAAATAGATCCAACGAGCAGGAGCTCGCAAAGCAAGCTCTGGAGTTTGGCGAAGCGTAGCGAGCAAAGGGTGGAGCCCCTTAGTAAGTATAAAAGATTCATATTAATTGTCCAATATTGTAGAAATCCAATACCTAATAACCGAATCAACAACTTTTCAAACATTGTTTCGAAGTTTTATCATTTGGATCATAGAATTCCTTCTAAATGTAACTCCAATAATATACGTCGTAATAACAAACACATAGTGGTGGGCAGCTGCTGGCTTTTACACCTGTCCTCTCAATTCGTCTTAAAAGTTGAACCGCCGAGTGAACTTTATCAGTCCAAATAATGGAACGCTGAGGTGCTAATTCAAAGATTTTTAGTTCGAGCTCATCCGAAAACGACTGTTTTTCGAATTATTATCTCTTGGTAATTCTTGTTTCAAATCGTTTTGAACAGCTATCCATCAAAATCCTAGAGTCAATTAATTTCATCACAATACTTTAGATATACTGTACATTTTAAAGAAAAATACAATATGCATATATATCACGGTGTTTCTTGTTATATCTTAAAAGTGGCAAAAATACCTTCATTGTGGTTTGTCAAGGAATTGCGTGATCACTTTAATATTATAAGAAACATACAGCGATTAAACTTAATTTAATTTCATTCATTTGCTAATTCTTCGTGCATCATTCTAAATAACTTAATTTTTTAAGAAGAAACTCATAAATTTTTATACATCTTAAAGCCTCTTGTATTTTTGACAAATTTCAATATTGTGCTTCATGGGTTCCCAACCTTTCTCATTTCAGAGCGCACTAAGCCGAAAATATTTTTCGCTGCAAAATTATATGGAGACAATTCCTTTTGTGACAAATTTATATGGAGATAATTCTTTTAGGCCACACTGGCATATTTATAAGAGGACAAATATTTACGTGTCATTCTTATACATAAACACTTCTTTCTGCAGCATATGGAGATTCTTTTACTGGCACTTTTGTGCTGAAACAACTCTTTTGTGGCACACTTATAGGGTTGTAATTCTTTTAGTGCCACACTTATTGGATAATAATAATGTTTTGTGGCACACTTATAAAGATAGTTTTTTTGCTGCAGACATAATGGTTATAAAGTTTCAGTCATTTTTCAATTAGCTGTAAAACTCTCTCACAATATATATTCACAACATATAATGCAAAACAGTATATATATATATAGTTAAATGCAATAGTCATATCCAAAATGCAAGAGTAGATTTATATATGATGTAAAATACCATTGAAATGTCCAAACAGGACGGACCTAGCGACATTCTTAAAATTTCATCATACAAAATGGGAACGCTGATATCCAGGGCAGGTATTCAATTAATATTAAAAAAATATTTGTTCTTATATTTTTGTACATGCGCACGTAAATCATTACCTTTTACATTTATATATTCCGTTTACTACATTTAAATATGTTATTAAATATGAAGCAATTCTCAAGGTTCATTAAAATTTAGAACCTTTAAATCCTTAGCTAAACTCTCCCTCAGTAAAATTATATGGCAGTGATATGGCGGGGAAACTTGTAGAATCTTTCACAACGCGTATTCTTTTGTTCTTGATATAAGATATGAGATAAGATGGAAGCTTTCAAGTTTAATTTTCAATAATCTGAGCACACAAAAGCCCCCTGAATGCAATTCAATATCGGAGCGTGAGGAACTTCAACTGTTTTTGTTTTACCCCGAATACGATTATCGCCACCTTTCTGTTAATGAGCGCAATTCGATTTCAGCTATGAGTCTTTGCCTGACACAATGGCATATTTGCGGGCTTCAAGCTCTTGACAGACGCCTCCGAGAGTTGTGGATCGGGAAATTAATCACAAAATTACAAGCTCCGCACATTTATTCATTGCCATCAATATCCATCGTGCAAAGAAAGGCGCCTTTTGTAATTGAATCAAAAGAAGACTCCGGTTGGAGCGAGTTAATCAGAATGGCTGTCTCCTATCGCGTCTCTCATTTGTCATGGCGCTCTTTTATCCGATTACTTTACAGAGAGAATTCCCATCTCGAGGAGTCATCACCGAAATGGATTCATAACGCGAGGAATTCAACGTGAGGAATAATTCTTGACAAGTGGAAGAAGGGTTGCCAGGACTGGCTATTATCAGACGAGTTGGCTAATTTCGTTCTTTTCTCGAAGAAAAATATTTTTAAAAAGAAAGTCAAACTTTCTATTCTAACCTATTTATACCAAAATACAACATTACGAATTCATAATATATATTTATTACCGAAAAGACCAATTTTATAAACAGATGAGAGACAATAGAAAATTATTAATCAGAATATTTTTCATCAATAGCTGTGAAAATTATCAGATATTTAGTGAATCGTTTACATAGTATTTGTACATATATCAGGTAATATGTATCAGGTAATATATATCAGGTAATAACTACTCAAAAGAGATTTTAAACACTGACGTCAAACACACGGTAAATAATAGACATTAAATTTGAAATTTATTTACTTATTTGTTTTTCTTACTGGTAAAGAAAAAATTATAAATATATTTTGATTTACCTCCTTAAGGATTTTTTACTGTATAATACAGCTAATAAATGAAAAAAATATAGTATTTAAAATATATATGAATACTGTACTATTACAATATACGATATACGTATACGATATACGTATACGATATACGTATACGATATACGTATACGATATACATATTAAGAATTTTTAGTATCCGGGCCAAATATTTTTTTGGTTCTCCTCCACGGATTATCTTCCTCAAGAAATTGTTTACAGTGTAATACTGCTAGTAATTGAAAGGTAATATAATATTTCAACAATATTACGAATACTGTACTTTTACGATAAACGAGGTGCCGTATTAAGAATTCGTAATCCTCGGGCCAATAATGTTTTGGAATCTCATTTTTAGGTTCTGATCCTCAAAGAATTGTTTATAGTGTAATAATACTACTAGTACATGGAGGATTATATAATATTTTAGATATTATATAAATACCATACTATTACGATATATGAGATACCATATTAAGAATTTTAAGGTCTCCAAGTCAACAATTTCTTGGATTCTCTCTTTTGGGTTCTCCTTCTTAAGGATTTGTTGACAATGTAGTACTCCTACTAAATGAAAGATGATATAGTACTTGAAATATTATATGAATACTATACAATTACGATATACAAGGCACTGTATTAAGAATTTTTGTGCCCCGGGCAAACAATATTTTAGATTTTCCTTTTTTTAGCAGCATAAATAATGCAGTAATTTAGATTAGCAGATTTACAAGCTATTTATGGAAAACAATAAACATTCTAAAAATATAATAATGTCGTTAACAAGGAAAACAAAACAAGATACTTTTTTAATTACGATATACGGAGGGATTTTTGAAGAAAAATAATTAAAGTAGATATCAATAACCAATGAAAAAATTAAAAAGCTTAAAATGACAATTATTTTTTTTAAACTATAGTTTTTGCCTCTTTTAAATAAACTGATCAATAATCTCATAAAAACAACTATTTTCATTAGTTCAGTTTCATTGGACGTAACTGAAATTAAGAACATATTATATATTAGAGACAGTTCTAACATATTTGTTCTTAGCATTATGCATTCAATAATATGTGCTCATCTTATTTTTTGCTCGTCTAAGTATTGAGAATATTCTTTCAAATTTAGCAACTGACACATTTCAGATATCTGTATGTATCCCAAAATACTCAGGCCCAATGGGTAATCAGGACCTCAAAGTACAGAGTCTACTAATTTTGGCTAATTTTCAAAAACAAGTTGGCTAGTATTTGTTCAAACAGACTGGCAACCCTGGGCTGGAGAGGGGAAGAAATCCTCAAATTGTCCTCGTGAATCCTACGGAGAGATTTCCCTCATCCTTTAAATATTAATTTGAGATAAGCGCGCTGTTTTTGCTTTAAAAAATTAGCTTTTTTGTGGCCATTGTTTAGTGAAGTGTCCATAGAGAGCGTAGAAAAACATATCAATAATAATTTTCTAACTGTTGCGTTTAACCATTTGTTTGTCTCTCTTTATCTGCCCGCTTGGTAGCTGAATTAATGACGACATTGATATACCATGAATTTACATTAACGGAGAAGGAGATTCTGTCATTTGCTTTGTTTGTTTTTAGAATTTCTATCGGTGATTTCATTTCTAAATTTTCGTGTGCTAATAAATAAAACTATTTTTCTTAATCTGCACCTGACTAGGCTAATTTTTCGAGAGGTGAAATATTGAGGCAAATCGCTAGGGCCTATCTCCCAATATTGATAAGTGGATAAATTCTATTTAAACTACTCACGAAAAATAGATTACTAATACATTTTCCTTATTAAAAGAAATGTATATTTTAGTATTTATGATTACATTTAATACATAATTTAATAAATAGAAATATTCTGGTGCAAATTTGATATAAATATTATATTTCTTTCACTACATGCATAGTATAATGTACACGGAAACTAATGAAATGGGAAATCTGTGAAGCTTGGCGTGAAATTTCGAATTCCAGGTTTTCACTCAAGCGCACGTTTTAGGCATCCCTGAGCTCAACTTTTGAGATCATGTATGTGTATGAGTGTGTGTGTGTGTGTGTGTGTCGAAAACTCGGACCACTCGACTCACCCTGAGGTATGAGCAGCAGTTTGAGTGGTCAATGTGTGTGTGTGTGTGTGTGTGTGTGTGTGTGTGTGTGTGTATGTGTGTGTGTGTGTGTGTGTGTGTGTGTGTGTATGTTTCTATGTGCATGTATGTTAGTCGTAATCAAATTAACTACGACTACTAAAACCATGAAGCTGATTTAAATTAGGTTTAGGATCCTTCAGCAGGGCATCCTTGCAAGGTATCCTTGTGACTCTCAGATTTTAGTGCGGATGCTTCGGTATTTACATACAGCTCAGGTCCTGAAGTAACTTGGTGCAAACCATTTTGGGATTACGATTTCATAACTTTTTGGAAAGAAGTTTTTGTAGTTCGTACTTGGCGGGTAGTATTTTTCTAGGAAGGGATGTTTTTGAGAAATATGCCTTTATATCATGTCTATGTATGTCTCAAATCTATGTAGTTCGTTGTACGTTGGAAGATATTGTCACCGACGCTAACAAACATGGTTTCAGTCCATTATTCCTTTACATTGACTGCCGCATGCGCACTGCACACATTTACCTATCATAAATACGTATTAGGACCCCCCAGAATTCAAGCTTTATATCCTACGTTTGTCTCATCGGTGTTCAGCTCGTTTCGTGAATACTAGGATTAAAGGTAGACAGAGCAATCGATGCCAATTCCATAAGTCTGGAATAATTAAAAGTGATGGCATAGCTGTCAAAATTTTCATTTATCAATCGTAAAAAATCTGATGCACCATGAGTTATGCACCATGAGCATTCGTTCCAGCATCTGCATAAACCACTATTGCTGTAGCTCATCGACCCATGCTAGACAGGAATGAAATCTCCTTAAAGAACTTCCTGATATCGCCAATATATGAGTATTTTACCAATTAATAAAGATACATAAACTCCAAGAACTATGACAGTAACTGTTAGAGTATAGCAATAAAGTTCTTATAATATTTTACATAACGACTCTTGTAATATATATATTTGGTAATTTTTAGCCACCTTATAAGAGTACCATTCTTTTATTTATTTATTCATTAATTTTAAGTGCATACAACATATAAAATCTAATTACAGTAACCACTAAACATAAAAAGTTTGGAACAAAAAATACCAACGATTTACTAATCAGCAGAAATGTCAAATACACTGAAACTGACCATTTTAAAACTATTCTGTGGCAAAATAAAACATCCATATCAGTACAATAAGTATTGACATGATCAACAATTTTATAAACAGAAAAACTTTTTGTATAGATGTGTTTGACAACAGTATTGTGGAATAGTTTTTTTCCTAGTATTGGTAACTGGTATATGGATCTTCAAGTATACTTACATATATCTTTTATATATATATCCCAGCTTTATTACATCTTTTATAATCTCTCTATATATATCCATTCTATATATCCCAGTCTTATAAGAAATTAAAATAGGACGATGCATAGTACTATTTAATAATTTATAGTAGAACAAGGGACAATACCATTTCCTTTTTCTTTTCATTTTTGAGAGACACTGAATTAAATTTTTAAATAGTAGTCATTTCATATTGATAATAATCTGAAATTTTGTAACAAAGAACACGTAAACATTTATTTTGGACAATCTTAATCCGTTGAGAATACGGATTGTAAAAAGGATCATAAATCATGGAAAAATATTATAAGATAGGTTTTTAGGAAATATTATAAGAGTATTTTATAAGCAAAAAAGAGTATAGGTATTGACAAAAACATGAGATCTTCTTAAGGGGACGGTGGCGTTGAAATTTTATTTATTTATTTATTGACTTAGAAAAGCGAAAATTTGTATAAATATTCCTCTTAACATTACTATATACAATCCTATTAATTTTTTCTCAATTTTGTATTTTTTTTTAATTTAATTTTTTTAACGAAAATTTGAAAATGCTCCTTGCGTGCCATTTGTTCACATTTTTGATTAATTTTACATTATGATCACTTAAAAACACATTATGAACAAATTTGGGTATTTGTTTTTAAATCCCTTAGAAAGTTAATTTTTTTTAAATATTTTTCTGCATTAAAACTTAATTTTCATCATTTAATTAAGTTCTTATTCACTTTTAATTGCCTTAATAAACTCCAATTATAAAATGCGTACCCTGTTTCATTAAAAAGTATGAGAGGTGTCTTCTTGCTAAATTTCATGCATCTCAGATAAAAATTAAGACGCATGGAGCATTTTAAAAATGTAAAACCTTTGAAAATTCCGTTTCGAAAAAAATATATTCAACCTTTTGCTTACGGGTGGGACAGCGTCCATCCCAAACGAAGAACCTCCCCAAAACACAGGTATTTGGCATATCTTATCCCGAATTCCATGGACGCCAATGCCTGCAAGACTGCAAAGGGGGTTGAACTGTTTGGGATAGAGTATGTCAAATACCTGTGTTTTTGGGAGGATTTTCGTTTGGGATGGACGCTGTCCCATCCGTAAGCAAATGTTAAATGTGTAAAATAATGTTATATATTAAAACTGTTTTTAGGCGATTTTGCTCATTTCAACGTCCACCGTCTCCTTAAGAATTCAAGTCATTACTCAAGCCATTCAAGCTCTTTTAAATGTTCTATAAATATACATTTGAAAGTTAAAAAAATTATCAAAAGTGACATCTAAGAGTAAGTAGATCAACAAAATTAATGCAACGAGCTAAGGGTAAATTGTTTAAATAGTAGTTACATTTGTAATTATTGTGGATCCTAATAATGCTCGTAACATTATTAACACAGTAATATTTAAGTTGAGTTTATTTAAGACAGACTAATCATGTAATTTATATAAACCATTCTGTAATAAGGCGCAATCCTTTAAGGAAGTGATTTTCGCGTAAAGTTTTAGATCATCGGCAAAAATAAGACATTTGTCAGTTTCACAATTCCGAGGTATTTGAGAATTAAAAATAAAAAAATAAAAATAAAAATAAAAGTAAACCCATATTTAAACCTTAATGAGCACCAGAACGGTTAATATATTAAAATCTACCAGAAGTAATACCCCAAAATACTTTTTCAGAGTAAAATCTATTCGTAATGTAAGAGTACAACCAAGTCAATAGTTCAATACTAAACCATTAGTAATTAGTTTACGTGTTAATAATCCAAAATATATGTGATCAAATACTTTACTAAAGTCAGTGTGGGGAACATACACTTATTTTTGTCTTCAATGGCATCAACAATGTCACAAGTGAAGTAAATTAAATTACATAAAATTGAGGGCATTGGAGGGGAGGCATAAAATTATGTTGACAAGGAGAGAAAGTAAAAATAAAATCCATATATTATATATTCAAACACTTTGGTAAAGACATAGTATGATAATAGGTCTGTAGTTAAAATATAATATTTGTTATTATAAGTACAGGAATAACTTTGCTATATTTTCAAGAACTGGAAAAGTCATAGTTTTAATCGAAAGGGTTAACAAAATGCGCAAAGAGTAAATTTATAAAGCAGAGGATAAAAGAGGGTACATCATCAAAGTTATTATATTCTATAATAGTAACTAAAAATAACTATTATAAAACTATTTCTATACATTTATTTTCAAATCTAGCTGTGAAAAAATAATCTGTGTACGTTCTTCATCCATGATGAGTTGGAAAATACTTTTGCACCATTAAACATTATTAGGCAAATAATTTTGAAACGAAAAGCAAACAGGTAAAGTGTGCCCAACGGCAGCAAAATAATAATAAAAAAATAACTAACTTGATAATAATCAGCATAATTATTTTTATGACTTTGAAATTTTAGATCTATAACGTAAAATGTTTCATAAACGATGCATATTAGTCTCCTATAAATGATGGCATTTCTCTGCTAAATTAAATATCATATATAAAATAGCAGTTTTTGTAACATTTAAAACATAATTATGTTTGTATAACATTTCAAAGAGTTTCACAACGTTTTAAAAACTTTTTTTAACGATTTTCACATTTTTGAAAACATAAATGTGTAAAAAATGGACGGCATTTTCCCGATCCGTTCACCTTTAAAACTTGATAAATTACGTGGCCACAGACTCCGAAAGACATACAGATATAATTGAAAAATGGTAGATGCATATTTAAAGCTGCTTAAAGCGCGTATAATAATCCTAGATGCACACACACACACACACACACACACACACACACACATATATATATATATATATATACTCATGTCCAAAAGTTAAGCATAGTTGCTGTCTATGTGAAAATTTCAGGATATTTACTTTGAAATGGAACGGTAATGCGGTATACGGATGTACTAGGGTTATAGAAAAGGAAAACAATGCAAAACAAGGATAATAACGACTTTTATTATCCAAAGAAAATAATTTTAAGAAAAAGGGTCACAATACGAGTATCAACCTCAGTGAAACAGAATGATTAAAACAATGTGATGCTGCAGTTTAATATGTTGTGTGGGAACCTTGGGTAGCCATGCATGCTGCACAACGATTTCTCATACTTTCGATGACGGTTTGGATGAGTAGTGTGCTCAAAGAGTTCCAAGCCTCAAGGAGAGCAGTTTTCAATCCCGGAACGCAGCTTGGTGTGTAGCGAAGGGCTGCAATATGTCTCCTGAGCATATCCTATACATGCTCTATTGGATTCAGATCAGGAGAGTTAGCAGGCCACTGCATGTGCTAGATGTCTTCAGTTTGAAGGAAGTCGTCGACCAAGACCACATGCTGAGGAGGCGCGTTGTAATCCATGAATATGAAATCAGGACCAACAGCACCTCGAAACAATCGAACGGTAGGCTTAAGGACTTCGTCGCTGTATCTTTGACCGGTAACAGACCTCGTGTCAAAGATTTAGAGGTCTGTGCGGCCGTTCATCATGATGCCTGCCCAGACCATGACTCTTCCAAACGGAAAACGATGTCTTTCCGTGATGTTCCCCGGGTGAAAACGCGTTCCACATTCTATAGAGATCGTGGTATGACTAGAATCAGTTTGCGGGCTAAATTGGACTCGTCACTGAACATCCCATGGCCCTACTGTTGTTCACTCCACTGCCAATGTTCCAAACTCCACTGTAAATACGCTCGTTTCTGTGCAGACGTCAAGAGGATGGAAACTGATGGTCGTCTGGCATAGAGACTAATGTGTCTGAGTCTCCTGTAAACAGTTTGCCTCGAAACAGTGACTCCTGTGGCGGCTGTCAGGGCTGAACCCAGTTGTCTGGCAGAACGGTTCTTCTGACATCGCGCAGGCCGAGCGGCTGTTAGCCTTGCTCGACCTGGTACTGGTCGTCGGGTAACATCTCCAGTGGTTTGGAACCAACCTCTGCCACAGTCTGGAGATCACACACTGAGGCACATTCTGAATTCGAGACGCTTTGGCGTGGGATCGACCAGATTCCAGCATTCCAATAATTCGTCCCATCGAAAGCATGTCCAGTTGGTATCTTTGTGACATCTTTCGTCCTTTTTTATTGTTAACAACCCTACGTACCACAGCAATTGCGAAATTCAGTCTCAACTGACCATGCCTCTCGAGGCCGTTTCATACTCTTTCCGACGTGCTCCGGTGCTTTGCGTATGTTGACGTCGACTGAACTGTTTTGCATATGCACAACGATTTACTTTCGTCCCACGATTCTCCACAACTGATTGTGAACCATTGTATCCATATTAACTTCGAATTCTTTGTATTTTACGAATTATGTTTAACTTTTGGACAGGAGTATATATATATATATATATATATATGCTATATTATGCTTAATTTTTTTTTCCTATTTTCATTCCTCACCTTTGAAATTTGTCGATTTGACTTTGTCTTTATGACCTGCATTACGTTTTATAATTTCCTCTTTATGGTTGAATTTCTTTTATTTCATTGTGTATTGTAGACAAATTTTAAGATAGTGTATTTTGAGTTACTACTTACATTCTACCATTGGATTTACAATTTTATATATATATAGATTATCTGATAAAAAATTTCATGCTATGCATATCAATAATCTCAAAATTACTAGCAATTTATATAAATATCCCTCTAATTTAGTAAATAGTATTGTTAAAAAATTTAAAATAGCTGGATTTTTATAATTCTTTTCATAGTATCATATAATTCTATTCATAGTATCTTATATTAGCCAGACATCTCCATTTTCTTTTTTTTTTTTACATTCTCTTCCACTTCAGCATTACTATTATTTGCCCCTCCTTTTAGTAGCTCTTTTTGTATATTAATACTTTTTCTTAACATTTCGATTAACTGTGTTTCAATTCTTATGAATGGCAACAGTAAATGTTTTTTTTATTTTTTCTTTACGACTAGCAACACTGGTCTCTTCTATCAGTGCTCCCGGTATCGACTCGATTGTACATACGCTGTGCTTTTTCCAGGTATTCATTTTTTCTTTTTTATTCCTTCTTTATGTATGTCGTCCAAGTAGAAATAATTTATAGATATAATCTATCTATTTCTTCAGAAACATACATTTTTGTGTTTGCTTCTACAAAAAACTTGGACATGATTAGATTTTTGTAGAGTTTAACAATTCATGATTTAGACTTAGAGCCTCGTCCACGTGTATAGCGTTTGTGCTTGATTTCGTTTGTTATACTTTTTTCGATTCCATACCTTTGTATTATGATATTTTTCATTGACTTGTTGATTCGATATTTATTTTATTTTTTTTTTTTTCATTTGCTTGAGGATTAGTTGATTTTTACTTTTGTTTTGTAAGCCAGTTAGATAGTTGAATTTAGTTTAAGTTTTTCTTTTTTTGTTTCCATACCTTTGAATTTTGTTGATTTTCTGTAACTTGATAGCTTGTGTTTTGTATTTTTTATCCATTTGATTGATGATTTGCTGTATTATATTTTATTCTGTGGGTGTTTTAAAAAGTTAGGTTTATCGTGTTACATCTTCTTACTTTTCGTTCATTGGATTTTCAAACTACTATTTTATATATATATATATATATATATATATATATATATATATATTGCATTGATGTATTATGTGTAGCGATTTTTGTCGTCGTTTAGCGTAAGTGATAATTTCGAACTTGAATCTCACTTGTTGTTCTTAATGTTATATATATATATATATATATATATATATATATATATATATATATATATATATATATATATATATAAGGAAGTAGACGATGAAACCTCACAACTCACGCAGTTGGGAGGCTTCGTAGTTGAACTGGGGGCTAAGCGAGGAACTAAACTGAGGGCTAAGCTTGGTGAATTGGTGAAATTGTTTGCAAAGTTATGAGGGTTTGTGAGCGTCGCGTTAATCCGTCCCCCATCACAATACCTACCTTTAATTTATTTTAGGAAAGATAAAAGGCAATATCCTAAATTACACGTATTAGATTTTCTGAGATCTACTCATATATAGACAATTTTATATAAACAATAGTATAATAAACAATTTTTTTGCTCTGACTATTGAAAACAAGAATGTGAAAATAATTTGTTAGTCCACAGCATATAAAAATTTAATAAGCCATAACCGACTTAAAGCCTTGTTCGTTAGGATAAATAAAATAGAACACTACTACCAACGAGGATAAGCACGTACTTACTCTAGTTGGTACTTGTGCTGTATCTAACTTACTCTGACGAAGAAGGTTCGTTTTATTCTTTTGAAACCGGTTGATATCTTCTTTAACCTTAATATGCTGTTGGTTGTATTTATTTTCAAAATTAAGCTCCAATTTAATATCGATTTTATTAAATAATATTTCTGATACAAATTTTGTAAAATTGGCTCATAATTTATGCTTTAGACAATAAATTACTTTAGTAAATTAATTTCGCCTTATACATTCTTAATTTCATAGATCAAGTAAGGATATAAGTTCTTGGTATCGTTTTTCTTTTTTAAATTTCTTATATAAAAATTAAAAATATATGTTAATAACCTTTTAAAGCAAATTTTTCATTAACTGCTAATATTTTATATAAATATTTAAGAGATAAAAGATATTTTAAATTTTCTTAAATATTTAAGAAACGCATACCATGAAATGCCCTGACGTAAATGTGCAACAATATATAATAAATTTTTATTGAACATTAATTTTAACATTTAATTTTTAATAAAGAATATCAATAAAGGAGTGGCAAAAAAAATATAAATTGAAACACCTTTTACAAAAAAAAAAAACCTTGGGCTCTCTATGGCTTCCAAACATTAAGAATACCTGCAAGTAAAAATCATTTTTAAAACATGAGCAACTACTGGAATTCAATTATGGAGAATTTTCAGAAATTAAATGAGATTTTTTCTAGAATTAATATTATAAATTATAGCAAAAAACCGTATTAGTTATTTTTAAAAATAAATATTATCATGCACATAAAGATAGGAAAAAGCGTAGAAAGTAAATAATTAAAAGGACACTTTAAGTCGAATATTAAATGTAAAAGAAGTTTCGATATTGTTTAACTTCCTCGTACTAAAAGTATATGCAAGGAAAAGTTACATTTAAATCGTGCCATAAAAAATATGTTAGGAATCAGTCGAGTACGGGAATCTTCTTTGACTTAAAATAACTAAAATGCTAATTCGAATTTTAAAAATATGTCGCTGAAGCGTATCATCCCGGGTCTGAGGTACAATACCAAATTTCATACAAATACCAAATTTCATACAATTTTCATCTGGGGAAGAAGAAGAAGAACCCATATGCAAATTTTCGTAACACCGAATTACAGCCTTATCAGTTTGCAATAATTCGCAGCTTCAACTTTGGAGACAATGGAACCCCACGATCGCCCGATCTGGCGTGTCTTGACTTCTTTTCGTGGAGATATCGCAAGAGTCTCGTCTAGAACACTCCACTTGAATCTGAAGAGGATCTCGTCTCCAGAATTTCGGTCGCTGCTGCCGAAGTGCGCGACATGCCTGGCCTGTTCGAGGCAGTTCGCCAATCCTTCCATCGCCGCTATGAGACGTGCATTCAGGTTGGCGGTCGCTCTTTTGAGCCATTATTGTAATTATTATTTATTAAATGCCACTTTATAACATCTAAGTCGTCTTTGTGTTTTCGCCTCACCTCATCGTTTTCACTATTAACAGCCCACTGGCGCCTTTACTTTTCATTTCCGACCCGTAAACTATGACGAAAAATGCTTGGTTTGGTGTGTACTACCACCTCGTAAAGTTTAGCCCATCGATTTTGAATCACCCTGTATATACACTCTTTTGCAAAACAAAAATGAAGCACCCCTAAAAAATAATCCGATTATCTTGAAATTTCGCATGCAAATTCCTTTTTACCAAATATGCAAATGGTTACACTTGCAAGGCCAATTAGTGTTACCTTCGGTCATAGCGCGTGTTTCTACTGCGCCACTACCATCCTATAAACAAGTTAAAAATGTGAACGGTTTATCTTTGCTCGTTGTAGGCGTTGCAATTCCTTAGAGACACAACCAATAATGTCATTACGACGTTACTGAAGACTTTATAAGCAATTAGACGAGTTTGAACGTGGTCGTATAGTCGGGATGCATGAAGCTGGCTGGTCATACCGAGCAATAGGTCGACACCTGCACCAAACGGACACTGCTGTGCAAAGATGCTGGCAGCAATGGCTGCTGCAGGGAACTCATCGACGGAATGAACGCTCTAGAAGGCCAGGGTGCACGAATGCGAGGCAAGATCGAATGATTGTGTGACAGGCCCGAATTGGCCCAACGGCATCATTGGCCGCCATCCAACATACTACAGACTCTTCCATACCACCCGTGGTACCTTCCACCATCTCACGACGTTTGGATGAGGTGGGGTTACGCTCACGGCGGCCTTTAAAACGTCTGCCTATAACCCCGCAATATCAACAGAGTCGTTTGGAGTGGTGTTGTAGCCGAGCATCATGCCTGCCAGCAGACTGGCATCGCATTGTGTTCAGCGATTAATCACTCTTGTCTTTCAGCAGATGACCATCGGGTACGCATGTGGAGGCGCCAGAGCCCGCGGTCCCAATCAGCCTTTGCTTTACACAGGCACACAGCCATTACCCCTGGTGTGATGGTATGGGATGCTATCTCTTACGACAGCAGGGCGCCCTAGTCATCCTGAGAACAACTTTAACACCTCAACGATATGTTGATGAAATCCTGCGGCCGTTTGAGTTACCCTTCATGGTACGTCATTCTGGGGCTATTTTTCAACAAGATGATACCACACCACATACAGTTTGCATATATGTGGACTGTCTTCCGTGCTGTTGATACTGTTCCTTGGTCAGCAAGGTCACCAGATCTTTTACCAATCGAGCATGGATGGGACATTCTAGGCCGCCAGATTCTGGCATCCCGAAATGTAGCAGATATGGAGCAACAATTGAGGAATGCCTGGCAGAATGTATCGCAAGATGACGTTAGGCAACTTTATCACACCTAACCCAGACGTATACAAGCATGCATTGTCGCCAAGGGGGGTTTTACCAATTACTGATTTGAAAATTCAATGTGCAATTGCTAACTATTATATATATATATATATATATATATATATATATATATATATATATCACATTTTTGTTCATAAATGCGACAAGGCTATTTTATTCTTCCAATATACATGTGAGGATAGTTTTATATAGCGAGAACTGAGATGTCTATATTTATTTTATAGGCATTAAATTTGTTATTTTAGTAGAATTCTTTGAAATACTACAGCCTTTAGAACACTATTGATATTTGCAGAGATTTTAAATCATGAACAAAGCCTAGAATATCTGATAGTTTATCATGAAATTTTACAAAGTGCGTTTATCCAAATTAATTTTTTGTACGCTACCATAACATAATATATGACAACATTTATGTCATAAATTCGGTTAAATATTTTATCATCGTTTCTAAGAAATATACTGTTGATATACTTATATTATATAATAGAATAAATTACACTATGTAAATGATAACAGAAAGAAATAAAACAAAAATATCATTTACGAGTTAAGTTTAATATTGAAGAATATTTTTGCATGCTTTGACAACTTCTTACGGCTTCCCAACGTTAAGTGTATACGCAAGGAAAAGCAACATGTAAAGGCAATGACTGGCAAAATAACAAAAGAAATCACTTCCAAAGAAATTAAGAGAATGTAAAGCTTCATACTGACACAGCTGATGACTTTTTATTCTGCGAAACAAAATTGCGATGAAGCATAAAATGAATTTATCGAATTATTTATCGAGTATACTGTTTGAATATTTTTCATATAATTTAAAGAGAAAATTTATGATTTAACCTCAGTTCAATTTTATGATAACGAAAAAATTTATAATGATGTTATGTTGAGAATACGGTTCTTGTTGTAGTTAAGCAATATTGATTGCAATTAGAACTTTATCGGGTGTATTACTGGAAACGTGACGTTTTGTTAGTACATCTGACAGTTTTTTAAAAAAAAAATGCAAACTATAATCAAGAAAATGCAGCCCAGGTTACTCTCACTTGCATCAAAGGCAAAGAAAGAAATGTAGTGAAATCCAAAAATCTGATGTGGGCAGCACATGACTGTCCCTGCAGACTCAAATTCGTTTTTTCTTTATTTCTTTAATTATTCATTAAATTGAGTTTAATTGCACAAAATAAAACTAAATTTGCATTTTTAATTCAATTTCTGTTTCTATTTGGTGATTGGACATTTTTCCAAAGGCGGCATAACAAAAAAATCTCAAATATCTCGAGAACAGATAGTCGTAGAGTAATAGAGTTGTTCTTATTCTTTTCCGTGACAAAAATTACGTATAAAACAAGTATTTAATTGTTACATTTCAACATACATAGTCTTTTTTTTTTTTAGATTTTGGCGATTTTTGCAGGCCATTTCGTAAAAAAATGCAGGTTCTTCTCTTCCGAATCGTACCAAATTCTACCAGAGTATCCCACAAGTAACTTATCTACCAAGTTTTGTGAAATGTGGTTAATTAGTATTTCAACTAGAGTGGATACTTAATATTTTGTGGGCCATTTCGCAAAAAAAGGCGGGTTCTTTTTTCCGAATCATACCAAAAACTAATCAGCACCAGGGTCACGCCCAAGCGACTTACCTACCAAATTTCATGAAATTCGATCCTTTAGTTTTTTAGTTAGAGTGGATACATACATTGCACAGATAGACACACAGACAGGCAGACAGACACACAAACAGACAGACACACACACAGACGTCATGCTGAAAAATAGCATTTTCTTATTCTAGAGGTCCCAAAACGTGTAGAACCGTCGAAAAATCGAGTTGCGATTTTCGGCATAATTACAATACTTTCTCTGTACATTACCATGTATTTTTTTTAATTTATTTATTTATTTGTTTTGTAAACATTTCCATATGAAAATGTTTCTTTAAAAACATTCCATTTCTAAAGATAGACATTTTGTTCCTTTGCTTTTCTCAATTGTTTAGTGCATAAAAGTACAAGATTCAGAAAAAAAAATCATTTGAATTACATACTATATTTTATGAAAATTTTCTACTTTGTATTGTTTTAATTATTTATTATAAATGATTTTTAAAACTTGGCACATAATGAATAAACTGTTGTAAAATATATATTATTATTGTCATTCCTTTTTGAATCTGAATTTTAAATTTCAGAGTAAGAGTCCTAAAAATCTTGAAATCCAGAACTTCTTGATTCTTAAGCTGACCCACTTCCTAAGCTTTTCATATTTTTACAGAAAGTCTAATTTATCTCCACCCTTTCCATAAATACTTAAATTTTGTGATATAAATTTTATATAAAATCATGTATACATATTTATATTATATATACTTGAATATTTTCTAATATATTATTTGTGACGTTCGACAATAATGTTATGATAATTTTATTGATACATACTGCTACAAATAAATACCCTTTATTTCTTTCTCTAGTCTTCCAGCTCCAAACAAGCTTATACAATTATCAATTGCTATTACATAACGCTTAAAATTGGCTAAATATTTGACAAACTTTCGCCAAATTGGTGAGTTTGGTAAAGTTGGAGAAAATCAACGATTTGTCAAAAATTTCATAAGTTACCAGGTTTTCCAAGTTTTTTTGCAAAGGATATATAAGGAATTCATTTTCTGAAAGCGATGTTATATGATACGAGTGTGTTTTAAGAATATGATCTTGTTTGTGAATTAATAAATCACATATTAGATGTGTTTCACATATTAGCTGTATCACATATTAGCTGTGTTAAAAGTGTTTATGACTTTGTTCATTCTGTCTGTCTGTCTGTCTGTCTGTATGTCTGCATGTCTGTCTGTCTGTCTGTCTGTCTGTCTGTCCATTAGCACGATAACTGCCGTAAAAATGACTTAATCAAAATGAAATTTTAGTACGTTGTTCAGACGGTCTGTAGGACCTATGGGAATATAAATGAATAATATCACCCAATTAGTTTTGGTTTGAACCCGGGTTCAAAAAATGAAATACATTGAGCCCTATGGGACCTAATTTTTCAAACATTTTTTAAGCGGATTTAAAATTCACAAATTGCTTCGAAAATTTTAGGTAATAGTCAAATTGTTCCATAAAATATATACAAAAAAATTCAGCGAAATATATTCAGAATTTTTTTAAATAAAAATTAAAATAATAATTACACATCTTATATGAAACGATCACGTGACCATGATATGAAACGATCACATGACCCACTTCAAAATGATATATGGCATCCATCTTGTTTCAAAATCGTGATTTTTAAAAGTTCTTTTTAATTCATATTGAGTGTTGTATCCGTCCATATTGAGTGTTGTATCCGTCCTGTTGTATCCGTCCTGTAATTCATTTTTGCTTAACTTCTGTGCATCTACATACTAAAACAACACAATGACAATATATTTGAGTTTAAATTCTCATTCAAATTTGATTATTTCTACAACTAAGCCTATTTTTCACCTATGTAAAATGTAAACAGCAAAATATGTAGAATGAGTTGTATTAGAATTACTGTATTTCTTTAACACAAAATAATTCAGTCCATGGAGTCTGCATGGCTGATATGAATGAAATATTAATTGATTTTATAAACAGAAGGACGATTTTTCTCGATGAAGTTTTAAGCATAAAGTTTATGAATTGTAGCTCCATGGTCTTAATTTTTAAATAAAATAAATTATTATAGTATTGTGATGAATGAAATGGAGAAAGTTATGAATGAAATCCTGCTTTTATAGAGATGCGGCAGCAAAGATATCTATCAAAGATGCCACACGAGCAAAACCCGAATTATAAGAACAGAGGAGGAGCTAGCTTTTGCTCAGTGATTATAATGTCGGTCTACGAAGCATCAGGTCCCTGGTTCGGGACCACGGCGACGCACAATCGCCACAATGATGACTGGACGTTTGAAAAACGCAACCTTCTCCAACGACTTCGCCTCTCAGCACGAGATGGCAGCACCACAAGGAGTCAGAAGCCTTGACACTCCCTTCCTGGTTGACCACAACTGTCCGTCACGCCGAGGCAACACGCCTCCCGGCCCTGACGTCACGCCGAGGCGACACGCCTCTCGGCCTTCCTCATCAGCGAGGGGAGTGTGCGGCAGTAAAGACATCTATCAAAGATGCCACACCGCCAAAACCCGAATTATAAGAACAGAGGAAGAGCTAGCTTTTGCTCAGTGATTATAATGTCGGTCTACGAAACATCAGGTCCCTGGTTCGGGACCACGGCGACGCACAATCGCCACAATGATGACTGGACGTTTGAAAAGACGCAACCTTCTCCAACGACTTCGCCTCTCAGCACGAGATGGCAGCACCACAGGAGTCAGAAGCCTTGACACTCCCTTCCTGGTTGACCACGACTGTCCGTCACGCCGAGGCAACACGCCTCCCGGCTCTGACGTCACGCCGAGGCGACACGCCTCTCGGCCTCCTCATCAGCGAGGGGAGTGTGCGGCAGCAAAGACATCTATCAAAGATGCCACACGAGCAAAACCCGAATTATAAGAACAGAGGAGGAGCTAGCTTTTGCTCAGTGATTATAATGTCGGTCTACGAAACATCAGGTCCCTGGTTCGGGACCACGGCGACGCACAATCGCCACAGAGAGATCCAGGCGTGTTATATTTTCTATGACGTCATTTGAATTTATTTCAGTTGTTTTCGATGAAGTTTTCAAATATAATAAATTATCGTAGTATTATGATAGTTTTAAAAATATTACCGTGGAATGTATTGCATTTTAGAGATATTTAAACCAGGCAATTTATATTTCAATGCCGTCATTTGAATGAAGTTCATTTTTTTCAATGAAGGTTTAAGTTTTCAAATATAATAAATCAATGTAGTATTGTGATAAGTTTTAAAATATTACCTAGGAATGTATTGCATTTTCGACTTTTTTAAATAAAATTGCATTGAAGTTGGAAAGTGTTTCATAATCAATGCTTTAAGAATGATTGATCTTTCTTGTTTTATCTGTATTGTATCTGTATTGTAGATGGTTTGTGACTTTGCTAAATAGTTAGAAATTTATTAACTAAACTAATATTTAAATCTGTAAAGTACAGATAAAATAACACTCTTAAAAAGAGCTTGCAAACTTATTTTATATTATATTTTGCTTAACAATGTATGATTCTTAGTGTGGAAAGTAGTTTTCTTGGTTGAATATTGCTCCAGTTAAGTTTTACCGTATGATCGAGTTTCTGACGTTTGTGGGGTGCTCCTGGAGGGAGGGGAAGTTATGAGAGACATTACTCCTCCCTCTCATGTTTTTCACACGAAGAATCAAAAATCCGACGAAGAGCCACCCAATTTAGACCGAAACCCAGTGGGGAAGGCATCCACAGGGACCGTACCCTCCTTTTCCTACCATCAACCTCTCGGAAGAACTTACGGACCCACATGTTTAACTTGATCGTACTCCGGTTGAACACTGAGGTAGTTTTGGTAGCGGAGGGAATCGAACCCGGGCCTACCGAGTGCAATTCCCGCGCGCTAACCACTGGGCTACCGAGTCCAATATTATAAGTGTCAAAAGATTCAATTTTCAAGGTCACCATGGGACAGTCGCAGTAAGTTAGAATTTACACGACAAATTTAGGTAATTTTACTGAATATTTGACTTCAATGCATTCCCAGCCTTTTTTCTGACATGGATGTGTAACTTTGAGACATACTTTAGCAACGATACTTTTTTGAATCTCTTTTTTACAAGAACCACTTTCTCACGAGAATAAGTTTATTTTAATTAGAATTAACTAATTTTAATTAGAATAAATAGTTGCAATTTTTATTTAAATTATATATATATATATATATATATATATATATATATATTAATCAAGAAGTAAGTTAATTATAAAATAAATGGATTTTTTTAATTAAGATTGTCTTTTTATTATGTCTAATGCATGCATATTGTGTATAATATATAGCACGATGACCAGATATCCCTGGTAATGCCCCTTAGGTGATTTAATTATTAATGGTGAGATAAATGGTGTGTTCTTGAAGGATATTTCTAAACGCCGGAGTCAATGTTTTAATTGGCTTTTCTCATATTTGAGGAATTATTTTGGAATTTCGAGAATTTGAGAATACAACACCCTGTTTGTCCCACTAAGAGCTTCCAAATTGGAATTTCCCCCACAGGGACTTATGAAGTGTCTGAAAAGACTTTTAGGAAAAATTCAATTTTCTCCACCTATGAGGCATAAATCGAATATACGTCACCGTTAGGTTCTGTACCGTTGACGATACTGTAAGTGTGCATAGATACTGTAAGTGGGCATCAGCTTTCTGGGTAACCAAAGGGCTTCTGGAAGGTCTAGAAAGATAAAACATTTTAAACAAGTTTGATAATTATATATAGTAATATTGTGTCGGCTTACATATATTCATGGTTTGAATAAAGTTCAGCTTATTCAGATCTTCAGATTAATTTTTGCACCCTAAAAAAATATCCACGAATTCAGGGAATAACAAGTTATTACTTTTCTTATATACAATAATGTAAAAAGAAAGTATTGTGACGGGGTCGAAAATTCGAATTTGTGTCTTCCTCAGTAGAGCACGTTTGAAGCATCCCTGATCACGAATCGAACATTTTTGAGGTGATACCTGTGTGCGTGTGTGTGTGTCAGTGAGTCTGTAGAGACGATAACTGACGAACGAATGGACCGATTTGAACGAAATGTAGTACAAAAATTATAATCTATGAATACTGGAAGCCTATTGTTTTTATACGCAATCGAATGTTTAGAACCCCCTTAAACTTTCGAGTGAACTTTTGAAAAAATCATCAAGAACCAAAACCTCTAATAAAGTTACGCAAATAGACATTTCTTATATAATTTATCATTAGAAAACGATTAACATAAATTTTAAAACGCTAGCATGAACCGTTCTCGAGATATTGCACATTTTTCAAAAAATTATATAAAATAAAAAATATATATTTCCTATTGAGAAACATGTTCACTTTTCATGTGTAATATGATGCGATAAATTGGGTGACACCATTCTCGTGGATTCTAGCTCGTTCCATTCATGAAAAAATATACTTTGAGTAATAGTTTTGTATCTGAACGCCAATAATCATTTATCTGCTATAAGAATAAATTATTTCTCCGTCCATAACGCTTGGCGAGTATCAACTATAAAAATAACCTATTTTGTTTTTACTGTAAAAGTAGTAAATACATTGCATTATATAAGGAAAGTCATGTGCTGCCCACATCAGATTATTTTTTATTTTTTTTTTGCATATTCGGCTATAGTCTAAATTCTTTTAATATATTTACGACTTGATTTTTTATTTCTCTTAGTACTGTATGCCGACTAATGGGAACTAGGATAGCTAACTACATAAATTTAATTGTACTCTAATCAATGTGTACAATCAGCTTTGAATGGTTGCACAGATATGTAGCACACACACTACCTGCACAGGAACACTAGAGATATCTATCGCGAGAAATCTATTTCTGAGCATTTATTCCTGTGCGTCCATACAGCTTCGGTTGTGGCAGAGAGTGGCATCGATTTCTAAGGTAGTGCGTACTCCCACTGAAGTGTCTTTCGAGAAATCAGACGAAGAAAACACCTATGAAACTTTCC
Organism: Amaurobius ferox; assembly: GCA_951213105.1. Lineage (NCBI taxonomy): Eukaryota > Metazoa > Arthropoda > Arachnida > Araneae > Amaurobiidae > Amaurobius > Amaurobius ferox. Next base: position 103,622,829 of record OX578149.1, read on the forward strand.
TATGACGTGAATCTAGGGTTGCCATATGCTAAAGTTCTAAGGAAGGTTTCCAGATTTGGCTATTTATCGTTAATTTTTCGATAATTGGCCACTTCTAAAGTTCGAGAAACACCTTGTAATAACCAGTATTCTGCAAGATGTAAGAGATTTCTAGAAGTTCCTATATAGAGTTTATAAATGGAGTCATCACTCAATTGGAGAGCAATTGACGAGATACAAGCTGCATTGAACTATGATTTTTGCTAATATTTTGAGAATAGTAAGCGTTTGTTTACGCCGTGCTTGTGTGTAAACGTGTTAGTTATCCAGAAATCTGGACTCTTTCTTGTAATCACACCCACGATTCCAGAGAATACGTCGCAACATTATAGAGAAAGTATTATTTTTCTACAATTTCATGGCCAGTCTTTTTCGAAACCAGTCGGACACAATTCATATAGAATTGTGCTTTTCTCTCTATGCGCTCTATGAAATCTTCTCTCTATAAAAATGTGTATGTGTGGTTTTCTATTTTTGAGAATTTACTATTACTCAAGTATAAATGCATGTATCTATATATGACTCTTTATGTGCAGATACAAATACATAAAATTCTAACATTAAATTACATATTGTATTTTCAACTATTATAACATAAATCCTCTATGCAAATACGTTCATCCGTTTAAGAGTTATAAGCGGTTATGACAGATAGAAAATGGTTTTCATTTTTTGTTATTCCACACTTCACTGTTAGAAAATAGAACTTATATCAGAATATGCCATGGACTTATATATGTGTTTTCATTGCCTGGAAATATTCCATTCAAATCCATCGCGAATTTCAAAAGATATTTCAATTTAAAACATTTATAGGAATTTTTCCTTTTATATATTAGATTAATCCTTTACCACATGTAATTTTCATTTTTTCCCGTGATTTTTGTCTATTGTGATTTTTGTCTTTGAACCGTCTATTTTTTTGCTTGCTCAGTTTTTTCTTTTTTGATGCAGCTAAATAATATATTTCAGAAACCAGTCGTCTTCTCTAATTTTTATTTGTCAATTTTCCCTTCATGATCAATGGTAACCTATTTATTGTCTGAAATTGGTTGTCTTCTTCATTTGCATATTATCTATTACATATTTTTCTAATAAAAGTTGATATTCCTTACATAATGTAGAAGGAAAGTATTGTGACGGGGTGGAAATTCGAATTCGAGTTTTCGACGGGAGCACACGTTTCAAGCATCCCTGATCACGAATCGAACATTTTTGAAGTCATGTCTGTGTGTGTGTGTGTGTCAGTGAGTTTATGGAGAAGATATCTCACGAACGAATGGAGCGATTCGAATAAAATTTGGTACAAAAACCACAATCTATGAATACTGGAAGCCAATTGTTTTAAAACACAATCGAATATTCAGAACCCCTCTAAATTTTCGTGTGAAATTTTGAAAAAATCATCAAAAAGTCAAAACATTTAATAAAGTTACGCAAATGGGCATTTCTTATGGAATTTTTCCTTAAAAAACGATTGATATAAACTTTAGAACGCTAGCATGAATGTTCTTGAGATATTGCAGATTTTTCAAATAAATTTATCAAAAAATACCATAAATTAAAAAAAATATTAACTGTTAGGAAACATGTTCACTTTTCATATGTAATATCATGCGATAAATTTGATGACATCATTCTCGTGGATCTAACTCATTCCATTCACGAGAAAAGATACTTTAAGTAATACTTTTGTATTTGAACGCCAGTAGTCATTTATCCGCTGTAAGAATAACTTATTTCTCCATCTATAACGCTTGGCGAGATTTTGTCGACGAATTTAGCGGAATGTCGCCAACTTGGCGACATTTTCAAATGTTGCCAAATTAACGAAAATCTCGCCAAATGGATAAAAATGACGCTAATGAAGAAATGACGACTAATTGAAGAAAATTCAATAACTTGGAAAGAATATAAGTAGCTACTATAAGAGTAAAATTTTCTTTTACTGTAAAAGTTGTAAATTCATTGCATTATATAAGGAAAGTCATGTGCTGCCCACATCAGATTTTTTTTATTTTATGAAAACGATAGTTTTCTTTTTATTTCGTAGTTGTTAAATATCGTAGCCTTCATTGTTTACTCATAATTTAGTTCAGTGTTCTGAGCAATTTTTTGAAATCGTCTGCTGTTCATTTTACCCTAATTCAAATATGCTTGATTTTTTCGAATTATTATTTCATTTCGGATTGGCAACATCCATCAATCTGTGGCATTATTCTATAGATAAAAATTTTCCTACTTTTGTTCTATCTCATTTATCCTGACAAAAAAGGTCTTAATTGACTTTGAAACTGGCTGATAAATTTAATCAAATAGGTATATTATTTTCAATAAGGTGTTTTTATTTCTAGGTTGATTCGATTATTACCTACTAAATTGAATTACCCCACATTTTCCTTAACCTAAAGAAGTAAAATAAATTTTAAAAAGTTCATTTTGTCTGCTAGGATAATTTAATTTTGAAAGTAGAAATAAAATTGTATATGCTATTTTTAAAAGTTTACGTCCGACTTAAGTCAAATTTTCACTTATAAAATTGAAATAATGCTATATATTAAAAATTGAAATTTGTTCTCTAAAATCAAAATTACAAAATTACAAATTTTATAGCACTAAAATATCTAGATCAGAAGTCTGAGCTATCACTTTTAGAACATTTGCGAATGAAAGTATTCGCGTTCGAGCAGAATCGTCTGCTTGATTTAAAATGGCGAAAATTCGGTCAAATTTTAGCGTTTAAGTTCATAACATTTAAACTAATTCGAATTAAAAAAAACTGACGAAATCTTAGACCTCGGGAGTTCAACTACCCCTGCACATATTTCGATTTTTCTCTGTTTAAAACTCACACATACAAGAAGACAAGCATCTTCTATCATTATGTAAGATGGACCAAAAATAAGTTTTAATAGAATAAAATCGTCTGCACATAGAAATAAGTAAGTAATATATAGCTTAACTGTTACAATAAGTTATATAGTAGTTTCGTTGTTTATAGAAGTTGGACTACCCCGAAAGATATTGTTTGTAAATAAATTTTAATAATATATTTAAATGAACTAAAGTTGAAAAAGTTTGAACCCATTTTACATGAGATAACTTCCTAACATTAAAACTACATGCAAGGAAAAGCAAGATGTAAAGGATAAGAAACAGTTATATGAAAAGAATCAAATGTGTAGCGTATTGGAATTGATTTTGAGTTTTAATTGTGGTGAAAAATATTATAATTAAAGTTTTAAATATAAATTTATAGAATATTTTCATCTTGTTCATATTTGGAGCTTTTTATATACGAATATATGAAATGCATTTCTGGTATCACTTGGGTTAAATAAATTTCTAATACATTTTATAAAAATTATAAAACCAAAAACACTAAATACTAAGTGCAAATTTAAGACTATTAAGTATTATATTAGTGTTTTATATACTAATAAAATTAATTTCATTTTTAATTTATTAATTAAAATTGTACACTTTATGTAATATGATATGGTATAAAATTACTAATTGCTTCTATAAATTTGTGATTTACGTTATCACATTTATTATTCAACTAATAAGGATTTTAATGTAAAGAGATCAAAAGCTGTGGACAATTTGTATTGTAATCATATTGTAAAACCCGATGCAATTTATATTAATAAAAGACAATGTCTGTGTATGCGCCGAAATGGAAAATCTGAGCGACGTAAACATATGAAATTTCATACAAAGATATTTCCCGATACACCTTGGAGCAGAGCTTTTAATTTGATTTTGTTTAAATTTATTTAATGTTGAAATGTGATTTTCCGCAAAATACACGTCGATCTGTTCTTAGGATTGAAAAAATAATCACTTTGCTTAACACCATCGCTAAGTATAGAAACCAATCCTCAAAATCGACAATGACCGAAATCCGTAACACAATTTCCGGTTTTTTTTCTAAATGTTGCAGGAAAGCATGATCAACAGAAAATGTATGTTTTCGGTGCTTTAAGCGAATTGCCTTTTTAAATTCCAACGTCGTGAAATCATGAAATTTTATAATCATTAACTTTAAAGATTTTCCACTCTTTAAAACAAAAAAAAAATATTTATTCGCCTTCGGCAATTGATTTTGGGCAAGTTTTAAAATATATAAACCTAAAAATTCGACACGAACTTCTTTAAATTTAAATCAACGGTTACAGGGGATACAGCGTACAGACACAGCGAACAGTTAAATCTGTGAGTCCAAAAGTGCTTTCGGGAGGCTGGTAGTATGGAAGGAACAGGGACGTAGCCAGGCAGGGGATTAAGCCCCCCCCCCTCCATGAGTTATACTCAGTCCCTCTCCCCTTGATAAAAGTATTAAATCTTTGGTAGCGATAAGAAATTTCATCCAAAATGTCTTCTAAATTTTGCATACAATTTTCTTTTTGAGGTTTTATTTTTATAAATTGCTTCGTATTAAAGATTTTTCAATTTAGCTGAATTTGTGGTTATACTGGTGATCAATTTATTTACATATTTAATTTAAAAATATTTAAAATATTATGACAATAGTAATAGTATTTAGGATACTTTTGTATTATTGTGGGGTTCGCTGTTATACATTATAGAGTCAAAATTAACTGATAAGTAGTTAAGAATTAATATTAAGCATAAACTTGTATTAACTTTCAGAAATTTTCTTCGATTCATTAACAGCTTTACTACTAGTTAATGCTTATTTTAAAATCAATTGTAATTATTATTATAATTGATGTATGCAGTTATTAAGCTTACAAATATAAATATGCAATTATTTGATAATAATTTATATGAATTGAAATATATAATATTAACTATTATGGTTTATAAATTCTAATGATTAATTGTGTTTTCGGTGAGCCCCTCCTTCAAGACTGTTGAGCCTCTCTAGAATTGCACTCCAGTCCCTCTTCAATTCCGTCACTGGCTACTGTCCTGGGGAAGAAAGATATTGTTTCTGTAGATGCCTCCCCCACTAGATTCCGGTCTCAATTGTGTAGCTCTGCCCCGACCTTCCAAATAAATATCTTACACCTTCGGGAAGGACGGACAGTCTGGGTCGAAGAAAAGTAAGAAAATATAGGGTGGATGCCAATACGGCGAATGCTCTAAACACAAATAGTGAGTAGCATGGGTTGGGTTGTAGCCCTCACAGCAAAGATCATTACATGTGTGACAGTGACGTTGTAGTCATGTGACGCATATTTGTGACTTCCATGCGACGTTACGTATTAGTAACTTTGTAACTTCATTGTGACTATATTCTGTGACGTTTCCACAATTTAATAAACACGTAACAATGTGACGACATTACAATGACAATTACAATATGACGTCACAAACAAGTTAACATGCGACGTCACAAACAAGTTAATATGCGACGTCACAAACGACCATGAAAATGACCAAAATGACTTCGCTTTGACCTCAATATGACATTGCCGAGACGTACTGCGACATCCTGTGACGTCCCAAAGTCATAGTGTGGCGTAAATATGTCACTGTGAACTGACGTCACTGCATTTTTTTTCACACTGACGTCACTGTGAAAAAAAATGCTGTTAGGGATCCTTATCTACGGATTGAGTAGCGGAGGGAGGTACTGGGGGTACGATGAAGTCCAGTCCACACAGAAGCTCCCTACTCGAAACTCAGCTGTTACATTATGTCTACATCTACACGGGCTGCTTCGGGGGCGCGGTAGCCCATTGGTTAGCGCGTTGGAGTTGCACTCGGTTGGCCCGGGTTCGATTCCAGCCACTGCCAAAACTGCCGCCGTGTTCATGCGGAGTACGATCACGTTAAACATGTGGGTCCGAAAGTCCTTCCGAGAGGTTGGTGGTAGGGGAAGGAGGGTACGGTCCCTGTGGATGCCTACCCCACTGGGTTCCGGTCCAAATTGGGAGGCACTTCCCGACCGTCCAAACTGTTACCTTACACCTTTCTGGTAGGTCGGACGGTCTGGGTTTCAACAACAACAACGGGCTGCTTCGGGCCAATTAAAGACATATCATAGCTGTTTGGCAGAAAGCAACTGGTGTTACAAATTAAAAAATAATGTCTTTCTGCCTGTGTATTTGTTTCTTTGTCAGTGTTGCTTGTAGCAGAAAATCAAAGCTTTAGACAGCGGCGAAATTCGGTACAGAGGTATCTGAGCTCCTGAGACAATACGCCTCGTCGAGAATTTTTAAAATTCGAATCCGTTTTAAAGGAATTGTTTAAAATTTGAACGTATTTAAAATTCGAATTTCGCCATGTTGAGATGAATTTATTTTAGCAAACAATTTCGTGATCTCTGTGAGAGAGCTAAATATAATGTTTTTTGAAATCTAGAAATGTGATAGATAGTATTAAATATTCCTGAGATAGTATTTAATTATTTAATTTAACTTCTATTCGTGAAGTAACGTTTCTTTTTTCTTTTTTGCAATTTCGAATATTTTTATTTATTATTGAGAACGTGGTGTTTACTTTAAACAAGTTCAGCATCTCCCATTTACACGCACTCGGCGCGCTTATTTATGGTGTAATACGCCCGCGTTGTACAATAAACATGGTTGCGCATGAAAAATATGGAGGGCGGAAAGGATTTTTGCTTAAAACAGGCGTTTTAGAAATTGAAATATGTTATATGTATCTGCATTAGTTACCTAATGGGAGCATTTTTTAGGGCCCTGATAACGCCGGGTAATTCATTGCAGTTTAAAATAAAGAATAATGGTATACTAAGTAATGTTTGACATAAATTCGTAATTTTAAATTCGCAATTCCCGAAGGCAACATCTAAAATAATATTTTAAAATATCTCGTTTCAATTTTAATATTACTACTGTTAAGGAACTTTGAGTGCATTTAAATCATTAATTAAATTGCATATACTTGTATATACTTGTATTTGTATATATCCTTAAATTAAAAATTAGATAAATGTATGAGATGTTTTAAGCAAAGTATATACAAATGAAATAATGGTTTAAATGCATTCAAAGTTCATTAGCAGTAGAAAGATTAAAATTAAAACGAGATAATTTAAAATGGCAGTGATTTGTACTACTATTTATAGTATCTCGAAATTGGCGTTCCAATTTGGCGACATTTGGCAACATCCGGAATGTTCCAGAAACTTCTCGATAGAACGATTATTCTTTGAGATATAGAGCTTTCCAGAAGTTTCTATAGAGAGACTATAAATAGGAGTCCTCGCTGTATCGGAGCGTTCTGTTGACGAGTTAACAATATACGAGCTACAGTGAACTGTGATTTTTGTCAATGTTTTGCGAATAGTAGCAGCTGTTTTGTGAAATTATCTTTGTCAGTATTTTGAGAATAATCACTTATTCTGTGTAATTAGTGGAGTATTTAAGTGCTGTTTGACTGAATATTGTTCATTTTTACTTTATGCTTGTGAATAAATGTAAGTTATCCAGAAACTTAGACTCGTTCTTGTTAATGAATTTTGAATGTTCTACTGTTAATGAACTTTGCATTCATTTAACTCATTATTTAAATTGCATATATTTGTATATACTTGCATTTGTATATATCCTTAAATTAAAAATTAGATAAATGTATGACATGTTTTAAGTAAAGTATATACAAATTAAATAATGATATAAATACATTCAAAGTTAATTAACAGTAGAAATATTAAAATTAAAACGAGATAACTTAAAATACCATTCATAGAAAGATCAAAAGAAACTTCAATTAATTTTCCAATTAATTAACTTTATCCTTTCTATTATTGAACCATTCTAATCAAAAAATAAACAAGGAATAAAAAGCATAATGCTCATTTAATTCGATCTTTAATCCATTCCAGAAATCAGATAACAATAATTCCCATTCTTACTCAATTGAGTAATTCAATAAAAGATTACCCAAAACATAAGAAACCATTAAATTCTTTTCATCGCTTTTTCATTTACAAATAAAAATGAACGATTCAAAAGGTCCCGATAACATTCAATGGATCATAATGAATTGGCGGTGAACAAACAACAGTTGCGAGAGAGGCAGAATTCGGAGAAGATTAACGTTAAAAAAACGTGCTTTTCTAACCGTTTTTCGCCTTTTATCGTCTTCACTCGTCGAGACTTAAATCCTCTCTAGTTGTTTCTTCGATCTGTTGGTTCAGGTGGGTGTTGTTTTATCTGCTGTTTTCCATGCAATGATTTTTTTTTTTATCCATTCTTCATTTCAAACATTGCATCTGCATATAGAAAGGGGTGAGGAGATATTTTTGGAAGAAAATAAGTCCATAACCGTACGTTATTCATTCTAGTAACTGAGAAATTTGTCAGTTAATCTGAGAAAAGACAGGGGGCTAAGAAAAAGCTGAGGTGGGTAAGGGGGAGGGGGCTAATGCTTCCAGGTTTTAACAAATCCCTCACATGGAGCATGGCAATCAATAGCGGAGTTATCAGGCATTGGGACTACTTTTCTCCGCCTGTTCCGCTTAAGGTCATTAATCATTCTTCCACTGGGGAGTGAATTTCCCCCCTTTTGATTTTTTTATCCATGCGCCTGACAAGATGGCCGATGCTGCAGCCAAGTCTACGCCATAGGTACGTTTCTTCCTAACAGTGTCTCGACTTAATTGGACACAGTCAAAGGAAATTAAGGCTGAATCAGATAATTAGTATTGTCTATTCAGCGCAAAGATGTTTCGTTGCTATCTGGCGAACGAATTTCTCCTTAAAAAAGGCTTCTTTCATTTCATTCTGGACGTCCGATTCGGTTGGAAAAATGTTTTTCCAATTAAGTTTAAAGAGTCACTTGCGATTATGTTTTCACTTAGTAACTCGTGCAGTAACTATTTCCGTTTTGTTTCGGGGCAAGATTACTTTGTTCTTTGTTGGGACAATAAGATTAATTATTTTCCAATCACCCGGACAAAGATAAATCTTGTCTAGTTGACGCAGAATTGCCCTGTAAAGGAGAACTGTTAAAAGCAGAAAAACGTTGAATTAAAGGTATGTCTCATTTCCATATATTCATTAGGTCATTAATTAATATTGAAATAATTATTTGGCATTGCCAACATTTAAAAGATAAAAATAAACAAATGTGGATGAAAAGGTTGATTTACATGTTCAAACTCCAGCTATGCATTATAAGAAGATTTTATTTATTGATGGCAATCAAATTTGCCATATATGATTTTATTTCAAAAAGCTTTTGAAACATCTACAAGGCCAACTCAATAAGTCTCCGGTCTAACTAAAAAAAACAATTTTTTTTTTTAGAAATTCCATTATTAGAAATTATTCATCAACATACTCTCCTTCAAGAGTGATACATTCATTCCAACGCTCCTCTAACTTTTCAATGCCTTTTTTGTAGAACGATTTGTCTTTGCTCTCAAAATAGGCCTCAGTTTCGGCAATCACTTCTTCATTTGAGCCAAATTTCTTTCCCTAGAGCATCTTTCTGATGTCTGCAAAAAGCCAGTAGTCACTGGGGGCCAACTCCGGAGAGTACGGTGGATGAGGAAGCAATTCAAAGCGTAATTCATATAATTTAACCATCGTTTTCATCGACTTGGGACGCGGGATATTGTCTTGGTGGAACAGCACTTTTTTCTTTTGCATGTGAGGCCGTTTTTCCTTGATTTCTACACTCAATCGATCCAATAATGCCATGTAATATTCGTTATTGATAGTTTTACCTTTCTCATGATAGTTGTGAACAAAATACCATGCGCGTCCCAAAATACGGATGCCATAACCTTGCCAGCTGACGTTTGGGTTTTGGGTCGCTTTGGACGACTTTCACCGACTGCTGGCCACTCAGCTGACGATCTTTTTGATTCAGGTGTGTAGTAATGGATCCATGTTTCATCCATTGTCACATACAGACGTAAGAAATCCTTCTTATCTCGCTTGAACAGCTCCAAACAGCACTCTGAATCGTTGACGCGTTGTTGTTTTTGGTCCGGTGTGAGCAAACGCGGCACCCACTTCGAAAGCAACTTAAGCATGCTCAAATTTTTGTGTAACATTATAAACACACTACCTTCTGATATCTTAAGGTGTCAGCTATCTCACGTAACTTCACTTTACGGTCTTTCAAAATTATTTTGTGGACATTTTATTTTTATGTTTTCCGGAACAACTGCAGATTTTGGGCGACCAGAGCGTTCAGCATCATCGGTGTTTGTACTACCGCGTTTAAATTCAACATACCAGTCAATAATAGTTGATTTCCCTGGTGCAGAGTCTCCATAACGCTTATCTGTCTCTCTTTGGCTTCAACAGTGTTTTTCCCCCCCATCAAAAAACAATATTTAATCAACAGACGAAATTATTTTTTATCCATTGCTTTGAAAATTACAAAACTGGGGTCACTAAAACCACTGTAACCTATAAACTAATTGTCAGAATGTCATGAAATTTTGACACGTGTCGTTTGAAGGTTGGAACTATCCAGAAATCATATGGGTCTGTCAACAGTGTTCCCATATATGTGTCAGACCGGAGATTTCTCATGATCTTCTATAGATATAGCTCAGCAGATGAATATGGATTCAGAATCGAATTTCAAAGGAGTTAAGGGGTTCCTTGAGAATTTTCACTTCCGGTTCTTTTTCTATTTCAGATTAAAAAAAGTTCATTTTTCTTAAATCCATTTTTTTAATTGACTATATAAATAAAGTTAAGACGATAATTGGTACGGATTCACTAACAAAATCCTGATGAGGTAAGGTGGTTCAGTAAGAATTTTCACTTATCCTTTCTTTTCCCCTTTTACTTCAGAAATTTTCCTTGAAACATATATTTTCGAGGATTGGCTATAAATAAATCTGAGATAGTGACTAATATGGATCCAGCATTCAATTTTGGAGGGTGTAGGATGACTCACTAAGGATTTCTATTTCCGGTTCTCGAGATATAACTTCCGGTTTAAAAATGTCATTTCCATTCAAAATCGGCTAATATGGATTCAGCATCAAATTCAGGAGG